>JBCFYV010002255.1:42100918-42170136 GCA_039000515.1 Timema cristinae
TAATCTATATTGAAGAAATGTTACCAGGAGAGCAATTTAATTAGTTTAAAGGTTAATATACAATAATCAAGATTGTAGAAATTTTATTAAGCTGTCAATTTAATTATACAAGTATCCTGGCTCAAAACTCATTACAATCACAACTAAATATTATGACTTATTTAAAAGTTAATACAACTTTATTTATATATATATATATATATATTATAAAGTCTTCGTAACATGTAACATTTAAATGAAATAAAATTGATATACACACCGGTGGGTGTGTGGACTAAACGTCAAGCTCATCTTGTTTGGTTTGATGGGGAGGCCAGGATTCGAATCCTAGCTGGATGGTTTTCTCTAAATGGTTTCCCATGCAATACGGGTAAATTTCCACTTAAAACCACCTTGATCATACCTCTTCATTAATGTGATTAAATGTGGATAATCCAGATGGGACATGGTAATAAAATGATGATGATGATGATGATAATAATAATAATAATAATAATAGTGCGGAAAAAACTTAATTACATATGCAGATGAATTAAAGGAGGATGAGAGAGAGAGAGAGAGAGAGATTAAGTATTGATTGCCAACAACAAACTTTGATTCAATGTTCCTAAAAGTTATTCAAAGCAACAATGTTTGTGGATAGAGTTAAGACTAATTATTGGCTGTTGCACTTCTGTTTTCATAGCGGCCTTTCATTTTGGTACATAACTAAATTCCTTGAATTGTTCTCACCTGTTTGTAGGTACACCGAGAATACAGCGAGGAAGACGACGGAATAGATCTGAGTGACGGCGGCCATTGCTTGATTTCGAACACACCGTTTGATAATAAATAGCGGGTTGAGCTGTTCAAGACCCGAGCTCCAGCACCTCTTGATAACAAGCTCACACTGTCGATAGCAGTGCAACCTAGAACCGCCAGGGACGGAGGAACTAAACAGAGCTGCCAACATACTTCATTTCACACCAAGTCTCCACGATAAATTCACATTGCACATGATCCCTGATAACGGCGAGGTCAATGTTTGACTCTTGATCAAATACACTTAAAGAGGTTTTATTGTGCTATATACATATAAATGTGGGTACATTTCCTCTAATTTCTTCTCCTCATACCTATCCTTAAAGTAGATAATTATCAAGGGGATGGAAATATAATTTTTCTAGGAAGGGCCGCTAGAATATTGTACTAGACCCTTAGTCCATGAAAGTATGTATACGTATATGGACCCCCGAGGTGATCCATTAAAATTCTGGGGCATCTGGACCCCCGCCTGTCTACGCCCTTGGTAATTATTTACCATTGTATTTAACGTAGAGCCTATAACTAAATAAATTTTAAAAATATTTCATTATTTTACTGTCGTTTAAATGATTGATCTTATCGAGGTATAATATGGACTATGTTTTGATAAACATGTTTTTGTTTATATTCAAACAGGTTCTAATGGATGAATATGACAAGTATATTACGATCTACAGTGTAGTACATGGTATATTCTTGCATAAACTGGACAGGTTTAAACCGTCTATCCCGAAGTAAAGCCACGCACGTTATTAACCCTGGTTATCAATCAATCTCCCAGTAGAGCTACGCACGTTATTAACCCTGGTTATCAATCAATCTCCAGTAGAGCTATGCACGTTATTAACCCTAGTTATCAGTCAATCTCCCAGTAGAGCTACGCACGTTATTAACCCTGGTTATCAGTCAATCTCCCAGTAGAGCTACGCACGTTATTAACCCTGGTTATCAATCAATCTCCCAGTAGAGCTACGCACGTTATTAACCCTGGTTATCAGTCAATCTCCCAGTAGAGCTACGCAGATTACTAACCCTGATTATCAATAAATCTCCCAGTAGAGCTACGCACGTTATTAACCCTGGTTATCAGTCAATCTCCCAGTAGAGCTACGCACATTACTAACCCTGGTTATCAATCAATCTCCCAGTAGAGCTAAGCACGTTATTAACCCTGGTTATCAGTCAATCTCCCAGTAGAGCTACGCACGTTATTAATCCTGGTTATCAATCAATATCCCAGTAGAGCTACGCACGTTATTAACCCTGGTTATCAGTCAATCTCCCAGTAGAGCTACGCACGTTATTAACCCTGGTTATCCATCAATCTCCCAGTAGAGCTACGCACGTTATTAACCCTGGTTATCAGTCAATCTCCCAGTAGAGCTACGCACGTTATTAATCCTGGTTATCAATCAATATCCCAGTAGAGCTACGCACGTTATTAACCCTGGTTATCAGTCAATCTCCCAGTAGAGCTACGCACGTTATTAACCCTGGTTATCCATCAATCTCCAGTAGAGCTACGCACGTTATTAACCCTGGTTATCAGTCAATCTCCCAGTAGAGCTACGCACGTTATTAGCCCTGGTTATCAGTATCTCCCAGTAGAGTTACGCACGTTATTAACCTTGGTTATCAGTCAATCTCCCAGTAGAGCTACGCACGTTACTAACCCTGGTTATCAATCAATCTCCCAGTAGAGCTACGCACGTTATTAACCCTGGTTATCAGTCAATCTCCCAGTAGAGCTACGCACGTTATTAACCCTGGTTATCAATCAATCTCCCAGTAGAGCTACGCACGTTAATAACCCTGGTTATCAGTCAATCTCCCAGTAGAGCTTACAACGTTATTAACCCTAGTTATAAGTCAATCTCCAAGTACAGCTACGCACGTTATTAACCCTGGTTATCAGTCAATCTCCCAGTAGAGCTACGCACGTTATTAACCCTGGTTATCAATCAAGCTCCCAGTAGAGCTACGCACGTTATTAACCCTGGTTATCAATCAATCTCCCAGTAGAGCTACGAGCGTTATTAACCCTGGTTATCGATCAATCTTCCAGTAGAGCTACGAGCGTTATTAACCCTGCTGATTATTAATAAATCTCCCAGTAGAGCTACGCACGTTATTAACCTTGGTTATCAGTCAATCACCCAGTAGAGCTACGCACGTTATTAACCCTGGTTATCAATCAATCTTCCAGTCGAGCTACGCGCGTTATTAACCCTGGTTATCAGTCAATCTCCTAGTAGAGCTACGCACGTTATTAACCTGTTTATCAATCAATCTCCTAGTAGATCTTCGCGCGTTATTAACCTTGGTTATCAATCAATCTCCCAGTAGAGCTACGCGCGTTATTAACCCTGGTTATCAGTCAATCTCCTAGTAGAGCTACGCACGTTATTAACCCTTGTTATCAATCAATCTTCCAGTAGAGCTACGTACGTTATTAACCCTGGTTATCAGTCAATCTTCCAGTAGAGCTACTCACGTTATTATCCTTGGTTATCAATCAATCTCCTAGTAGAGCTACGCACGTTATTAACCTTGGTTATCAGTCAATCTCCAGTAGAGCTACGCACGTTATTAACCTTGGTTATCAATCAATCTCCAGTAGAGCTATGCGCGTTATTAACCCTGGTTATCAGTCAATCTCCCAGTAGAGATATGCGCGTTATTAACCCTGGTTATCAGTCTCTCTCCCAGTAGAACTACGCACGTTACTAACCCTGGTTATCAGTCAAATTCCTAGTAGAGCTACACACGTTATTAACCCTGGTTATCAATCAATCTTGCAGTAGAGCTACGCACGTTATTAACCTTGATTATCAGTCAATCTCCCAGTAGAGCTACGCACGTTATTAACCCTGGTTAGCAGTCAATCTCCCAGTAGAGCTACGAGCGTTATTAACCCTGGTTATCAATCAATCTCCCAGTAGAGCTACGCACGTTATTAACTTTGGTTATCAGTCAATCTCCCAGTAGAGCTACGCACGTTATTAACCCTGGTTATCAATAAATCTTCCAGTAGAGCTACGCACGTTATTAACCTTGATTATCAGTCAATCTCCCAGTAGAGCTACGCACGTTACTAACCCTGGTTGGCAGTCAATCTCCCAGTAGAGCTACGCACGTTATTAACCTTGGTTATCAGTCAATCTCCCAGTAGAGCTACGCACATTACTAACCCTGGTTATCAATCAATCTCCCAATAGAGCTACGCACGTTATTAACCCTGGTTATCAGTCAATATCCCAGTAGAGCTACGTGCGGTTTTAACCCTGGTTATCAATCAATCTCCCAGTAGAGCTACGCACGTTATTAACCTTGGTTATCAGTCAATCTCCCAGTAGAGCTACGCACGTTATTAACCTTGGTTATCAGTCAATCTCCTAGTAGAGCTACGCACGTTATTAACCTTGGTTATCAATCAATCTCCCAGTAGAGCTACGCGCGTTATTAACCCTGGTTATCAGTCAATCTCCCAGTAGAGATATGCGCGTTATTAACCCTGGTTATCAGTTACTCTCCCAGTAGAACTACGCACGTTACTAACCCTGGTTATCAGTCAATCTCCTAGTAGAGCTACGCACGTTATTAACCCTGGTTATCAATCAATCTTCTAGTAGAGTTACGTGCGTTATTAACCCTGGTTATCAATCAATCTCCCAGTAGAGCTAAGCGCGTTATTAACCCTGGTTATCAATCAATCTCCTAGTATAGCTACGCACGTTATTAACCTTGGTTAGTAGTCAGAACCTCAACAATACCAATTAATTTTCTGTAGATTCGTGTTAGAGACGGACAGTCACCCGTTTAAAAATGTCAGCTTATTGAATCTAATGTTAAGATTATGTATTCGTAAAGGCTTTGTCTATATTATTGAAATACATACCGGTGTATAGTCTATATTAGACAAGGGAACGCCAACGTTTGTGACAGTTTTGTATTCGTCCACCAAGCGCTGTAGTATAAACGTGGGTGAGGGGAGAGAACTGGAATCATGGAATTTTAAAGGAACTATTGCTAAAAATTTAGTTAATTTTTAGTTATACATTTCTTAGAAAATATCCGGACTTATAAATACGTTATGCACGTTTAGACAATAGATTTGCAACACATTTTGACAAATGAGTTTTTGGAAATAAGCATTATGCCGTTGGTATTGCATTCTGGTTGGACAGAATAGTACTGTGTTGTTTTTTGTTATTTCTTGCTATCCTACAGATCCTAGTTTTTAACCAAGCAGACCTAATTCCAAGAATACTCTTTATGATTATGGAAAACTAGAAAGGCCACAATTTATATAGTTAAATTTTAACCTGGATTTTATATTCTAATTTCTTCAACATTTAAAATGTTAGCCCTTTTACATTCATCCAGCCTCACAATAAAGATATAGCAAACCCGTGCTTAAATTGCGCAATTTTTAAGGAAAAACGGAGAAAAAATATTTATTTGTTAATAAAGACTTTGTGTAAGCTAAGAAAATAAATATTGTTCTCAATTGAATAGATCACAAAGTGACGTAGAGCTTATTTAAAAAAAAAACTTTATTTAAAAATGTAAAATCTCAAACATAGGATATACATGAAGCATTCATTCATATTTACAAAATGTTTGAGAAAATTTCAGTATAGACATTATTTGTTACAATTTTGCACCATAGCCCCAGAGGTTCCAGAGATGCGTCTGAGGGGTGAGGAAAGAGGGTAATTTTCTTTTTTGAGGGGTCTTAGGGGTGGGTATTCACCTTCCGAAGATGGTCCCCATAGCCCCAGGGGTTCCTGAGATATATTTTTTTATATCAGCTATAAGTTGTTTCGAGAGTTATTTTGATTTTAATGTCATGTATTAATAGATCTTTGTACTAAAGTATTAGTTTGAAGTCATTAGCAACTATTTCATAAATTTGTTTATAATCAATAATGAAAGTAGGAAAAAAGTTAAAATTTGAATTAATTTATGTGTCTGTATGAACATATATTTTCTTGACATGGATATTTATTGCTTGAACTTATTATTATTATTATTATTATTATTATTATTATTATTAGCACCGCGTCCTACTACCCGTTCGGATTATACGCACTTACGCTAAAGTGTGATGGTATTGTGATTGTGAGATGAAATTGATGACCTAAAGTTTAACGTGGGATCCAAACCACGGTGGAAGCCTGGCATTCCACACATTCACAAATTCAGATAAACCTGTGCCGGGACCGAGGATTGACGAAGGAAGTTCGACACCTTCCCCCTAGACTGCCAGGTCACTTGCTTGAAATTAAATGAAAGTTATGTTCGTATGGGTATTACTTGACTTGGTGTAATTCAAGTGTTTTCTTGAATTACTAATAAAAGGGGAGTTTTAATCAATAATTTGGTGCTTCAACTATTTTTTTCTCTCTCCCTATATTTATTTATATACTCTAGTTCTCCTTTTTTTTAAATATACATGACACATACTAGAAAATAATCTTTGTGATTTATTTTGTACTGCTTTTTCTAAAAAAAAAAGTCAGCATAATTATAAGCGTAAAAATATATTGTTTATTTTTGGGATAAAACATTTAAAAGTAACCATTTTGTCTCGCCTTATGAAAAGAGGAACTCCAAAATTTCAGTTTAAATATCTGGTCGGGAAATGCAAACACGTTCTTTTATACAAGATATAGATAATTTTAGAAAAAAATAATTATGTGGGAGGGAATACCTTATTTTTATTTCTCAGGAACATTATTTTCACTGAGCTTTAAAGATAAAACAAAGTCGATTTATATTCCTTGGAAAAGTAACGAAATTAATTCTTTTGGTGGGACAGTGGATGAATATTGAATGTTTTTCCCATTTATAGGCAAGGTATCTAGGTTAGGTTAGGTTAGGTTAGGTTGGCAGCAAGTGAACGGATCCAATGTATATTGTTTAATCAGCGTTGACCAACACTCGTTTCCGTTACGTTCCAACATGGCAGCTACAAGCGTGTGACTACGAATTAACATCCCTCGCGTAACAACGAGTAACGTGGTCTTAACAAGTAAATAATGGTGGCAACGTGGAGTCGAAACGATCTGTGCGTATACATATGGCACAGTTACTACAATTAGATGCAAACAACCTGTCGGCATGGCCCAGCTACTCCAAGTGATTGAGGTTTTTTTCGTGGAGAGCGGTGTTACTGATAATATTGTGAAATGTGCCAAATTCTTGACAACGTGTGGCACAGCAAGATATGATTTGACAGAGCAACTAATGTTTCCCAGGGAAGTGGACGAGGTAGAATTTGAGTAACTGCTGGAAACATTGGAAATACATTTTAAACAGAAATTTAACAAAATGTTCTCTTACTTTTAATATGACGGGCTCACACAACAGCCAGAAGAAACTGTAGGGATAACTGCAAATGACCTAAGCCGTCTCGCGTCTCTGGTTGCAGTTTTGGGAAACTTCTATAAACGGCGCTATTGTGCATTTGTTTGTGGCGTGCGGTACAACGCGGTTAAGCAATCGTTAGTAGCGTGGGAAGATAATATCACTCTGGGTGAGGCAATAAACATTGCATACATAGCAGAAGCATCGAAACGAAACGTATTGACCATAAAAGGAGTAGCAAACCATAAGTGTGTTAAGCAATCAAAGTTGACCTCAGGAATATAACCAAGAATCAAACAAGTAACACCCACAATAGCTGTGATCACTATTGTAGACTTACTAACTAAACCAACATTAGTGCATACACGCAGGGTCATCAACACGCTGGGGAGCGGCAGGCATGTCTTGTTGCAGATAGAGTGCACATAAGAGAGTGCAAGTTGGAGATAGCTTCATTTTGCAGGTTATGTGGTTCAAAAGGACACTTGGACAGAAGATACATGAAAGAGGTGGACGAAATCTTAGAAACAGAATGAGGACATGGCTTATTCAAAATACAGAGACATCGCCAACACACATCCATTAAACCTGACCAAGAACCAAGCCTGGACCTGTTCACGCTGGAGCTATCCACACCCAATAATAATTGTATTTGCCAAATAATCAAGTCCTAATGGTAAATATGCCATCACTACACCCCAAGCCACTGAACAATATAGTCGTAGAAGTGGCCATAACTCCCACACATTTGAAGTGGACAGTGTAATGATATGAAATTATACATATCAATATGTTATTATTCAAATCTATATTCAAAATTACTATATTTAATATTCGAGCGGGTAGTAAAATTTATTTGTGTAGAACTGTCGAGTTGTAAGGTGTGGTGAAATCCTTCTACGTCTCTATTTAAAAAGACAACGCACTTTCCGTGGAAAGAGACGCACCTGGATGACCTCACCCCTTTTCTTCTAGGAAGCTTCGAGAAGGAAATGTCGCTTGATATACCCCTTGAAATGCGCACATCTCCTCACTGCTGGTGATTCCTTCTTGACAAGAACACGTATAGCTAAGATCCATTTAACGCAATAGTCGGGCTTTTATCAAATATAAAATGCGTGTGATATCTAGCTAAAAGTAAATAGTTCATTCATTTAAAATTAAAATAAAAGACTATAAAAAGGAATACCAGAACTTTTAATTTATAAAATAATATAATTAATTATTAAAATAATATCACCCTTACGATGGCGTATAGACATTTCTTATCAGGCTAGCGTTTTAATTATTACAACATTGAGGCAGCAATTGCCACAATGAGTGCAACACACACACACACACACACACACACACACACACACACACACACACATACTCTGAGCTATGGTCAGAAGAACGCCCACTCTAGCAGTGCCATTGAACCTTAAAACGTGGAATTCCAATGTGGTACTCCATGTAAAAGGCTTCCAAGAAGTTAAAGTTAGCCTAAAGGGTTTAACAGTTATTCTGCCATTGGTGATGATAGAAGGCCAATAACCCAGCTTGCTTGGCCAGAATTGGTTTTCCTCGCTGGGGTTGGAAGTTACATGAATCCATTCACTTTAAAACTCGTTCGACATTTGAAGTCTGGAAAAAAACTACCCAAAGTTGGTTGGGGAAGGGTTTGAAAATGACAGAGAACCAGATGTAATTTTGGACCTAGACAGCTCAGTACCCTCAACATTTCTGAAAAGCCGCCCTCTACCACTCGCGCTACACAAAATAAGTAGATGATGACTTGAAAAGTTTGGAAAATTTACACTTTCTTGAGCCAATCAACTCTTACAAATGACAACCCCAGTGGTCGTCATAATAAATAGACTCCGTGATGACCATAAGGCAACCGTTAATACTGAGCTTTGTCCGGATAAATATCCATTGCCAACGATCAATTAAGCATTTGTGAGTCTATCCCAGTGGGAAATATTCTCCAAGCTAGATCTGGACCAAGAATATACACAAGTGAGGGTTGATGTGAATATCAGCAGCCATTTTAATTATAAATTCACACCGTGGCCTTCACAAGAATCATCGGCTGCCTTTCAGGATCAACTCAACCCCAAGAATCTTTCAATGGTTAATGGAGAGGCCACTGAAAGGCATTCTAGGGATGTTAATTCTTTTGGATGATATACTCTTTACAAACAAACATTAGAACAAGCACGATGAATGCCTATATCAAGTGTTACAGCGCCATTGCATTACAGGGATAAAACTAGAAAAGTCACAATGTTTAGTCAGGGCCACATCAGTGGAATTTTTAAGGTTTCGGGTGGATTTTACAGGAATGCACACTCTGTCAATAAAAGTTGAAGCAACCCGTGGAGTTCTGTTTCCTCAATACAAAAGGGAACTTCAAGCATTGCTAGGACTCTACCTTTTACGAACGGTTAATTCCAAACAAGGCTACTATCTTGGAGCCACTCCATTGGCTACTGGACAAACAGGCCCATTTACAGTGGACTCCAAAACACGAAGACACTCTCCAGGTGGTGAAGGATCTACTGACAAGCGACGAGGTGCTATTCCACTAAGACCCCAACTGACAAATGATTGTGTCATGTGATGCGTTCCCATATTGAGTGGGGGTGATATTGGCTCATAAAAAGGAAGACGACACTGAGGCACAAGTCGCATTTGAAACCCATACCTTTTCCACAGCCGAAAGTAACTATGCTCAAATTGACCGGAAAATGTTAGCAATTATGTTTGCATTGTCAAAATATCATTATGGTAGACATTTAACCTTGTTTACAGATCATCTTCCCTTGTTAGGTATTTTCCGACCAAATCGGCACACTCCATCAGTGCTAGCGCTGAGGATTCTAAATGGTCACTAGATCTGGGGGCATATTCTTTTGAGTTACAACATCGTCATTTCAAGAAGAATGTCAACTTTGACTACTTAATCCGCTTACCACTACCCTCTTTGGGGATGGAATGGCCCGATCCAGCCGATGAATTTTTTTTTGCATGGTGATTTACAAACACTGATATCAGAAAAGGAGGTATTATAACTGACCAAAGAGGACAAGGTGCTTGAGAAGGTTATTCGTTGGACACTTCACGGCTGGCCCACACAAACGGCAACAAAGTATACAGATTCTGAAAATTGAAAAATTACACCTAGACATGGGATTCAAACCCGGGACCTTTCCTGTGCCCAGGTATCATTTTTCAATTTTCAGAATATGATGTATAGATGGGTTAATCCTCCCTAAAAGTATAAATAATAGCTTTGGCTATTTGATTCTTAAAGTGTACAGAGTATTACAGCTGCCACAACGAACTATCGATGATGAAAGGTTGCCTTCTTCAGGGAAATAAGGTGGTGACTCCAGCAGGATTTAGAGGTATAATATTGGAAATGCTGCATTTCTGCATTGTTAAGACCAAGGCAATGACCCACGGTTATGTTTGGTAGCCACATTTAGATGATAACATTGGAACAACAGTGAAGTCGTGCCAAGTATGTCAAGAGGTTCAGACAGCTTTATCATAGGCATCCCCTCAGGCCTGAGAAACTCCAACCAATAAATTGTCTATACTCCATGTAGACTTTGCAGGCCATTATCAAGGTCATTCGTTTTTGATAGCAGTAGATGCTTACTCTAAATGGCCTGAGGTAATACCGATGACCTTACAACATCACTTGCAACGATACGTTACCTTGGAGATATGTTTGCGACTAACGGGTTCCAGACATCGTGGTGTCCGATAATGGGCCCCAATTCAAGTTTGAAAAGCTTCGCAGTTTCGTGGCTGGAAATGGAATAAAACATGTCACAACAGCCCCTTTCCACCCAGTCTCAAATGGGCTAGCCAAGAGGATAGTTCAGTTGTTCAAGAAACTGGTACGAAAACACACTGAAGGGGAGTAGTATAACAGAACGGCAAGAGCTCTTGTTGCCATGATGAAAGCACCCAATTCCACTACTCAATAAACATTAGCGGAGCTTCTTATGGGCCAACATCTCAAAAATCCATTGAGAAAGTTGCACCCTGACACCTTACCAACTAAACAAGAAGGCCAGTTGGGTAACGTTGGTTAGCCTCTATTCCCTTCAACTAGAAACTTTGGTATATGGAATGCAGTGCACTTTAAGGGGTATAGTGCACAGTATTCAAAGTGTTCACCAGGAGTTGTCAGCAAGATGCTAGTGAAGTGGAGGTATGAGGTACAATCGGAGGGTATTCAAACAGTGTGCTGTCGCATAGACCAACTTCGAGACTGGACATTGGCCCGATGAGCTCTTCCACCATAGGATAAACCACTGAAAAAGAAACAGGTGGTAGGAAGTTTGCCTCTGCTGGTACCTGAGCCTCAATGAGGCTTGGTGACACGCACAAGACCACAAGACACCAAGCAGCCACGGTTAGTACTTGTGGTGGAAGAACTTAGTCAAGCAGCACCAGAGGGGGGATTGAAAATTAGCGATATCACCATGAACCATAGAGAAACACATGGATACTAACAGGATCCCCCGGAGTTACGAGCCATTAGATAATCATGGCTGGGAGAAGATTTTGTGCTAAGCTGATGACGGAGAATAGGGGGAAGGGTTGAACAGTGGAAACTTGTAGCAACTTGTAGTGTGTATATTTGCTATCTGACCAGCACTCTCGTTCCTGGCACGTTCCAATATGGCAGCTACGAGCGTGTGACTACAAAGTGAACAATTCTACCGGGTAACATCCCTCACGTAGTAACGGTATTAACAAGCACATAATAGTTTTTAGTAGGTAAATTATAAGTAGTATAGGATATTGCTTTCTTTCAGACACTCGGATATAAATACTTGGCCGTTAAAACTAAACTTATAAGAGCAAAACTTCAAATTTGAACCTCTAATTAAATATTTCTTCACGGTGTCTCACTAACCGTTCGACTTTTAAGCATACATTAATTACGTTAATGGGGTAAAGATGAATAAGGTAATATTTTAGAGGAACCCACATTTGTGTAGAGGTAAATTATGAAACCATTTAGTAAAAAACACCGCCAGTACACCCAACCAGGGTTTGAACTTCAATTTCACTGGCAGTGGCAGTCAAATCTAACATGGAAGTGACGTGTTAGTCCATGCGACCACCGATGCGGGGATATACAGTGAATGTATAAGGGTATGAGGGTTCCACACTTCCTACATCCTTGGAAAGTCGTTCTGCGCGTCATAGTACCCATCCGCGTTATACATACACAGTACTTACATTAATAGCGTAGGGATGCGAAAACTAAAATTTCGGGTGAGTGCGTGGAGGGAGAGTGGAAAACAATGTTTTTTTCTAAACAAGTCTGGCTGGGATTCTGACCACAGTCTCTCCGTCATCGGTAAATCTGACTGACGCTTTTGTTTGCATGAACAATGATGCGAATCCTTAGTTCCTATTCTTAGTTTTAAAATTAAAAGTTTTATAATTATAGATTGAAGTGAAATTTTAGCTAATTTCAGTACTTTGTAAAAACAATTAGCTTTAGTCAAATTATAGGAACGAATGGTATTTTATTAAAAAAAAAGATCTTGTAATCGAAGTATAGAAGTTAACCACGTTTAAATGGTAGAAATCATTTGTACTATTTGTTTTCTATGAGGGAACTCAAATTTACCCTTGTCTCGTACAGATCTATTCACTCCCTGCCCTCTGGCATTCATTACTGAATAATGCTACAGTAAACACTGTTGTTTTTAAGCTTTAACACCCGATTGACATGCATCCTATGCATGCATATAACCATGTTTTTTTATGACGAGGATATTTGGGTTCAAATTCCCACCGGGAGGATTCATCCTTTGCTAATGCATTTCCTCTCAATCATACCTTTCTTAAAATTACCACATGTTTGTAATTAAATGCCTATACTACAGATAGATAGTAAGACTTGAGAGAAAAAAACATTGTGAATAATATAGTCTCTGTTCAAGATTTCAAATATGTCCGACATTGTATTTCATCCCCCTAGTAATAGGAAATTAAAAAGTTTCTCTGTCTCCCTTTCTCTTCGTTTTGTACAGTTATTTCTGCGCGATGACATCTTGAAACAAACAAAATTAATGTTTGTATATATACCTGTCAAAGCCTGAATTCTAGCCACTTCGTGAAATGACTGGCCACGTCCAGCTTTGGCCACCGAAATCAGTCAAAGCACGAAATACATGATAATTTACCAGTTCTAGATACGGCCATAGAAAACTGGCCAAATTAAATAGTTTTCTTCATCTCACTTATATTTTATTACATGTAGTTATAAGCATTTTCTGAAATTTTAGCAAATCTCATAAAAGAGATAAAAAAATCTAGAGTATTTTTACTTTCACTTGTTTGTGCGCTCTTGTTCCCCAGCGGTCAGGACAGATTAGGTCAGGTTGGGTTAGGTTATGTCAGACTAGGTTAGGTTGGGATTGTGGTGTCCCACACTATACACCACTTCACACAATCACAAGTTATCTTGGTCAATTTGCTCTTTAGTTGGCTGGAACGTGAATTAAAATCCCCACTCCTCCTTTTAAATATTTCGCTATTTGCCATGACACGTATATATTGTACAGCGTATTACTATTGGTCTGGACTATGCCTATTTAATAACTCTGAGGGGATAGGAAGGACTAGAATAGAATTGAGAGAAAATATACCAGCATTTTGGACAAACAAACTCATTATATCCAGTCGGGATTCGAAATCACGCCATTATTTTAATGAACACTATTATAAGTAAAAAGGTAAGGGCTTTTTTTAAATGTAAAAAGGCTTTGATATAAATTTGCTCATCTGTGTATTGTTTATGAGCGTTCATCATATCAGGCCCAACTCAGCTCCTGGCTCGCGCGAGGTATGGGAGTAAAAGGGAAAATAAAATACCAAGATATGCCAGAAATATGTGAAGTGTATTCGTATTTGAATGATTACTCGACATTTTCCGCGGTGACGATGGGGGACAACGCGACAAAGTTTCTTGTTAATAAATAAAGTATGTCCCTGTTATGACAGAATTAAGATTTGTGTACAATAAATATCCACGAAGACATCCCAAAAACTGTTTTTTCAATGCAGTTTTTGTCCAAATATAATTTAATATTACAACAGTGTGATTAGCTAACGCGCTGGTTTCGTGTCGATCTAGACTTCTGAGGACGGAAGATTTAGGTTAGAATCTCGGTCGGGTGAACTGGGGTGTTTTTTCCACTCTCGCTCCATGAAAATTCGAGGTCACTTCCTCTAAATTCGGACTTACCAATTCCCAATCCATTAGGGTAATTAGTACGTGAGCATACAACCTGAAAGGGTAGTTAGACAGGGAGTTGAATAAAATCAAATAAAATCAATAACATTGTTCAGTATTAGGAACCTATTAACTCTTTATCTCTCTTAATGTTTTATCAGAAATGATCCACGTGCAATAGTGCTGGTACGATTTCTAGCCGACTGTATCACAGAGTTGATTGGCGTGTGATGCACGCTCTCAATAGACTAACTTAAAAGGTTGTTTTAGTTGATGATTTGCTATCAGTAAACATAACGGTGGTTTGCAGTTTGGTTCAATGGCCAGCTATCTGTGGATAGTACAGTCCAATTTACATAGGAAGAACCCGTTTCAACAGATAAAAAAGTTACCATACATACAGTACTTTCACGGATATTTATAAGTCAAGGTATGTTATCTGCAGCTGTCAATTTTGATAGATATTATTAAAACACTAATCTGTTATCAATGTTGACAGCAAATTTTTTTGTTGTGTTTTTTCTAAAAGGCCCTTTCTATGAAAATGGGTTTGTTATTAGTGTATATAATATAAAATAGTATAATAAAGAATAATATAATAGTTCTATATTTTTATTGATGGCCTGCTAAGTATACAGGCTTATCACTTGATGAATTGTTTGATGGTGTGCTAAGATCAAATGTCTTTAATCACAGTTTTATTCTTTTTAAATTATTCATTTTGAATTAAATCTTCATCTGAGAATTATTGGAACAAGAATCTTCAAGAAGATTCACGATGTATCATTAATAGATGTATGTGAACCAAACTTTAACATTTCAATATAAATGTATTATAATACACGAACCCGCCTCGGTAGCGGAGTTGGCTAACGCGCTTGTCATGTTGAGCTCGACCGCCGAGGACGGGGAGATCGAGGTTCGAATCTCGGTCGGGTGAACTGGGAGTGGTTTTTCCTAAATGGTTTTCCACTCTCCCTCCACGCAAATGCGGGTTCACTTCCTCTAATTCAACCTTCCCAATTCCAAATCCATTAACGTAATTAGTACTTAATGCGTATAACCCGAACGGGTAGTAAGACGCGGTGCCAAAATATAATACACGACATTCGTCAAATGGATGTATAAGTGCGTAAGAGAGTTAAGGGAGAGCATTGAGACCCGTTGCAGACGTTTAGAAATCCCACTTTATTTAAGAAGTGGTTGGATATTTTAAAATATGGTTTTCAACAAAATGTTGATGAAAGCTATTTATCAACAGGTCTTTAGCCAGTTTAAAAAAATTAAATTTTAAGTTTAAATTGTTTTTAAAGATTTCTATGAGACTTTATGAAAACAGTTTTACTTCTGAGATTAAATTAATAGGCTATAAACCCAGATCTTGCGTTCCTCTGTCAAATAAAGTCATATTGATAGGTTCACAGCAGTAAATTTTAAGAAAGTGCAGGATGGTTTTATTGGGTTATATTATTAAGCTATAAATAACATTATTTTTCACCTTGAAGTGAGTAGCCACCTCAACCCTCCCCTCGGAAGGAAGGGAGGAAAAGGAAATACAGTAACCCCGTGGCTTCTTTGGTGCTGACTGACAGCTCACAGCTGACTTCTGACAGTCGACATTTAGTTATATACAGTAGCCCCGTGCCTTCTTCAGTGCTGACTGACAGCTCACAGTTCACTTCTGACAGTCAACATTTAGTTATATACAGTAGCCCCATGGCTTCTTTGGTGCTGACTGACAGCTCACAGCTCACTTCTGACAGTCAAAATTTAGGTATATACAGTAGCCCCGTGGCTAATTTTGCAACTAAGAAGTTACTATCAGAATTTTGATGTCATCTAAGAGACGAATTTGAAGTTGTTGTTTTTTAAGATAAAGAAAAAATCATCCTTCTGCCCTTTACTTACGTGAACTAGGATTATCCACCTTGGCTACTAAGACAAAATACAGATCCCGCTTCAATATTTACAATATCTGCTTTGAATACGTCATCAAATACATTGCCTTACAATTTCTAATTAAACAAAACTTGAATTTAACATGTCTAAATGCTTAAAAATCAGTTTCCATCGGGAATACTTATGTTAATCAGTTTAGCACCTATGTAGGTACTAAGTGAAAATATCGTCGTTTTCATGCCAAAGACACGTATGTGCAAAATTGATATTTTGATAAAATGATATTTAAGGTCCCAATTTTCAATTACTTTCAATGGATAAAATTAGGCTTAGATCAAATTTTAAGCTAAAGATAATTATTGCTTTTGTTATACGATAAGATATCAAATAAAAACTTTAAAAATGCAATCAGGTAAAAACAGTAAAAAAATGCACATATGTCCCTTTGGACTTTGGCAGCAGGACAACGATAGTGCTCCGTGATTCAAAAAGTTTGGGAACTACCGGACTAGACCACTGATGACTGGGAGATCGTGGTTCAATCCCCGTCGGGTGTACTGAAGTAGTTTTCCCTAACTTATTTACCACTATCTTTCTCCACGCAAATACGTGCACACTTCTTCTAAAATTCAACCTTCCTCATCCCTAACCCATTAGAGTAATTAGTAAATAAGCGTATAAACTGAATAGGTGGTAAGACGCGGTGCTAATAACCACTGTTGTTGGGGGTATAAAATTCTAAGTGCTAAACACACCTAGTTGCAGCTCTGTATTGGGCCAGAGACAGGGCTTGCAAAGGCATAGGCCTACCGTTTTCAGGTGCTATATCTCATTCACTGGTCCATTCTCTTTACGGGTTTGTTTTTTAAATCAGAATAGTTAAAAAAAAAAATCAGCATAGAAATGTTTATTATTTTTATTCAAGACAACTAAATAAAACAAAAGTTACGCGACAGCACGGATGAAGTCCGTTTTATGCGACCGGTGAATCTTTTAAATTCCATTTGAGTCACTTTTATAGAGTTAAGAGTGAACTTAAGACTTACTGAGTGAAACCAATAAATATTTTCTGATTACGAGAAGAGACCTGAGTAACTACATGTCCACGAGCGTATTTACAAGAAATGTTGCTATTGCAAATATAAAAAACAAAAAAGGCATCTCAATAAAATCTGCTTGAGAAAAGAGTTTGGAGCCTTATAAACCTTCGAATACTGTCATTATTATAATAAACCCGGTTAGTAAATACTGTATCATGTCAAGCAGCAGTAAATTTACGTCAAACGTTCAATCTGAGAGTCAGTTAAGGTAATGGAATTCCAAACAACACGTGCATATCCAAGTTTAGATTTAACCAAGGCATAAAATACAGTCCTTTATTACATGAAGAGGTAATCAATTTAATAAATCCAAGTAATTTCATTGCGTGAAAGTATAGTTTGTTGTCCAGGAGAGAAACCTAGGTCAATAATATCGAGAGAGCGAACTATATCATAATTGACCAATTTATAAGTAAACACCATAGGAGAAAGGTAGTAGTAGTCAGAGGTGAAAGCTCTATATTACCGTATCATAAGAATGGAAATAATTAATAGAGGAAAGGTGGCGATACAAATATATATACCACAAGTGGTATGACCAGTGGAAGAAAAGGACAAGTTCGAAGAATATTTGTAAGGGCACATGAGAAAAGAGAGAAGAGGCTTTTAGGAAGTGTTAGGATATGACGGATGGGGAGAGAGAAATGAGGAAGGTAGAAGGTTGCTGGAATCATGTGCGTGAAATGGGATGAAGGTGGTAAGCAGTTTGTACAATAGAAAAAAATTGTCATAAAACTAATAGGTACAGTTAATATGGAGATCAAAGGTTGATAATAGATTACTTCCTTATGGGCAAGGAAATGGAAAGGCAGACTGTAAACTTTAAGTTGATAATAAATGTGTAACTTGATAGTGACCACAGGTTGCTGGTGGCAGTCATTGTTAGGTGGGACTGTAGGATAAATGTAAGAAAGAAGGAATAGGGTGTGGAGGCTTAAAAACGAAGAGAAAGGAGAATTGTATTTATGAAAGACAGTAAGTTTAATGTCCAAGGATGAGATGCAGAGTGTACAGGAGGAATGGGAGAGGTCGAAGAAAAGTTTGATAGGATCTGCGGAGGAGGTATTTGGGAGGACAAGTGATAAGAGGGAGTGGAAGGAGACACAGTGGTGGAACATAAGAGGGAAGTAAACAGTGAAGGAGAAGAATAAGGCATTCAAAAGGAGTTATAAGAATAGGAATGAGGTAATAGAGGAAGAGGATAGGGAGAAGAGTTAAGCATGTGGTACAGGAAGCCAGAGAGGCTTACATGCAAAAACGAACATATATGTTGCAAAGGAATGTGAAGGTGTTATATAGTCAGGTAAGAGATAGGAGAGAAGAGACAAGGATATATTATGAACATTGAAGAAAGATGTATGAATAAGACATTAGAAGAATAGAAGGAACTATGGAGGGTATATTTTCAGAAGATATTCAATCTTGAAGAGGAAGGGGTGAGAGTTAATCAGAGGAGCATGAATAATTAGTAGAAGAGGAGGCAGCGGGTCCCACATGGAAGAGGTGGCAGATGTATTACAAATGATTAAATAGGAAAAATCACCAGGTGTTGGTAAACTAACTGTGGAAATGACAATAAATGCAGGAGAAGCGAGAATACAATGGTTAAACAGAGTACTGAGAGTGATAGGGAAGAATACTAGGGTACCAGGAGACTATAAGGAGATAATAGTTCCAATTATTGAGAAAGGATACAGAAAGGGTACGAATTATGGGATAATAACCCTGATATGCCAGTGCTTAAAAATAATGTATGAGAATATACGGACAAAAAATCATAAGGATGAAAATGGAGAAGAACAACAAGGATTTATGGAACAAGATAGACTTGATATTCGCTATACGACAGTTTATGGAAAGAAGCTCTGCATTTGGGAATGGCTATAATACGATAGACCGACGTATTGCTGAAATGTCTGAGGACATCAGTCAGAATGTTTTTTGAAAAAATCAACGTAAACAGGCAATTGTCTCTTCAATTAGATGAAGGCACCGATAGAGAAATACACTTGTGGTCGACTGCATCTCTATAATAATCAATTTTATTTTTATCTAAATTAGATAGGAAAATGTATTATATTATAAATCTCTATACAATTGTGCCGTGAAAACATTGTTTTCAACTAAGAGTGCCCTGAAGTGAAAAAAGGTTGGGAATCCCTTAAATTAAGTGAAGCAGCAGGGATATTATGACCATTCGACGCAAAGCTAGTTGCTACGATGCAAAGCTAGTTGCTACCACTAGTTAGCTTCACTTTCGAGGAAAAGATAGCGTTTGGGTTACTATGACAACCACACTTTGTATCTTCCGCTAGTTTTAGTTTAGACTTTGCTTCTAGCGTCAACGCATAGAATAAAATCAGTTTACGTTAACATTTGGAGCACTTTCCCAAAGAATATTATCTTTTAAGAATTTATAGGTTAGAAATTAGGAAAATTTATTTCAATAATGCTGTTATTTATGACTGAACATTATTAAAATATTTTTATTTTCCCAAACAGCTGATTACAAGTCACATTATTTGCAAGAAAGGTTTAACCTAGTTAAAAATAATAAAATGCATATTTTATTTAAAGGGGATTCTTGAGACTTTAGTTAAGTGATCAAGAATATAAGGATATTATATTTCTTTATAATGAGTTGTCTGCAATTTATTCACTTCAGGATAACTAGGTTTTAATATTTATTATCGAATTCAGATGAATCTAGTAAACCTTTTATGATTAAAAATCCTAGGCCTAAACCAAACCGCATGTAAATATTAAGCTAGGGCCTATTTTGGTTGGTTCCAGTCTTGGCTGCAGTTTTTCATAGGCCTACATCTCACATTAATGTGGATAGTAGATAATTACTACTGTATGTACGATTCAGTTTAAATAGGATCACATTTTTAAAGTATTGTTGAGGCGGCATCTTGAACAGATTAGACATACAGTTGATTGTCTTGTCAACTAGTCTGGACACGTCATTTACACTTATAGGGCATGGATGATAAAGGTTGAACTATAGAATAAAGGTATTAGGATTTGTGTAGAAGGAGAGGGAGAAAACCTTTAGAAAAATAAAACCACTCATCACACCCAGCTAGGATTCAAATCCCAACCTCCCCACCATTTGGAAAATTATACCCTTTGGTCTAAGGTTTTCTCCCTCTCCCTATATACAAATCCGAATACTTTTATTCTATAGTTCAACCTTTATCATCCATGCCCTATAAGTGTAAATGACGTGGCCAGACTAGTTGACAAGACAATCAACTGTACGCCTAATCTGTTCAAGATGCCGCCTCAACAATACTTTAAAAATGTGATCCTATTTAAACTGAATCGTACATACAGTAGTAATTATCTACTATCCACATTAATGTGAGATGTATGCCAATGAAAATGTTTCCCCATGAGGTGGGTCAAAATACTACTAACATACCAAATATGTTGAAGCCTAACTAACCTCCACCTACTATAAAACCTAAAATTAATTAATCTTAAATCGTATAACCCGAATGGGTAGTAAGACGTGCTGCTAAATATTATTATAATTAATCTTAATATTGGAATGTTCCAATTATCAGTATGTTGATGGTAAATAATAATACATTTTGAATGAGTTATGAGTCAAAGAAAATTGTCTTTTAACCTTTAGTGTAAGCGCACTATCCCCACTGCTGGCCTACATTATTATATAGGTCTATTAAAACTAGATTATGTATAACTAGATTATGTATGCCCGTACTTCCCATCCCTGCTGTACTTAATACTGTACCAGCACAGGCACGTAAAAAAGCTGTAGATATTTTCAGCTGAACAGTCGTTTCTACACCCCCAGTCTTGCGAGTATGCCACCAGTGAACTAGATCTCTTTTCCGTGCCACCCACTCAAACCAGTCTTGAAAGCAGACAATGGCTCCAGTACAAACCTGTCTCTTCCTTCTCCGACGATTCGCCCATAGAATTTACCGTTACTGGACAAGGCGGGTTCTATATCGATCTTTCACATACAATGCTCTATATCAGGGCGGCCATCATGAAACCCGACGGTGGCGCTTTCACAGAGGTGGATCAGATCGCACCCGTCAACAACTGGTTGCATTCGCTATTCACACAGGTGGATGTGTTTTTAAACAAAAAATTAGTCTCACCGTCAAGCAACACGTATGCTTATAGAGCATACATTGATACGCTGCTCAATCACAACAGTGAAGCCAAAAGAACGCATTTGACTTGTGGGCCTTGGTTCGCAGACAGCCCCGGAACCTTTGAGGAGGCTAACGCCGGCAACAATGGATTTGAGGCCGGTTGCAGTCTCACCACAAAAAGTAAGACGCTGGATCTTTTGGGGTATCTACACGGTGACGTGTTTAACCAATAGAAATACCTTTTGAACGGCACCGAACTCAGAGTCAAGTTGGTCCGTTCCCGTGACGGGTTTAGTCTTATGGCAATCCCTGAACTCCCTCACTTTATGGTTCACATCGCTGAAGCTGGCCTTCTAGTGCGACGTGTCAAAGTAGCACCTTCTATACTGTTGGCACATGCCAAAGCATTAAATGTCAGCCCGGAAAAGTATCTCATCACCCGTGTGGAAGTAAAAACACTCACTATTTCTACGGGCGTGCAAGGTAAGTCACTGTACAACGTATTCACCGGACAGTTACACCAACGACGCACCGTTGGATTTGTATCAAACGTGGCGTTCAATGGAGACGCCACCAAGAACCCGTTCAACATTCAAACCTACGGCATGAACCATTTCTCGCTGTACGTGGACGGCGAACAAGTGCCGTCGAAACCACTACAGCCCGATTTTTCAACGGACACTATGTCATGTTCTACCACACACCGTTTTCTTAAACGGGTATCCATTTCATGAACGAAGGTAGTGACATCACACGAGAAGCCTTCCCCAAGGGATATCATCTCATGGCTTTCGATCTCACACCTAATCTGTCCGCCCACATGACATCGCATTGGAATTTGACTAAGCACGTCTCTCTTAGCATCGAAGGGAGCTTCATCCGGGCTCTCACCGAAACCGTCAACTGTATCGTGTACGTGGAGTTTGCCAACATCATCGCCATTGACAAGGACAGAAACGTCGTGACCAATTATGGAAGTTAATGTAAACGGCTTCCCGCACGTTATCCCCTTCATTTAAGCCATGGACGTAATTGTGGATTTCCAGAGCTTCATCGGCGACAACAAAGAGTTTATCGTCAAGGAACTGAGTGTTTTATCTGTATGCGGTACATTACTTCAACACTGGGTGTTAAAACCCCCATACGCTATTGAGGAAATTTACACCGATGCAAGAAAGAAAACCGACTATATGGTCAACAATCTGCACGGTATTCCCTGGGATAGCGGTGATGTGGATTACAGTCTGCTTTAATCACTCATCTCCCGTGCCAAATTGCGTGCAGAAACCGTCTACGTCAAGGGGGCAGAAAAGAAAAAGTTTCTAGTCAAAACACGTCTACACCCATCGTAGATCTGTACGACAGAGGTTGTACGTCACTGAAAACACTTAAATTGGGCCGCACCATGTGCATGGCACATAGTTCTGTATGGAATTTCTGTTCGGCCTCTGGACTTCGAGATTGGATGATTGAAGTTGGACACGCACGCCATAAGACGTGCGCTGAGAACAAGCCCGTGGTTGCGTTCTGTACGGTCGGGTGTTTTCCCTGCTGATCAACTACCCGCAAGAATAGTTCAACCTGCCGTTATTGTCATCAACACTGATCCACACACCAAACCTGGGAAGCATTGGGTCGCCATCTTTATCAACAAGAACGGCGTGGGAGAATACTTTTACAGTTATGGTTTTCCACCCCGTATAAAGTCACGTCTGGCGTTTGTACGCAAAAACACTTCCCGTACATCCCATTGCACGCTACAGCTTCAAAGCATCGCATCAGACGTTTGCGGGCATTACTGTCTAATGAACCTTCTCTATGGCGCCCAGAACATTCCGATGAAAACTTTCCAAAGCCTATTCTCGTCCACCAAACATACAGGCTACGACGCTTTGGTGGTGAGATATTACAACACATTTTTCATGACTGTAGGGTCCTGCCACCCTTCAAGAGGTTGCGTCCAAGAAGCGTGCGCCTATAAAAGGGGTGTCCCGGTGGCGTGCCGCCCATAACCGCTAAACATCATGGAAGGTCAAGACGTTTGCGCCCGCAAAGCAAAGCCGGTGAAGCCTCTCGCTATCACCAGTATTTTCAACACGTTGTTCCCGCTGGATGGAGTCGATGCCAAGCGAGTCATCGTCGGCATGAGCGTCAAGAACAACTTTACGCCCTATGTCCAGCTAGAAAAATGCGGGAGGGAACTGTGCTGTGTTTAACCGTACAGAGTGGCAAGAACTGGACAGCTACAAGTCTGTCATATCAATTTTTTTCAGCAACACGCAACCTCCTCAGAAGATTAGTCTGACTAATCATGAAATCTCTCTGAGACGCTTGTGCGGTGACCGTATGGTTGTCATCAGCGAGAAACAAGACGCCGGACTCAAACGGGTCTCCTATCTAGCACCTAGCTGGCCACGTCTTTGTGAGGTGTGGGACCTCATCGACGTCGCCGTCGACCGACGGGACATGTGGTCGACACCCGTTGCACGCTATAGCAACGATTTGATCGACACACTCGTCGTAGATGTATGCGACACGCTAACAGAATCGGCGGATGTCATCGATATCGAACAGCCTACGGTGGAAACAAACATCAAAAACCTGGATCTTATCAGTGCTACCTACCATACAATTCAAGTCGTCGGTTTGGACTATTATGTGCTGGATTGTGAACTAAAAACAATTTTACTAACGCATCTAAGAGACACTGTAGAAAAACGTATGAACGAATATATAAGGCATTCTTGTAAAAATATATAATAAATATTATGTATGATGTCTTTATATAATGTTTAATAAATATATATATTTGTAATATCTGTGTTTTATTCACTGTTTGTTCCTTACGAGTCCCAACTTGTCTTGTCTGCCCGCCAAACCGGCGCGCGGTTCCAGGTTTGCGATGCCTTCATAGGGAAAACCCGTTGCCTTGGTCAACTACCTCAATAGCTATTCTTATCCTAACTTGTCTTGTCGGGCCGCCATGCTAGCGCCAGGGTTGTGATGACGTCATTGGTAAAACCCAGGTTGCCGAAGTCAACGCCCTCGCGATCTATTCTTGTCCTAACTTGTCTTGTCGATCTGCCAGACTGGCGCCAGGGTTGCGACATAACACGTAATGATTACGTCATCGGAAAAACCCTTTACCACATAAGGGGTTGCGATACATACCTCTAAGGAGGGGAAGTGAAAGCAGTCTCAAGGCAGGGGAACCATTTATCACACTCTACCCCAAATGGTCATCAGGAGAGGTTCGTGCTGCTTGTTCCAGGAAGTCTGACAGATCCTTGTTACGTAGGAGTCAATGTTCACTCTACACAAGACAGCCATAGCGTGAGGTTCATGCAGCGCCCTCATACCGAAACGTCAAGGACCTTATGCTAATAAACAAATAAATAAACTACAACGCCCTAATCAATGAATAAAAACTACAACACCTCAATCTTAGCCAATAATTAACTAGCAATAATAAATTAACAATCATTAATAATTAATCATCAAGAACCAACATGTCCGGGGTGTTCGGCGAGAGGGTTGTAGGGGGATAGGTTGTAGGGAGGACGTAATCAGCACTTGGGAAAAGAGGTCAGGAGGAGGAGAGGGTGTAAGGAGGGGAGGGGGAAAACCAACAGCCAATCAGAGAGCGAGGAGGCGTGGTCACGTGGCCAATTTCAACCAGTCACGACGCTGTGATGACAGGGCAATTGGACTACTTTTACAACCATCGTCACATGCTGTAATAGTGGTCCAGGGTTCGATCCTTGGTCCTGGCACGGATTTATCTGATTGCCAAACCTTTCCTTCACCTCTGACAGAACGTGTATTAATCACAACTTGTGAATGTGGTGAATGCCTGGACTCCACCGTGGTCCGGATCCCACGTTAAACTGTAGGTCCTCCATTTCATCACACAATCACCCTACCATTACACATCAGCGTAAATAAATGAGTCCAACCCAAACGAGTAGTAAGACGCAGCGACGATGATGATAATAATAATAATAATAATAATAATAATAATAATATTAACAACTGATCCTTCGACATAGCTTTCCGAAGAATCCACGTCCGTAACAACCTGTGCTGCTAGAGGTGCTTGCTGTTTTGTAATATGCCAAAATCACAATTATTTTGTTTGGTGTGATGGAGCGCTCACAAAAGAGGTCTTCTTTCAATTTCATTTATTTTTATTTCTTAGATAGCAATAGTTTTAAACTGTTTATTTTTATGTTCAATGCAACAATGCCTTCACGAAAGACTTAGATTTGTGTCTTAAATATATGTTTGAAGTTTTTTTTTTTTATGGTTTTGCGAGTCGATTAAGTGCATTTAGTTTTGTATCTTAAACCTAAATTATTTATCTTGGAGTTAATTTCAACAATAACTCTACCTTGAGAGCCACTGTTAATGTGCTTGCATTTGCGTCTTAAATTTAGGTACTTTTTCAGCTATGTTATGGTTTTACGTGTAAATTTGGCTTATTTAGTTTTGTTTATTAGATAGTAAATTTTGTCTATTTATTTTGGTGTGTATTGCATCAATACAGTAATAATAATGATGATGATTACTATTATTATTATTATTATTATTAGGTGTTCTGTCTCATGACAGGTCCACTCCTTTTGTCAGTGAACTTAGACCGCTAATGCACCCTGTCCTCCACCTTCTGCTTGAGCTCCCAGAATTTTCTTGTTTCCTCCAAATTATATAATATATGAATCCTCCTTCTTCCTAATCTCCTCTTTATCTCTACCTCCTTCTATGACGTCATGCAGAAGACAGTTCCTCCTAAGGATGTGTCAGATCCAGTTTCTATGCGCCCAAGAATCACATCCAAAATGGTTCTCTCCTCATCCACACTTCTCAAGATTTCTTCATTTGTCGGTCAGTCCACCCACATAAGAGAGATAATCTTGATGCAAGGACTACAGCACCTAAACATTTTATTTGGTTCCTTACCACAGGTGGTCAGTCGTTAATGTGTGACGTCGCCCTTTCCCTCACCTCATACGTGTCTGAAAACTGCTTCTTGGGAGTCAAAAGAGAGCAAGTGTTAAAATTGTTACCAAACAAAACAAAACAAAAAATATAAAGTTTAATTCAACACTCACTTGTACGCCTTTAGGTGTGATGGAACACTCAGACCGGGGCAGGACTTACACTGTAAGAGATAGTGACGATCGTAAAGAGATATAGAGTAAGGTACAACACCTGCTTCTAGTAAGTTGTCCAGTTGTGTTCGATCAGGGCTAAATGTATGTGTGTTCTGATGCGCTCATAGCATGAGTTGAGAGCAAAGGTTTGGACACGCATTGTTGGCAACCTCGTTTGGTCTGTATTGCCAATGGAGGGCTGGTTGGAGCTCGAATCCCAGCCAGGTGTTTTAAGGAAAGTTTTTCGTATATGGTTTACCACTTTCTCTAAGTGCGGCTAAATTTCCTCTAGATTCTATTATTTCTACCCCATTAGGGCAAGCATGAGGATATCTTGGGGAAGGTCGAAAAGGAACGATTTAGGAGGGGGGCGGGGAGTTACTATGATAAAATGATGGTTTTCCAGCTAAATTTCAATGTAACTTTATATTCGAAAGTGTATAAAGATTGAGTATTTGCAGAACAAGTGGAATACATTCTAATGTCAACTTAAAACTTTCTTATTTGGAACTTGCCGCTAGAGATCGCTTGCTGATTGAATAACAGTGTGCCCTACTTGTTTGAAATGAAGTTCTGCTCCTGCTGTATCTTACGGCCGCCCTACCAATACGCCCAACACTTACACCCTCTGTCAAAGTAAAGTGTTTAGCGAGCTGTTGTTACATCAGAGCAATTCACACATGAAATGAGAGCTAATCAGGTAAATTACCACACACATACTCTCGAGGTTAATTGAACACACTGTTTCCTTACATAATCAACATCCTGCTGAGGAAATGGCTCTTCCTATTACACTCACACTTTTTACACTATTATACTAGACTTGTTTTAAAATGTGGAAACTAACAGTTGATGACGGTAGTCAAACCCGGGATTTTTGCTCGCGTCTAGTAATGTTCTACCTCCGAGCTATCTCGGATCACCCCGTGCTATGTATAGTTAGTCGTTCATTGTTTGTAAAGGGAGCCCGCAGTAAAACTATCAGCGATGCTTGGGCTGGACACAGTTCTACAATATGTACATTCATGGCTAGATCAAGAGTTCGTTTCCCGGGACAATGTGATAGTTTTTATTTTTTAAAAATATGTTATTTAACATACAAAAACTGGACATATCTTATTAATAACCATATATCAAACAACTCGGCAGCCTCAGTACATCCAACTGGGTTTCAAACCGGCAATCCGTGGGACCACAGGCCTTAAAGTGCGAGTAACCTTATAAGCCCTTTTTCAACGAGTTTTTACCAATGCTTTAGTGTGTTTATCCCCAAACGTGGAAATTATATATTTTCAAAAAAATAATTCTTGGTCCACTTCACAAAATGTGTGTAAATCAATATTATACTAAAATATTGTGGGTGTCACAAACTAACCTAAATTAATTTAGAAATCATCTGACCCTTTCTATATAGCTCCACCAGCTCCGGTGCGGCACACCGGTGTATCACGGGGGCGGATTAAGTGTGCCGTGCGGCTACAGCGCAGAGCGCCATCACCCGCATTTCTTACTCGCTCGAACTTTACTGGTATTTTGAATACATCTGACAACATCAAACACTGACTAAAATTACCACAGGTGTGAATGAAATGTTTCTAAAAGTCAAAGAAGTGGGCGCATAAAAAGAACTTCAACCTTTAATTTGGGAACATTTGAAGTTACTTTAGGAAAAGTTGGTCTCTACTTTCCTGACTCTCACTTACTGCACAGCCGTTGGACTGGGTGTGTAATACGTCATCTGCTACCGTGGCGCGTGCGCAGTAAAACAGTGTGCCGTGAACTGAAACATTTATTTAGCACCGCGTCTTACTACCCGTTCGGATTATGCGATTAAGTACTGATTATGCTAATGAATTAAGAATTGGTAAGATTGAATTTAGAGGAAGTGAACCCGCCTTTACGTGAAGGGAGAGTGTAAAACCGTTTAGCAACCCCCCCCCGCCCCCTCCCCCCAGTTGACCTGACCGAGAGTTGAACTTCTATCTCCCCGTCCCCGGCAGTCGAGCTCAACACGTGAGTTGAATCAGTTTTTGGCCGAGGGGCCATTCTCACAATATACTGGATTGACGTTAACGAGAAACCTTGTTTCGAATCCCGGTATAGTGTAGTGAGGGTGAGGGTGTAATGTTTCCCCACACTCACTCCAGGCGGATACAACATCTCATTCCTACGACACTAGTGCGTACAGCCCTCACAGTGGAGCGCCTCTAGATAAATCATGTATATGCTAATTGTATTTCAATGCCCTTTTTAACTATAACGTTTGACGCCAAAGTTAGATACAATTCTAACCCCAAATTATAATTAATGATGTTTCGAAATTGTTAGCCCCTTCCAAATGATTCTAGATCCGACTAGTGCTTTTATAGTTTACCGGCAACAAACAAACAAATATACAGATAGAAAAAATATATATCTAAAAATGATTATTTGTTCTTTATATCGTTTATACAATCCAGAAAAAATATAAATTAACCAAAGCTTGAATGTACAAACAAACCTAAGAATTTTATTAAACGTATAGATATTAATAAAATAAGAAATAAATCTAAATCAAATTTGAATTAATAGTACAAGGACCACTTTAGTTATGTTAGTTTTATGTTCCAAAAGATGCGGTTTTAATTTACGTTGTTTATAGAGTGAACCCTTAAATGAAGTTTTTTTTAAAGACCTTATATGTACTGCAAAGAGTTAGGTCAATATTTATAGATAAAATACAATCTATCTAATCACAACATTTCATTATTAACGTATTTTAATTATGAATCGTGTACTGTATATATGGTTTACTATTTGTCAAGTGATCGGCATGAATATAAACCAAGTCTCATCGATGTAAATGTAGGTCTAACTTCACATGAAATGAAGATTGGTTGAGTGACCTCAGTAATTAATATTTTCAAATAAAAACACTGATAGTATATAACCTTACTCATGTGTGTGTATTATTTGTCAAAGAAACACTATTTACTTAATAGTGTGAATAGGAACGCGTGTTTTAAACACCCAAGTTCAAACAACCAACCTAACTAAATATAAATTTCCTTTGGCTTTAAGATTGAACGAATTCTGTAATTACTCTTTGGATTTTCAGTTGATTTGGTGATCGAGTTAAATATAATACTATTGAGTTCCACATCCAATAGGACCCGCGCCAATCAACCCAATCAACGGTTGCTTCGCTCCCTGGTAACTTGATGAGTGATGGGATGTTATATAGAGTACATTCACCACCCGAGACAGCTCAAAAAGATACTATTATAAATAGTTCCTAATGTATCCCTACGCTGACAGGTGACATCTGTCACTTTGGATAGCTGTTATGAAAACAGATGGTAATAATTATTATGAATGTGATAGTTAACCACGGTCATTTAGGCCAATATTATTTATATTTATTTGATGTCAGGCACAAAGCTTATTTATCGTTTTATTCCACTTAAATAATTATTATTTACAACACTTTCACAAAAGCTCTAACGAATATAGCATCAAAATGGCGACCGATGAACTTAAACCATGTGATTGATCATGACGCAAACAAGTTCTTTACAATGATGCACCCACGTAGTGGATAAAAATATTTTATTCAGTTAAATATTTCAAAATACGATAAAATAATCATAACATAATTTATATATATATATATATAGGACAAGTATTATCTCTTTTCCAAGTAAATATTATGCCGGTATTAAAAAGTATTAATGTATGTACTATATTATCTTACACAGTGTAGATAACATTTCAAAACTTTTTTAAAACTAACGAAATAATGTGAGAAAACTTAAGTTCACGTTATTTTAAATGTAAAATATAAAACGTAGTTTAAAAAAACTTAACATTTATAATAAAACAGTGATCTTTTACAAGTGTTGGCAACCCAAAACCTAAAATTATGATTTTTCAACTGTCATTCAGGTAAAAAGCTATGGGGAATATTAACAGGGGGAAAGGTACCGTCTCTATCGGATGAGTACTTTTGGAGTGGACTGTCAACAGACAAAAAGAAACAAGAAATTCTAATAACCTAATATTTGGTCTTATTATTGTTTATACTAACCAGAAAATAAAGAAAGTCCAAATAAAATTAAAATGTATAGAGAGGCCTTATAATATTGGCTACTGTGTGTAAAATCTCAAGTTAAGCCGACCTGAACTCACAAAATTATAAAAACGATGACCAAATGAAGGCTTTTGTTGGATTTTTTTTTTTTCAAAATTTTAGCTTAGCTCAGATCCACTCTTAAATATTTTGGCCCAGTTCTAGTTATTTTACTACTGCCCACAAATATAAAATAAGTATATAAAAAATATTGTTTTAGCTCGTGTAGGAAATCTTTAAATGCTTCACCTAATTTGAACATAATTTAATTACATTATATTTACAGACCAGACTATCTCATATATATGTGTGTGAATGGGGTTTAATTTTTACTGGTTTTTACCTGAATATAACTAATTATCTAAATCATGGCTTTTTAATGTTTACTGGCACCGGTAATATTTTAAGCTTACTAATAATTAATTATAAAGCACTAATAACACATTGCATATTCTTTATATTATGTATAAACAGATGCATTTGTTAAAAAGTTTGAAACCAGATTTTGTCTTATGTTTTAAAATATTCAAGTCAAGTTTAAGATAGCTATTCTCTACTGTATAATACGATTACTAATTACATATCAACTTTGATTAGTGTAACTAATGCTCTACGTGATGTTTCAAGCTGATGATCTTGAAAAATAATGTATGTGTCATTATTCTGGACACATAGACCCTAAAGTGAGGAAAAAGCACTGCGGGTTTGTTGAAAAGTAACAATGAAATACCCACAGACAATATCGTCGCAGGCCTTGTAATCATTTAACTATTTCTTAGAGAAAAATATGAATTATATGTTTTATAATTAAATATAAAGAATACATTATCTGATCTTAGAGAGGACAACCTTTAGGAGATACAAACACTTGATATATTTAATTATTTTCATCCGAACAGGGATTCGAACCATAAAACCTTTCAGATATATAATTTCAGCTTCTCTGAGAGTTTTGGAATATAAACATCTACAAACAAATACTTCGCTCGTCATTTATCATTGGAAACATAAGAGAGATGTAAATAGTTGAAATATGATTTAAAAAAAATAGAAACAATTTTTTGGATACTCGGCTTTGTACCTTCTAGTAAACTGTTCCGTCGTCGTAGTGTGGAGTTGTTTACTAGGATACTGATGTTTAATCTCTGTATTGTGTCAGGGTTCAAGGCCTGGCGGAGCAAAGGTCGGGCGAGAGAACATGACTTGGTAGTTTAGAAAGCTGCTAAATATTGTTGTATTTGTTAAAATTCCAGAGGTTGATTCAAAGCCTTCACTTTGACACAAGGTGTAGATTCCCAAGTTTCGCGGCGCTGTCCTCTCTAATTATCCGACAACATTTAGAGAAGGGTGAGGAAGGTGGAATTTAACGAAAGTGTACCCATATTTGTATGAAGGTCAAGTGGTATGTCATTTATAAAAAAATAATAGTACTATATAATTTCAATGATAGTTATTTCATATATAAAATAGTTACAAAGATACGATTGAAAGTGAACATTTCTCTCAATGTATAGAACTCTAAAATTCAGTTCCATAGAAAAATGAAAATGGCCATTTTCTTCATACTACTAAACAGTATCTATATACAAAATTAAATAAAAATCGTTAAAGATATTTTGAGAAAATCTTATTTTATTATTTTTGCTACTTAGTAAAGTACCTTTAATTTTAGGTTTATATATTTAATTTCAAAACCTCCTCCGAGGAACCTAATGAGAGCAACAAAGTTCTAGCCGAACCGGTAAAATTGTTTCAGTTCTAAGAACGAGATATAGGCAGAGACTGACTGACTGACTGACTGACTGACTGATTGACTGCATTGCGAGGACAATTCTCGGTTTCGGTTTCGATGTCTTGAGTTTGATAATCACACATTTCTCTCTCTTAGGGGTCAAAACATTCCACCAAAGAGTATAAATCACGTTGGTCTCCATAACAATTAAAATAGAGGAATATAGGTGCTTAAAAAGAGCATAACACACTTCATTTTCAAGGACTTGAATAAAAAAAACATTGGGCTATAGCTAAGAAACTATTGGTTTTATAAAAGTACATTCTAAATAACAGATTATTATTATTATTATTATTATTATTGAATTTTTACTAAGCGTCGACACAGTTAGGTCATTAGCACCGTTTACAAAATTTAAAAACACAATAAAATCTCCGTTGGAAAAACAATAGAGGTGATACACATGCTAAAAAAAACTGCAGTACACACTTCTTTAGTTAAATAGACAAAACAAACGCATTAAAATTACAAATATTACAAAAACCAATTACAAATATGACATAAACAAATTACAAATATTACAAAAAAATCTTCATAAGGGAAAATAAATGTGTATGTTACATTTTACCAAAACAACAGATGTGTAAAATATAAATAGACAAACAAACATATTAAAGCAAACAAAAAATGTTAAAACTGATCTCAATATGAGGTAATATCCCAGTGAGCCACTATATAAGAGTGAGACTCAATTGGAGTTTAAGATCCGTCTGGTGTATAAAACGGAGTAAACAAAATAATGACTCCATCCACACTGTTGCGTAATAAACAACCAGTGGCGTATTCTCTGGGTATGCTAGTCCTGAGCTGCATACCCATACTTATATAGACTAGTGTTTTGTTTAATTCAATGCTGTCTGTGTGAACTGTGTAAACACTAATGTTTAAATTGTTATTAAATATGCACATAATGAAATATTAATATTAAAACTAATATTGGTTCATATTCCAAGAAGACTGTGTTTTTTGTAATTCTTCTTCCAAAAGGTTCTACTTAGCACAATAGGAAACCTAGGGCCTGCTACTTGAAAAACGCAAGGCAAGCTAAGGAGGCTCTAATGACCTTGCCCAATATCTAGGGGTTGGCAACACATTCGTTTCCACTCGCCCATCAGTAATTGGCCAATGAGCTTGGGTTTTCACAACCCAGGTCATGCTGTTCCTGTGAAGCAAGCTAAGCATTGTGCCAACTATTGAAAAAAGATTCAATATCACAATGTTTATTTATTAAGCTAATTTAGAATAGTTTAAGTAAAAATACATAAAATAAATATATAATTAATTGTAAAATAATAGTTAATATACGTAACAAGCTTTAAATTATACACTAATTAAATACATTGATTTATGTTTAGGTATTATAATAATATGTATTATCATGTATTTGGCACACACATTTAACCATTCTTTCAAATTTAGGCATTTCAGCACTGATAGAGTGGGGAAGGGGGGCGAGGGGAGGAGGGTGACGAGGCTACTAACTGTTGTTGACGGTAATTCTGGTTTTATTTTAGTAGAAAGGATCGTGGAGTTTTAATATTATTCTTTTAGTTTTTGTTTTACATTAACGACTTATTAGTCATTGTGATTTTATAAAATTATACATTAAAGAATCCCAAAAGTCAGGAGTGTGAGTTCACCATTTCAAAATGATTTAGAAGTAAAAGGTAAAATAAAATATATTTCCACATAATTTACTTAATCAGTGGCGCACCCAGCCATTTACTTTGGGGGGAGGTATTCAATCAAAGCTGTAGCAAGAATGACATTTTGTTGGAGAGAGCGGTTTATGGTTGCACAGCCTCCTAAGCTCTGAAGGCCGAGAATATTTATGAATATTAAATGCTTTTATAAATAATTTTGAGTAGTTTTATTGTAATTAAGATATTTAAATAATGCAAATGGTATCGAAACTATTATTTATATGTTTTTTCAAATGTTAATTTTGTGTGTAACGATAAACAATTTGAATATTAGGCTTAAGTCTGAAGCCTGGTCTTAAAATGTAGCATATACATTCAACACATCTTCAATGCTAAATATTATAGTTATACTTAATATTATTTAAATTTCTATTAACATTATTTGTGGTTTTGGGGAAAGAGGGGGTGGGGGGTCAAATACCCTGTTTGCCCCTCTCCCCCTTGGGTGCACCGCTGCTTACAGCAAAAGATATGTGTAAATATCTTAGCAATAAACCAATGAGGTAGCATTAGAGGATTAATAGTCCGAGATAATCTCTCTTATGTTAGTCAGAGTTTACGGATCTAAATAGCTTCTGGAGCATAAATTCTCAGGTTGGGAGACTCGTTTGTTTCCAAGCAGCATTGTGTGAGATAAGTTAGACTTTATAAAATAGTTTTAATTGCAACGTGAGTTGGACAATCCCCCTGATTCCCTCTCACCAAGATCTGATGGACGCTTGATCGATGTATCACTTCATTTTACTCTTATTATGATTGTTTGCTTTGAGTATTGCTAATTGTGTGCTTTTAATTACACTGGGCTAATTGAATAGGATCTGTCTCTCTTGTGCATTCATAAATGTGCCCGTACCACTCTCAGCCCCGACATTAATATTTACTTACCATGTAGATATCATTACAATTTGAGGACCACCTTTGTGGTCTAGTGGTCATAGGTTCTGGCAACGGACCCAGAGGTTCCGGGTTTGATTCCCGGCACGTCCAGATTATCTGGGAAGCAGTGGGTCTGGAACGGGTTAGATTCAGCCTAGAGTGGAAAATAAGGAGCTACTCGAATAAAGCAGTAGTTGCTCCGGTATAGAAAGCCGAGCTTAGTGGCTGGAGTCATCGTAGTGCTGACCATATGACACCCTCTATCCGCAAGAGTTGGCACTAATCCGCCAAACCGTTTGGTAGCCACTCGGTAGGTATAGCCTGAATGCGGGCTGATACCATGGAGTTACTTTTATTACATTTTGAGTGGATGGTAATTATCGTTATGGATAAATAAAAGAAGAGAGAATATTGGAGTGGAAGAAGGGAGGCTCAAAATTTCCTAAGATAGCATACAGTTAAAGAGAAATAATAAATGTTCGAGAACCATTGTTCTATATGGACACATCTTCAAATATATCCCTTGGCGTTCTTGGACAACGGCCCCCAAATCTCCGTTGCAACTTTTAGAGCACAGCATACCTATTAATTTTTCTCAGAATACGCCACTGTAAACAACGAAGGTCACCTTTAAAATGAAGAGCCAGGCGGATGGGACATACTTGCACCACTCCACCAAAATGTGGTACACACTTAGGGATGTGATATCGAAAGAAAAGTATCGCTATTGTACTCATTAAGAGTATCGGAAGAAAAATATCGATAACAATAAGTGTCGGTATCGAAATTTTAATCTAGTAAAATGTTTTTTTATCTAGTATTATTAATCTCTTACTCGCTTCGGTGCCCGCGTGATCCAACGCGCTAATCTCGTGTTGAACTAGACTACAAAAGACAGGGAGATCGGGGTTCGATCTCGGTCGGGTGCTTTGAGAGAGGTTTTCCCTAAATCAATTTCGACTCTCCCACCACACAAATGCGGGTGCATTTAATCTAAATTAAGCCTTCCTAATCCCTAAACCATTAGTGTAATTGGTACATATGAACAGGTAGTAAGACGTGCTACAAACTAATCTCACCTTTTGTTCCATCATTGTATTTTCATTCTTATTTAAACACTGAAAATTATAATGGTTTTAATAGCTTAAAACAAATGATACAAGATGCTTTTTTACTATATAACATTTTTTCTAAGTACCGCGTCTTACCACCTGTTTGTGTTGTATGATTTATTAATAATTACGCTAATGGGCTAGAAATTGGGAAGGTTGAATTTAAAGGACGTTAATCTGCATTTGCGTGGAGGGAGACTGGAAAACCATTTAGGACTAACCACTCTCAGTTCACCCTAACCAGATTTGAACCTCGATCTTCCCGTCCTCGGCAGTCTAGCTCAACACAAAACTAGCGTGTTAGCTAACTACGCCACTAAGGCGTGTTCCAACTTCTTAAAATAAACTTTTGTAATTTGCTTTCGGGCGGTGTCATTTTTTTAACCACCTTCGTCTATGTACTCAATCAATATAGATTATTAACTATTGACAAATAACGGAAGGATGGATGCCATGCCTCATCTGCACATAAACGTTTCTCCTTCGTCTGCTTGGAGCACCTTGAGTAGACAGAGTTTATTGTGATCATAGAAAATCATGACCTTGCTCATTGATAAAGGAAGGGGTGTTAAGTAGACTAGTCTCCACTCGTCTGTCAACCAGTCAGGCGACTGTATTTAAAAACAAAGATGAAAGAACAGCTATGAATTGTGATAAGCTAAAAGAGATTGATGGCGGAATGCAAGAACGTATAGTGAATATTTATTGGACCAATAGTGTGTTCCCGAGCACACTATCGTTCCACCTTTTAACCTATGATGACGCAACTAAACCCACGCTAGTGTCCACCTAGCATCCATTTAGTCAAGTTCTTGCATACGGCCCTGAATGCTGGCGTTTCTTCCTGCTTGTCAAGCAGAAAATGAGTGATTATTGAGAAATATTGTCATTTGTTCTTCCTCTAAAGACCACCTTAATAAACATTTAATCTCAGCATGGGCCATGAGTGAAGATAGCAAAAAATGTATTTCTTTTGATACCAATCCGATACCAAAGTGTGAGTACTAATATCAGTAAAAGTATCGAGTAAAATACTAGTATCGAAAGGTAGATACCGAAATTAGTAAAGTATCGATAATCTTTTCACATCCCTAAACACATTAGGGGAAGCATCGAAAAGCTCACACACTGGAGGTGGGTCCCCTCTCAATAAAAATCCATAAGTAGAAATGTATGCCCGACGCGAAGTCTCGTCACGATGACCTCCTCTCATCTAGGCTTTCGTATAGAAGAGGGCCAATGCGAAACACCGTCCCTGATGAACCGCAGCATGTTCTGAGCAGGGGTCGAGACCCACTGCTCGTGCCAGGTGCGTGAGAACCCACGTCGAACATAGCCCTTTATATCTGAAAAAACCGAAACCTAAACTCACCTCAGGCAGAATATGGACTGCCTCCTTGGCTGCCTGCTCCACCAGTTGATTTCCGGAAAGATCAGCGTGATCAGGATTCCAACAGGTGTTTAATAAATCACTGCTTAATATTTACTCGTGTATAATCTGAACTAGGGGATTCCAGGAGTATAAAGTGGACAATGTCAAGAAAGCACTCATGGAATCCATGCATATGAGAACAGAACGGTGACAGTTACGATATACAAAACACAAAGATTTAAAAATGTTTTATAATTCAACCGTAAAAAACTAGTTTCTCCAGGTAAATCGAATTTAAAATTGGATACTTCCACAACAAAAGCACATCCCACGGAAGCTTCAGATTTAAAACCATCATTGTAGATCCGTTTAAATCCACGAAAGCGAGTGGAAAAGAGCTCGTTAAAGGTCCTCTCATATATAATAGAGAACCTTACGGTTTCTAAGACAGGTAAAACATCGTTGTTCATTAAAATATTTGTGGCTGGGTGTATTCCGTGTAATCTATGGAAGTGGACAACCGTTGTCTTGGCCACAGAGAAAAGGGCATAGGTCAGTTCATCTAAAGTAAAGAGGGAGTTATATTCCTCCCCCCATCTTTGACCAAAATCAATAGTAAGGCGCTCGATGCTCCGCTTATGTATTGCAAACTCGTTACAGTAGTTCGCAGTGCTAGAGATTGCAAAGAACATTCAGCCCAAAATATTGACGACCTCCACAGGGGAGGAGACATGTGAACCGTTAGACATTAGGGCAAGTATATTATTTATTGAGATTTTGCTACTATGTAATTTACAAATACTATCCCAAACCTTAGTTGTGGTAATGGAAATTGTAAGGGTAGAAATAAACTTAGTTGTGCTAGTGGAAATTGTAAGGGTAGAAATAAACTGTCTCCAAGACTGTCTTCCACTTTATCGAATGATACGGCGAGATCGGGTACGTAGAATATGGAATGACGCCAGATTATCCTTAGTGGGACGTCGATGAAAGAGAAGCAGGGTCCTTCGACGGTCAGAAATAGCCAACTGACCCTCCTTGTTCTACCAGGGGACAGAATGGTGGTGCGGATTAGGCGAAAATTTAGGGGTGGAAGCCCTCGCCACCACGATTACCGTTGAGTAAAGTGTTCCACCCTAATATTGACCTCGAGGGAATGGGTTTAATCAAATACGGCGAGCTCGCGAAATTAATCCCAGTCAGTACGTTTAAGCACCCATTGTGGTATCCGTGCCACACCGGGAGGATAGTCCAGTGGTGAAAACAGAATGAGAAAATGATCTCCGCCACATAGTTCCGGGTGAACCTCCCAAAGGAAGTGAGCAACAAACCCGGGACTACAGAAAATTGGGTCTATGGCTGAGGATACACCATTAAAGGTGGAGAAGTGTGTCTGAGTCCCGGTGTTTAGTAGCACCAGGTTACTGGTGACTATAATATATTCCACCATTCTACCACGAGCGTCTGAAAAATTAGACCCCCACACCAGGTTATGTGCATTAAAGTCCCCCAAGATATATAGGGAGCGAGAAGTAGTATAAAGAGGGCCTCTAGACTCCTCTTTGAAACACATTCACCTGGTGGAAGGTAGATGCAGTCACTTCCATAGCGAGGGGGATTTGGACATCAGATATAATATTAATATGTTAGTGATATATATTGCTACGTGCAAGTATAGCCCTACCTCCGCTAGCCCGATCAAAGAATGTCTTGTCAGTACGATATACATCGTACCCACGAAGCATCGGGTTATCAGTTGGGCGGAAGTGGGTCTCCTGCAAACACAAGACGGAAGAATGCAGGGAAGAAATTAGTTGTTTAATTTCCTCTACACGAGCATAGAAACCCTACAATTTCATTGTAGTACCGACATTATTTAATAATATAAAATTTATCTATCCTTGCAATCCATGACACTATCTCTTAGTAATAAAAAGAGAATGATGACTTTTTGCGTCAGTTTGCCTTTTCCTGTCTCTCTTGGACCTCCCATTTCTGGGGATGCTTTAGTTTATCCTGGAGAGACCAATGAGCGATCAAAGAGCTAAGGCTTTGGTAATGACTTCTACGCTTTTTTATATTCGTTTTTTCAGCGGTCCTTCACTGGTCTGTCCTCAAGGCACCAGAGGGACTCCCCTTTGCGGCCTCACCTGTTCCGCCACTCATCCAAGCCTACGGAGGCCCAGAGGCAAGAGTGAGTGGGTTAGTACCCCGAGGAGGGCTGGGGGTGTTCCCCGAGGAGGGATCGGTGTTGATCCCTGAAGAGGTGGTAGAGACGACTTCATCGAAGGTGTCACTTCCTGTAAAAGTTTGGCGCCACACTAGTTGGTGTGGATTGACCTTGCATGTCTCGAATAGAGTCGAATGGTACAGGTCGTGTAGACGTCTTAGCAAGATTAACTGTGCAATGGCAGTTGGGGCAATTTATGTTCTGGCTAACAATCTGGCTATACGATGTTTGAAATACCGGAGCTTGACTGGATACATATTCCTTCCGTGCCTGGGCATAATAGATCTTCTTTTTACATTGAGTCTCTAGGACTTTTTTCTACGCCTTCCATTTCAGACAGGCCCAAGACCAAGCAGAATGCAGACCCTTGCAGCTTACGCAGAACTTAGGAGACTCACACGGTGTATCATGAACCCCCTGTCCGCAATATGCACAGTTTGGCTTTCCACGGCATTTCAGCTTCGTATGTCCGAATTCCTGGCTCTGAAAACAGCGCCGAGAATTGGTGACATATGACTGGACTCTGAGCACATGGAAGCCTGCTCGTTCCTCCTTTGGAAGGGTGGGAGTCGCAAAAGTGAGAATATATCGATCCGTATTTTTCTCTTGACCATTCTTTTTCGTAGCTATTCTATAATTTTCGGTAACATGTTGAGGTGCAAGCTCATCACAGATCTTCTCAATGCCCACACAGTCGAGGTCATAGCAAGTGACCACTCCCTTGCAAACCTTTAGGAACCTGTGTGGCTTCACCTTCACCTGTAAATGGGTCGAGTTACTCATCGGTATTTCAGTTAAACCCATTATATTTGACGACTGAATGTCAGTCATTGTTTGAATCAGTATAGTTCCATCGCGTAGTTTTCTTATTCAAACATTTTACTTCACGGCACTATTTATCACTCTTTCGAGGATAAATGAAATGACTTTAGGTTTTTTCTTGATCTTATACTTGAGACATAATCAGGAAACGGGGCTGAGACCTCACCAATTCCTGATTATTAGATATCAGGCTAGACGGTCTTTCCCGTTTTCGCCTCTTTCCATTATTACGGCCCTGTGAGGGGCCGGGCAATGAGTTGCCAGTGAAATTTGGCAGTACGGTGCCAGCGGTGACAATGTTATCGGAAATGCCGTATTTGGGGACAACCTACACAGTACTCGGATCGTAGACCCAGGGTGATCCCAGTTGGTACTATCACATAAGGTCCTGTTAACTGTCCCAACGAGAGGCCCTATACGACGCTAGACATGACAACCTTCGCATGGGGCAGCGCCAGGAGAGAGGTCATCGTAGCAAGTGGGTGCAGAAAAGTGCCAATTTTACGTCCGGTCCTTCATGAATGCAACCAATCTTTTCTCAAAGTAGGGTACCCAGTTATTGTCATCCCTGAGGCCCTTCTACTAAGGTATTGCAACCGGCGCACTTTCATTCAGGAGCTAAAAGACAGTGGTATCCAATAATCTTCCGAGGAGAACCAGGTTAGTTGCTAAGGTCGTCAACTGGGGAGACAAAAAGATTCCCTGCAGGACTGAACGGCAGGAGAAGGGTATAAAGAAGTAATTAAAGAAAGGGACGGGAGAATAAGGAATGAGAGAGAAATGGAAGGAGGAAAAAGGAGGTGAAAGGAAAGATATAGGAAAGGTTTGTCCTACACGAGGTACGTCCTGCACAGAAGCCTCCCCTTTTAGTCACTTCTTACGACAAGCAGGGGTTACTGCGGGACTATTCTAAGCCCCATCCCGCAGAGGGTTGAAAAAGGAAATAAAGGGTAAAAAGGTTAACTGAGTAAAAAGTCTAAACGGGGTAGAAATTATAAGAGGGTACACCAATAAAAGGAGTAAAAAGGGTTTAGGGTGTAAAGTGTGTAGGGTTATAAGGGTTTTGGGTTAAAGGGGGGGAAAGGGTAAAGTAAAAAGGTAAATATGCTAGGAAGTAACTTTAATCAAAAAAGGGCAATAATATTTTAAAGACCAAAAGTAAACTATAAAAAATTAAAAAGTTATTAAGGTTAAAATTGGTTAAATAAATAAAAAGGTGTGGATATTAAAAAGTCGCAAAATAGCTAAAAGGGATGAAAATGGAAAAAAGGGTACAAAAGATAAATGGGATAAGAAATCTTAATGGGGTATAAAGTTAAAAATGGTGTATGATATAAGGAGTAGGCCCTATATGTTAAAAATTAAAAGGTCAAAATTGTAAAAAAATAAATCTAATAAAAAAAGGCAATAAGACCAAAAGGGCAAAGATAACAAAATTTATAAAAATTATCAAAATGTCAAAAATGACACCATTGAGCAAAAATGGTAATAAAGGGCAACATATCGTCGTTGTTTTGACAGGTAGTCTGTGGGTAAGGGGTTGCGTATCACGAGGAATATAAAATTGCGTGTTGATGTTATTTATCGAACAGTGTACTAGTATACAGAAATGGCTGCATTGAATGTAGAAATGCTAACTAAAGACTTAACAAAAATGGAGACCGTCAGTAACCCACTCATTAATTGACGTGTCCAAGTTTGATTTTTCTCCAACGCTAAATGAACCAAATATTGACCCCTTGACATTTTGTTACAATATAATTCAACAACCACATTCAGGAACATTATTTGCTCAGCAACACTATTCAATCAAAATCATATAAAGGAACCAACCAGCTGATACAAAACATCTCGATTGAGCTTAGGGCCGATATAGATTCAGCTGAACAGAACCAGCTCACCCTGATTCTCTTCTGCTGAAATTTTAAGTACACACAATTATTATGAGTTACTGTCACGGCCATAGTTGGGGCGTTGGGTGTGTTGAGGGTTTAAACCCCCCGAAATTTTATGAACAAAATTTATAAGGCTTTATATATAGTTCAAGCAATATCAAAATTAAGGCACAAGTACAAATTAGGAGGCTGTGCTACCATAAATAAAAACCACTTCAGATGACTTCTAGAGAGATGTGTTTAAATATATAGATTTTTCCTAGCCTCCAGCAGTTGGGGTTATGTTGCCAAAAAAAACACTTCAGATATATTATAGAGATGTTTTATCATTTAGATTTTTTCTAACTTCTGGCAATTGGGGAATTTGCCCACCAAACACGCCCCCCCCCCAAAAAAAAATTGTCTGGCTACCTTCTTGGCTGTTGTGATTCTTTTTTCAAGATGATTTTATTATTGCGTAAAAAAACTGGTACATTTCTTTGCATTGTGTTTCAGTTCTATAAGTTCATGACTGCTACTTATTGAAATTACGTGGTGTTAAATTGGTGTGATAGCAGAGTATTTCAGTTCAATAGGGTTACATAAATGGACCGGCATTTAACTGAACAAAACAACAATTATTAATAATTATATAGCAATTTATTTCACATATCGTAACTTGAGCAGTATTGAAACAGATAGAAATGGAGGACCTACAGTTTAACGTGGAATCCGAACCACGGTGGAGGCCTGGTATTCCCCACATTCACAAGTTGTGATTAACTCACGTCTTGTCAGAGGTGATGGAAGGGTTTGGTAATCGGATAAATCTGTGCTGGGACCGAGGATTGAACCCCAGACCCCGGCACAGAGTCTGACACCTTACCCCTAGACCACCAGGTCACCAGTTTAGTTGTTAAATTCTTTTCATTTCAGATATCTGTTTTATTTTACATTTGTAAATCGTGCGTTTGATTAGTCATGAGCACTCACTACGAGTTTTTGTTGAGACTCTTAGGTTATTTTCTGTAGATTTGCAAGATAATTTTTAAATAGTTATATCATTTTTCAGGTGAATTTTTGATAATTTTTAGGTGCTCTGATCTTTTTTTTTTTTTTTTTTTTACAATTTCTAGAGCATTAAAATTGTGGCCTTGATTCACGTAATTCTTTATTCTGTCAAGAGTAACATCAGAGAAGAAACGAAAACTTGTCAGCTCCGGACTGGACGCAAAGTGAGAGCGTCTCGAGACGTTATGGTCCAAACTGAATAATTGGCAACATCCTGCCAGTGAATGTTTGTCGCCCCCGTTCCCTGTGGATTAGCACCATCTTGCGTCGTGACATGGACACAGGAACGTCTGCACTTATTATCTGCGCTCCGCTAATCAGCCGTGAGCAGGGAACTCACTGCGCAGCCTCAGGACTTGATTTACGATCGTCTATCTATTAGTGGTTGGAGGCAGGGTCACCTAGAAACAACATTTTGTACTCAAGTGAACTTAATTTTTGTGGCCCCCACCTTTTATCACATAATATTGGTACAAACAAAGTTTTTTTGAACTTTAAAGGCAGAAATTCATGGATGTCCGTTGTTCCTCCTAGCTATTGCCAGTCGAATGTTTATCATAGTTGTATACAATTATTCTATTAACACTTTGCTGTCCTAATAAACATGCTCAGGATCATGGTATTTCAATTTAGGTAAAAACTCGAGGGAAAACATACGACCTTTAACCTATAAAATTCTAGTTTTATTTAAAAAAGATCAAGTTCTAACCGTTATTTAGGACAACCACTTTCATCTTGACACCGCTATCACATATTTTATTATAATCAAATTTAATTAACGAAAACATTTCATGGAACACCAAGTTCAGTTTGTACACAACTCAGTGAAGAAGTCGTTCTGGAACGACAACAGGAAATAAATACAATATAAAATATATCTGAACAAAACCTGCTTAGGTGGCCACATGGACTAAGGTGCTACTCTCACGTTAGACTAGATGATCAATGATGGGGACGTGATTCAATCCTGGCCGGGTGTACTGAGGGGGCTTTCCTAAATGGTTTCCTGTTGTTTCTATACGCGATTGCGGGTACACTTCCTCTAAATTCAACCTTTCTCAATCTCTAGGCCATTAGAGTTACTATTAGCACATAGACTGTAGGTGTATAACCCGAATGGGTTGTAAGACGCGCTGATAAAAAGATCTGAACAAACTGCGTACTATTTTTTTAATATTGTTTATTTTAAGACAGCATCAGTGGTATGTAATCCTTTGAGGTGGACTCAGCTTGAGTGGAGGTGCCCTCCCATTCATGAAGACCAGCCGATTATAAATTTAACGAGTTTATAAATAAAACACATATGAATTTAAATGTCTTATTAATGGTAACGATTGTTTTGTATATTATGTAGCTAACTAACTTGGAGTATCTAGGCAATTAGAACATGGCTGCCCTCTAATGGGTCGATTAGTCTTCATTATTAAGGACTCGGATGGAACGTTAATTCAGAAACTAACTAACCAATAAATATCCTTAGGTAGTTTATGTTCCCATTTATGAAATATCCCTAGAAAGTTTCTGTTCCCACAATCCAAGTTTCTAGTTTCTGTTCTCACAAACAAAATACAAAATGTCCCTAGACATTTTATCAACTCCATGTTAAACACTCTTTTTACCAATTTTACCTGGATAGTTATGTATTGAGTGTTAGTTCCATGTTTGAGTTTCATGCACACGTATTTAGTGTCTGAATCTGTTCTATGTTGGTTCCCATTTGTTTGTAGTGTCTGAATCTGGTTCTATGTTGGTTCCCATTTGGTTTGTAGAGTCTGAAATCTGGTTCTATGTTGTTTCCCATATTGGTTTGTAGTGTCTGAATCTGGTTTCTATGTTGGTTCCTATGTGCAGGTTTGTGAAGTCTGAATCTGGTTCTATGTTGGGTCCCATTTGGTTTGTAGAGTCTGAATCTGGTTTCTATGTTTGGTTCCTATGTGCAGTTTGTGAAGTCTGAATCTGGTTTCTATTTGAGTCCTATGTGCAGGTTTGTAGAGTCTGAATCTGGTTTCTATGTTGAGTCCTATGTGCAGGTTTTGAAGTCTGAATCTGAGTTCTATGTTTGAGGTAGGTTCTATACACCATTATTAAATCGTTGCCCATTGTGTATCGTTATGATCACTTTTCTGTCCTCATCTGTTCGGATTCTCTGAGTGTTTTGAGAGGTGTGTTCATTTTATACTGTTCGAATCCTCTTGTTTTATGATCAATTAATATTTATTTATTAATTGTATTTCAATCAGCCAATTACATTTTTACTGGATTCTTGATCACACTGACCTCACTATTAATGAACTGATGGAACAGTAGGCCTAAACAAAGGCGTTACTACATTTTACTCATGAGGTGGATTTTGGTGACTTGTTCATAGATCTGAATGTTTATATTCGGGTGAGGGTTTCGATCCCTGTTCAGAAAAAACTCTTTTCCATAAGATAGCTCACTTGTATATGAGCTTCTAGAAAAGAGAAGGTCGTCGTGACTCAGCTTCACGTTGAAAAAGGTGTCCCCCTCCCCCATACCACTGGCGTGCCTAGACATTTCCATTAGAGGGGGCTGCTGGGAAATGTATGAATTATCCACTCACCTCTTAAAAATATACAATATTTATACCTATATATGTATAAATTATATGTACTGGTATATATATCTTAAAGTTGAGCACTGGAAAGGAATCTTGTTCTGAAAGACCTTATTTCCAACCAGAATGCTACCATATAGTAGTATTTTGGTAGGATAAACGGCCTTCTAGAACAGTGGTAGTAAGTCCTTCTGGACGTTCTTCCTGCCAACATATTTCTATAATATACTTCAGGATTTTGGTACGAAATAAGGTTTATCAAAACGGGCTTCTTTCCAAAATTCACCAGTTTTGAACTTAGTTATGCTGTTCAAATCTTTTACTAGCACATTTATTTTATTTAACTATCACGTTTTATATATTTTCATACAAATTATTGAACGATGTCGAAATTCCACATTGCCTTGCGTGTGTAGAAGAGAGAAAGAGATACCCGAAAATTTATCTTTCTCTTACACAATGGTGTGCAGAAGATACCTATATTTAATAGACGTTTTTTAATTATTATATATAAATTAAGTTTCTCACATGAACCTAGTAAAACTTGTGGCCGGCCAATTTATAAGAAGAATCTTTCATAAAAAATTACTATGGGTGATATAATATAATATACTTACATCAGTGTATTTCTCCTTGAATGAATATTGTTGCATTATCTTAATGTTTAAGTTTTAATTTAAGTATTTGTAAGAGTATTGTTTTTAGGTTAGGTCTTTCAGGAACAACAGTGTGATAGGGCATGAGCTGGGTGTCATTTTTCAAATTTTTTAGAAATACACAATAAATTATACCAGGCGATTCACTTTTCCCATTGTTTTTGATCTAGTATTAAAATATTATATTAGGACAATGCAAGCGAGTAGGGAAAGTTTAGCATCAAACAGTACAACTGAGAAATTAGCTAAGCAGGTTATTTAGATTTATTAGGTTACAGAGAGGAAGTGGTTACAAGAAATAACACCTCATTCTCTTGCCTAACAAATCTCAATTTAATGAATAAATAAACATTAAAAGTGTGGTTATATTTATTTAACTGCATGGATCACCTTGAATTAGTTTAGACACATACTTTCGCTTCGAATATATGTAATAAAATTATCTTGTTTTTTTATGTCCACACTTGTACACATATTATTTTTAATGTTTCTTACATTTTTATTTAACTTTAACTTCGTCATTCACGCTACTATTGGAGCATCCCTTTTCAATACACATTGAACAAGGCGGGAATCTAACAATAACAATATAGGAGGGCACAGGAGCTATTAGAGTAAGTGTTAATATCCTCATAAGGGGAGGGTTCCGCAAACGAATAGAGACACACGCAAAATAAAGTACACTAATATGTATTTTTGCATCTTGTATTTTAATAGATCAAGGCATAACTTAAACAAATTCATAAGATATCCAATATGTAGCTAAGATACAAGCATAAGAAAACTGACATACAAACGGGCAAGACATCTATCTCCACAAAAAATAAGATAACATCGCATTTCCCAAGGATCATATTAAGACTGACACAAATAATAGTAGGCCTAAATATATTTTGCTTCAATAATTATTATAAATCTTCCCATAAATTATAATCCTATAAAACATTAAGAGTCAAAAATATGTCATTGTGAAAGGCCACAAGAAAACATATTCCCCTATCTCTAACTATCTCAATCTTTAATAATCAAAATGTTATGCATTACCTAATTAATAACTGTAGAGATCACAATAAAAAATACTTCAGACATAATTATATTAAAGCTATTATCCCCTCATTATAACCATATAAAACATTAAATTAAAAATTAATTCATTGTGAAAACTCGCAAGAAAATATATTTCCATAGTTCTAATACACTATTGTAGTCAAAATTTTACTCATACATTAATTATTAAGACCATATTAAGAAAAGTAGAAACATCATCAATCGATTTTCCAAGTAAATACAATATTATACATTTGAGAAAGTTACATCTCCCCAAAAATTGATCCTGTCATTGATCTCTATAATTTAACTGGATGGAATCTATGGCTGAAATTTTCGAGCTGTGGTTTGCACAGTGTTCAAAATACTATACAGTATGAACATAAACACACCCCTTGCAATATACCAAATCGTGACACTAAAGTTTGCGTCTGCTTGCTAGCGAGGAGACAGATTAAATAGTTTTTTCAATATTTATTTATTGATTGATTTGATTGTGTAAAAAGTGGTCTGGTGAATATCAGTATTTAAAAAAAAAAAGGGAAAGTATTATACCCAACTTGACTAAGACACATTTACATTAAAGGATATAAATTCAGTTTTAAGGTAATACTGTACAAAAAAGCAAAACATATTTAATATATTAAAATATGTAACTAACACCCATATTGTTTACATTCTGCCAACACTAAAATATATTTAAAATTGGTTAGTAGCTTATATAATGGTTTCAGACACAATATTATATGTAAAGTTCAATAGCTAAAAGAAAAAAGACAGCCTCAAACTTAATTATATTCTTTTAAATGACAACTTAGTCTAATAGTGTTACATTAAAATTATCATTTAGGTTATAGGCTTGTATGAAGTTTACTATATTACAATATTACAATATGTTTCAAGTTGGTACTAGCTTGTATTGCTTTCGGAACATATTATATTTAATGTTCGATAACTATGGTGAAATAAGGTCGCTTAAAACCTCATTACTTTTGTTCAAATGACAAACTTTGTGTAGAAGTCTTGCGTTCAAGCGATCATTTAGTTTGAGGCTTGTAGGAAGTATTGCTATTTTAGCCTTAATTGACTTATTTAAAGAAACAAGTAATGAGTGTTGAACATAGCTATGCTCTTCAAACCTTTTATTAACCATTTATTTAATTGAACTAATCATACATTGATGATCATATATTCATAAAAATTAGCAAACAATGTCAAAATGCCACATTTCCTTGTATGTGTGTAGGAGAGAAAGAGATATCCGAAGGTTTCCTTCTCTCTTACACAATGGTGTGCAGACGATGGCTCGAAAAATGTTAGCCGCAGATGTCCATCTAGTTATATTATAGCTGATCACTGGGTTTGCATACCATTGTGTAAGAGAGAAGGAAACTTTGAGGTATCTCTTTCTCTACTACTCACATACATGATACAAGGCAATGTGGCATTTTGACATTGTTCGCTAATTTTATTGAATATAATATGTGATACATCAATGTCCCAATGTGTAATTAGTTAAATGAAATAAGTGTGTTAGTAAAAGGTAGGTAATTTGATTCAATATATTAGATACATCAATATGTGATTATTTAATTGAAATAAATATCATAATAAAAGGTTTGAAGAACATAACAAAGTTCGAAACTCATGAGTTTTTTTATTTAAATGAGTTGATGTAGGCTAATATATAATAATATGATTTTTGAATGAAGCTCGTTTTGGAATACTTTATCCCTTACCAGAATCCTACCGTATTTAGGTAGGCTAAAAGACCATCCTGAAGGGAATTTCTTCTTCCGTTCTAGATGAACATTTATCCTACCATCATACTAATATATATCGTAGTAGGATTATGGTATGAAATGAAGCCTTCCAGAACGGGATTCTTGCCCAAATCAGGGTACCCATAGTAAATACCTCAGGCCTACTTCCTATAAGCCTATAGCCTAAATGATCGTTTGAACGTAAAACTTCTACACAAAGTTTGTTGTTCAAATAACTGTAATAAAGCTACTAGCAAACGTGATCCATTATAGTTATCAAACATTCAACATAATATGGTTTCTGAAAGAAATACACAAGCGAAGATCCAGCTTTAAAAAAAAAGTTGTAATAAAGTAATACCCCCTACTAGTCTATAACCTAAATCATCATATTACCTTAAGACAACTACACAAAGTTTGTCATTCTAACAAATGTAATCAAGTTTTAAAATATATTATTTTATTATATGTATTTAACTTTCAATATAATATGTTTTCTGAAACCAATATACACGCTAATAGCCAACTTTAAATATATTAGTCTTGGCAGAATGTAAGCAACATGGATGATAGCTACATATTTAAATATATCAAAGATTATATTCGTTATTTTACAGTATTACATGTAAAACTGAATTGTATATCCTTTAATGAAAATGTTTCTTCAGCTAAGTGTGGTATAATAATTCATTAGTTTCAAACAATAACACTTTTATTCATCAGAGACATATTTTCACACAAGAACATTGAAATAAACCAACCGTTAAATCTGTACCCTCACAATAAAGCAAACGACGAATTCCAGCGTCATATCCATGCAGAGAGATCACTGATTCATACTACCAGATAAGACTAGCTATGACCAAATTAAATATACTAGTGCCTTAGGGGTGGCCTGTCATCACACGAAATATTTTTCAATTTTCAATTTGACGTTTTAATCAATAATTATAATATCGGTTGCAAAGATTAAATACAAACAATAGCCAAAACATCATTTTTCAAAACATATTATTACGAGTATTTAAGCCCAAGTTAAATAATGTTGATCTTACATGATCATATTTATTAATGAATCAGATAGCCGAAGCTATCATCAATGCATTTTAAGTGAGGACAGTACATCTAGATATCATATTTTGAAAATTGAAAAATGACACCTGGACACGGGAATCGAACCCGGGACCTTCGACTTAGTACGCCAATGCTCTTACCACTGAGCTATCCAGGATTCGTCTCGTGCTCATGGTCATTCTTCACTCTTCACTCATAGTTTAAGGCAGAGTCTTTGATGGACTTGCGGAAGTCGTCAGCTTATAAATATGTGATTACATAAGATCACAGCCATCAGACAAATCAGCAATCCATGACTCGGTAATTGGCATATGTTATTGTAGCCATTTGACAATTATATATAATTGTACGGGAATGCATATATATTAATGAATCAGATAGCCGAAGCTATCACCAATGCATTTTAGTGAGGAAAGTACCATCTAGATATCATATTCTTAAAATTGAAAAATGACACCTGGACACGGGAATCGAACCCGGGACCTTCGGCTTAGTACGCCAATACTCTTACCACTGAGCTATCCATTGGCATTGGCGTACTAAGCCGAAGGTCCCGGGTTCGATTCCCGTCTCCAGGTTTCAATTTTCAGAATATGATATCATGATCATATTTAGGTTACTAGCAAACTAGCACCTCAATTCCCAATTTCCTACCAATAGTGTTTTCTAAAGCTACTCAACTGCTATTTATATGAACCCAGCCTCAAAGAAGGAAGGTTGTAACACAAGGAAAAGGGTAGGATAAGGGTGATCACCTGTTTGAGGGGAAGGAGGGTCAAATCTTCATATTATCCACGATTTGTATATTTGTGAAAGCCTATATTAATTTCCCACTGGCGTATCTACGTCCTAAAGAAGTTCTAGGGTTATTCAGGTAGTATTTTACTCTAATTCCATGAACCAATTATGCTAAATTATTGAGGATTGAAGAAATGTATTATTTTGCAACTCTTATAAGATAACTCAGAGATACGAAAAAATTAATAATTTAGGTCAGTTTGGGGATGGCTCTGGAATGTCTTCTGAATGTCATAAATAAAGTTTATATTTCCACAAGATTATTCCAATATGATTGGGAAATTGTTAGGCCGAGTCCACAGTGTTTTGAAAGTTGCAAATAAACTGACTAGCAAGTTGGTTGTGAAACCTGATCTCATTAGTTGTAGGCTGAGACGGAAAAGTCGATACTGAAAATAAGATCGTATTACATAGGTACTTCAAAAAGCTTGCTAGTTACTGAGGTTTAATAGAACAGTATTTGAATGTTTATGGCGTATAAAAAAATGATCGAACAAGATTGAATCCACCTTTGTATATAATTTATGATGTTAAACAAAAGTAAATACTACCTATATTATTGTTTGTAATGCTTCGTGCAGATTTAAATACGACACCATAGTTGGTTTTATGTTATAGTTGGTAGATCTTCAAATTTTTCTACACCTAAGCTATTTTTGACAATATTAAAAATCCATACGGAATAATACTCAAACCTTCTGAATCTTTAGAGGATAGAGCATTTATCTTAACCCATAACAACAATAGTGACTTTTTTTTATTACAAATATAAAAAAATATTAAACCTAAAAAATGTATGCATAAATTGATTATTTTGTTCAACAAGCTTGGTAGATTGTCACCTCACATCACTCCAAGCTAGCGAGTATAATGCATTAACAATTTTTTAATATGAAGTCAGATCTCGCAGATTCCATTTTTAAATGCTAGGTATTGGTGAGTTTACATGCGATCAGAGAGTTTTCCGTTATAATATTCAACACTAGAGACTCTGAAATCAAATTGTTATTCATCACTGGATTATATTTAGGATTCAGATACGTTGTTTCGTTACCTTAAAATGAAATTTAGTAGGGTGCTGATTTTATGTGAAAACACTGTTATCTAAATATTGTTAACTAGGGATACGATTTAATGACACCGGTTTTACTATTCGAGTCTGAAACAAATATTGTTTTGAGCTGAGTTTTGCTATACCAGGTTGGTTTCTCCACAACAAGGACACACGTCAATAAAATAATAATAATAATAATAAGAAGAAGAAGAAGAAAAAGAATAATAATAGTGTATCTTTAGACATTTTAAAATAAAGGGGAATGTCACCTGAACTATCAAAGTCAGGCAAACGTGTACAAAACCATTAACTTCATAAACATTGTCAAATAACCAATAAACACACTGACTTCAATACACTTCTTAAATATTATAGACATGAAAGAGCTATTAAGTTCAGAGACATTTCTCTACCGTCTTAGCTATTCTAGATAATGGCGTGACATTAAGTATTGAATACGACATTAATGACACCGCTATATAAACATGGTGGCGCCTATACGCCTATACCTTTATAGTTGGGAACACCTACACCCAGGTTTACACTACCCTTGTAATTGAGAAGTACCCGGAACACTCCCTTGGGTCCACCCTGGAACACTCGTCCAGGTCCACGCCATAGTGCCATACAAGGCTATCCACTGAATCTTCCTCAGGGTCCTTTTCGGATAACATTCCCGAGTCAATCTTGAGGAACCTCTCCAAGCTCGACTCGGGAGTTGCCAAGATAAAATGCGGCAGGTGCTCAGTGATCTATTCACACTCCAGGTATCCAGGGAATGAGGTGGGTTCTAATGCAGGTGAGGCGGCAAATGTGAGTCCCCCTGATACGTCCGAGAAGGTTTCCCATGGGACAACTAGCACTCGGGTTGGCAAAAAAAGATCCAAAGACAATTTCCAAGCTTTCGCACAAGAACATTTTGCCCCAAATTCTATAGGAAAAGTGGAAAACTCTCCTCCAGAGACTCGGTAAGACACGTGCCCCTTCTCCCCCCCCCCCTCAAAATAACATGTTTTTAATATATTATGTAATTAATTTCTTGGATAACTATTTTTATATTAATAAAGTGTTGTTACTACAATGGAGTTTTAGGGTTTTTTTTTTTTGCTCATATAGAAGATATTAATTTCTTCCCTGAATTCTTCCATCTTGTGTTTACCGGAATCCTACTTCCACCCTATTGATCCACAGATCGACAATGTATATCGCACTGACAAGCCCCCCTACCTTATATTGAGCAATATGTGGTGTTGCTATCTTAGTATGAAGCAATATATGTAATACAAATATTATTATAGTAGTCTCCATGTTGTTGTTGTTGTATTGTTGTTGTTGTACGTGTATACCATTCACTAAATGGTATAGCCTTTACCTCTCACAGGGAACTAAGAGAGTCGTAGAGGTTTTCTTAGCACAAACTCAAGCTTCTCGTTATCATCCATCGTGTGAGACAATAATGCACACAACATTTAGTTTGAAAAATAAAAACAGCTATTGCAGAGGTTTTTTTTATTTATTTATCTATAATCTGTACACTGCCTTAAACGGTACCGTAAATGTCCAGGATATTTTCCCGCTAAAGCCATGTTTCCGTTTAGTGACGGTGTGCATAGAAATTAAACCAGGGGCATGCACATAATTGAGATAAAATACCGTACTCATTCACACTATGATTTGTCCTATTGAATAAAATTTCAAAAATGGCAAACAATTGAATTTCAATACAGGCACAATATAGTGTTGTGCCGTTAAAATCTGAAACCTTAAGGTGATTGACAAGTCATTAGCTTGGAAACTGGGAAGAGCAGAAATAACAATCAAAAGGCAACTACAGTACAGAATTATGTAGGTAAAGTAACAAAAGGACTACGAAGGAGAAAGGAAATATACCTCACTTCACATTTCAACTCCTCTTAAAATAACTAAAGAGTTAGAGAAAATAAAATTCTTACAATGTATATATGATGCCTAATTTTTTTAAACGATGCACTCCTGAGCATTGGAAATTTTCCATATTATTTTGATTTCCATTTCCCCGTTAGACAGTTTTCGTTTAATCCGGGAAGTTTTACATATTTTTCAGCCTTAAGGTCATGGGACCAGAAAATATTTCCGTTTAAGACAAAATTCCTTATATTAAAAAGTCCGTTTGAGGCAGGTATTATTCTTACTGTTTTATGTGAATAGGGGACCCATTTCTTTTGGAATGGAACTTTTTTATTATTAGGTTCACTATGGCAAATAAAAATAATAAAAATACATTTATAATTGTGAGCAAGATTTTATTTGAGAAATGTTAATAGATAAATAAAACAAAATATTAAACAAAATCTGGATAGCTTGAAATTCCAATATCAGAAACTCAGTTAATTTTTTGTTTTAAGTGTCCTCTACTAAGATGAAGAAATATTAATAGATGAATCTACCCATTCATAATTCATGAACAATGATTGGGAATTTCACTCCTCAAAACATTATCCGAAATTAACAAAACAATGGTGATTTTTATAATTTGAAAAGTAAAAAAGATGTTTAAACTAAGATGCACTGCCATAGTAGGCCTATTCATCACCAAGATGTAAATCTTCATCGACACTATTGTCTTCATTGGCACTTTGTGTTCTTCAAATTGTTTTATAAAAATCATCGTACCTTGTAGGAATGAAACAAAGCATACTTTTCAATTTTTTTTTTCTTAGCATATGTCACTGGATTTCCATTTGGAAATTTTAAATCCGGGACAATATTATAGATTTGAGAAGATTGGCCTTTGAGACGTTTACAGAAACTAGCTTTTCTACCTATATTCTATGTCATTATTGTGAGTGTACTTGTATTCCATCACATTGGAGTTTTCTTCAGAACTCTTATGATTCTTATTTTGAGCCAAGAAACTGTTTTTCCTTCAACGTTATTTCGGTTAGTAAGCATTCCAGTAATGTTGTCAGATATTTAAAAGCACCAAAAGCTCCTTTTCTAGTTCTGAATGTTTTTATCACATTTTAAATATCATTATGTGATCGATTGAAATGCACATATCTGATAGCCTAAATCCCATATGCTATTAATACTTCAAAAATGAATTTATCTTAACAATGAAATTCTTAATTTTGGATATAGGACTTGAAGGGAACTATTTGTAGAGAATCGCCATCGTTCTGAAATTCCACTAATTAGCAAATATATCGCTTATACGGACTCGTTTGACTTGGGAAATTATTTATTGTTTGTATCATCTTTCAAAAGTGTTAGTTTTGATTCTTCTTATGTGTTTATTATAATACAGACTCAGGGTTTACATTTTATGTTGTTTATTGTTTAATAATAATACTAACCTAAATATTCAATCCTTTGGTACGATTGTATGTTCGGGAAGCTTCGTACGAGATCGGAATGGCCTTTCCTTATACTACAATCCATAGAGCAGTGAGTTATTTATGATGATGCCTCGGATAATATAATGAACGTTGTTTGGGGACGCGGCAGTTGGCCTAAAAGGCATTTGGCCTAAAAATGAAACCAAAAGTCATTTGGCCTAAAAGGCATTTGGCCTAAAAGGCGTTTGGCCTAAAGGCGTTTGGCCTAAAAGGCGTTTGGCCTAAAGGCAGTTGGCCTAAAAGGCATTTGGCCTAAAAGGCAGTTGGCCTAAAGTCATTTGGCCTAAAATGTAAATTTAAAACCTTCGGTTATCTTCGGAAAGTAAAAGGTACTGTTAGTTGTTTCATCTGAAAATAGATAGCACAACTGATGCAAGGTAGTTACAATATTTCTAAAAACATTGACAATATCCTACATACAACTAGATCAGTAGTTCACAAAACACTATATCACCTTTTTTATATATAGATTTCCGATATTATTTCCTTGTTAATATATCTCACGGTCATAAAGTTAACGAAAAACAATAAGAAAATCCCATTCTCAGCATCGTTTACGCTCGGTAAAATTATGTGCGTACATTCAAATTATGGGGACTTTTGACAACTTATTCCGAAAGGCAAAATGAAAGTGGAAACCAATATTCAACCCACCACTTTAAATTTGTCTGAAGTGACGCCCGATTTTAGTTTAGCGCTACTGAGATATATATGAACATTTTTTTTTATCTATTGTATTAATAATTAATATATAAATAATAGTGACGCATTAAATAAATTTTGCCAGTAAATATTACAATGGTCATATATATAAACTTAAATTATGGTTTTGACTAGATCCTTAACTCTATTATTATTGTTAGAATTATTATAACTATTATTATATAGGTAGTAAGACGCGGTGCTAATAATAATATTATTATATAAAATTAGTACAGTTATTTTTTTTCAAACAATGTAACTATTTTTATTACGGTGATATTATTAACAATATGGGCTATGTTAACACAATAGGTCCTTTGTTTAAAAACTATATACTAATTTCCCTCCTAGTAATTTGCAAAGCGTTCTCAGGAATTATTTCAACTTGTGAAAAAAATACAAAAGATTTTATAGAATTGTCGTTGATCTTTTTTTAAGTCTTCATAAAACGTAAAAATACAAAATGTGGTAGCCTTTACAGGATGATAACTTCCTAGGGCAAGAAAAACGTACGATGTAAGCAAGTGGACCTCCGAAATGCCAATGGCTGCAGCAGAGGCCAGAGGGATAAATCTGACGAGCTTTGGTTGGTAAAAATACCTCACCGCTAGGATCGCTTGTGTTCTCCCATTCCAAAAAGTGACACTCTAATAGCCTAGATGCAAACAGACGTGACTCAAGTTGGCCCGCCACATTGCCGAAAAAAAATCTTTTTTTGTCTAATCGTTTGTGCTCTATTTATGCTCATATGTGCCCGAACATGAACATTTGTGCTGTTAAACTGGCCATTTTAGAAAATATTTAATGTGGTGGGCCAACTTGAGCTCAAGCTAGCCCGCCACATATTGAAAAACACAACATAACCAAATTTATTTAAGTCAATCCATTGTGTTCCATTTGTGCTCATATGTGCCCGAAAATGAACATTTGTGCTTTAAAATTAGAAAATCTAGAGAACATTTAATGTGGCGGGCTAACTTGAACCTTCCCTATATCATAAACTGTAAAAAAATATAGTTCAAACTGGCCAGCCACATTTTTAAATATCAATGTAACAAAATTCTGTATTCACCATTCATTTGTTCTTAGTTTTTGCCCATATGTGCCCGAACATTAACGTTAGGGCTGTGAATCTAGGCCTTTTAGATAACATTTAATGAAGGCGATCCAACTAGAGCTCAAGCTAGCCCACCACATTAACTGTTTTCTAGATTTTCTAATTATAGAGCACAAATACTCATTTTTGGGCACATATGAGCACAAACGAAAAACAAACGAATGGTGAAAACAGAATTTTGTTACATTGATATTTAAAAATGTGGCGGGCCAGCTTGAATTCAATTTTTCTACAGGTTATGGTATAAGGAAGACTCAAGTTAGCCCGCCACATTAATTGTTCTTTAGATTTTCTAATTTTAAAGCACAAATGTTCATTTTCGGGCACATATGAGCACAAATGGAGCACAATGGATTGACTTAAATAAATTTTGTTATGTTGTGTTTTTCAATAAGTGGTGGGCTAGCTTGAGCTCAAGTTGTCCCACCACATTAAATATTTTCTAAATTGGCCAGTTTCACAGCACAAATGTTCATGTTCGGGCACATATGAGCACAAATAGAGCACAAACGATTAGACAAAAAAGGTTTTTTTTCAGCAATGTGGCGGGCTAACTTGAGTTACGTAGCAAACAGGCTAAATCTTCTCTTTCTCTCTTCTCCGTCGCACTCTACAAGAGACTTTGAAGGGTGGGATTAGGCAGCAGTCCTTTCCTCCCTCCATTCCTAATAATAGCAAACGACCTTGAAGTAAACCATAACAAAAATTCATTGTTCCCCGGCAACTTTCCTTTGGCTCGTTTTCAAACCCACTAACATAATTTGTTTTGAGTTTCACGAGTTGTTGGCGGGTACCTCTGTCTTACTTCATCCTTTGCTTTATATAGATTAAATAATGTATTGATTTGTATATTTTTGTGTAAAGTTTAGTGATATCTAATTTTTTTAAATATGTATTTCATCTTCATTTTTGAAAGAAAGATTTTTACTATAAAATAATGAATCGAGGACAAAAATGTGCATACCGCGCCTGCTCAATTACACGATGTACTTAAGGTAATTTTTCCTAAATGGTTTCCCGTTTTTCCACGCAAACGAGGGTACTTCTCATAATTCTATCTTCCTCATACCTACCTTTTAATTGCTATTAAATGTGGAAAGCATTGACTGGCGTGAAGATACAATGAAAAACAACACTACTAGAGCTTACTCTATTTACTTGAAAAACATATTTTAGACAGTGAAAATACATCATATTCAAATATAACAAATGTACATTTTTGTATAATTATAATTACATTTAATCTTTATTTAACATTTTTAAGATAAATACTATACTTACTATATTGACTTAATAATATAAAATGAGAGACTCCTTTAACACACTGGCTCAAAAAGTATTCATTATTAACATTATATATGTATAATCTAAATCTTTTTTTAAAGGGTTTTGAACTAAAAGTTTGGTACCCTTTAATTAAATAAAAGCTAATGGATATACTTTTGATTTTTTCATTTGACGAGAAAAAGGGGCATTATAAGTTCATAAAAAACATTTTAATAACTATCATATTTTATAAATTAATTATATCTATGATAAAATGACCTCTAACTAAGCGTTTACTTAGAACCAGTGGCGCACTCATTGGGGTGGAGTAAACGGGGCACCTTCCCCCATAACCCCTAATAATTTCAATACAAACATAAATTATTTACTTTATAACTAAAACATTAGACACAGAAGATGAGTCGTATACATAGGCTCCTTTTTAAGACTTGGTTTAAGACTTTATATTCAAAACACACACATATTAAAAGTGCCACTTATATTCTCATTTGAAAAAAGCACAACCATAGTAGCTTCCATACATTGTATACAAGAAAATGTATATAGCTAGTAGCCACCATTCTGGTAATTAAGTTCGTTTTAGTTTTTAAGTCTCTTAACACAAGATATGGGTTATTACACTGAGGACCTCGCTTATAGAGACTTCAGAATCACTCGCACCCCACCCAATTTCGGTTAAAATTAATACTAAAGTACTTAGAACTGACAAAGATACCAGAGCGTGTTATTCAACACATTAACATATATTGACTTAGACCAGGGGTTCTCACATTTTAGACCGAAGGAGCCTTTGTACCAGAAAAAATGAATGGCCGAACTCTCATAAAAATATTTACACTAGTATTATGATCATTCAATAAATACATTTAAATCTCACAAGTCTTTTATAATTTAATACTTGAATGAATATAAAAGAAGAACTACACTACACCCCGACCTCCGCGTCACTCAAAAACAAGTTATATTTTGAGTGCGATGACTTATGAGACCAGGTAGTTTACAGCGTTAATACCAACGTACCAGTTTTTTATTTGTGTACAGAGGTGTAATTTTTTTATCACGTAATATAGAATTATTTTGCTAACAACACATAAACCGTACTAAATGTTGATTTCAATACACAGTCCGACACTTTATCTCAGTTGGTAGCGTGTTTGTATACTGAGCTAAAGGTCCTGGGTTCGATTCCCGGAATGTCCGAAAAACGTATCATTGGTTGAATGTGCTTTTCCCCTTTCACAAGGATGAATTAACTGTCAGGGGCTGGATGTTGTATTTGTTCTAGATTTAAGTTAGTTTGTCAGACTCTGAGGAAATAATCTACATTCTACGGTGTGTCTGTCACTAGTTTTATATCGAGTGTGAACTGGGAAAGAGGGAAGGGTTGATAGGGTGGGGTATTACCAAATTTTTCTCCCCCTATCGAAATGTGCCTCCCTCCATTTTGTTAAACTTCCCTCTGATATACTTGAATTTGAAGCTGAAAGATGGTTTGCATCAAACTTCAAAAAGATTATATAACAATCTATTATTATTTCTAAATGCTTAAGGAACACCCCAAATAGCTTTTAGTGGCATTCCATTTTCAAATATTTTCCACTGGCTTGGAGTCAAGCACCTAAAAACTCCTTAAAAATAGTGTTTTTACAAACTTCCTCGCCCAACACTAATAAAGCTTCGCCGATACTCTTGATAGTCATCACAATAGGTTTTTTTTCATTGTGACTTACTACCCGTTTGAGTTGTACACATACATCAATTTACCCTAATGAACCAGGAATGAGGAATTTTACATTTTAGATTGAATGTACCTACATTTGCGTATATTGAGAGTGGGGTACCATTTTAGGGAAAAATACCCTTGTTACACCCGGCTGAGATTTGAACTTCAATCTTAGAGGATAACTTTATTTCCAACTGAGGGGGGGCGGGTGGGGGATATAGGTGGAGGACACACATATTATCTCCAACTTTGAGGGGGGCATATATTATTACCAACTTATATAACACAAATGTAGCTGAATCTAATATTACCCTTTAAATATATAGTTTGACACACTCAGTTGAACATTAATATAAATTCAAGATTTTCACTTTACTACAAATTGGTTTATGAATAGGCCTACTTACAAGAGGGTTATTAAATTTATATTGAAAAGTTAACACATAATTTAAGTGAACATTTACGTCACCAAATACCTTAATGCTTTCATTAACTTGCGTACTATATACATTTGTTCATGTACTACAATAAACTATGTTCTTGTAAAAAAACATATTCATGTGTGTCATACAGCCACGTGATTTATTAAATTTAGAAATAATGTTTCTAAAGTATGTTTTAAGATGGCACGGATATCATAAAACTATATCCACCTTGCATGGGGAGATTTTTTTTACAGACTACTGTCCACATTAATGAAGCAAGATCGATTTGTTTAATATGGTTATAAAATGCATATGTGAAATCTTGCAGTTAAGTAAACTATTTAAACAAATCATTAAATTCACTATAGAAGGGGACTATTCCATAAAGTAAAACTATTGGGGGTGACATGTTTACACGCCATGAAACCACTTACTATTTGTTTCGTAAATCTAATACAATGCCTAGATTCACGGGTGATATATTTTCCCCTTGGATAACATTTTCGGAGACATCACAAATAAGGGCGATTTTAATTTGCTATTTTAAGGAAATTACAGCAGCTAGGACTGAAGGTCTTGTTCATATTCATTAGGTGAAAAAATGTTCTGAGCAAATAAAATATGAATCATGACTCCATTTTCCATCTCGTTCAGAAGGGAATACATCTTCATCTGACATCAGAATCTTTAGGGAAGTCATGGTGTATAACACCATATCTCTTAGATTACTTTTATTGCATACGGCAACGGTACAACGCTTACCCGGCATTTTCTTAGTATCGGTATGACACTTTTCGTAACCCTTCACGCATAAATAATAAGAAAACTTACAATAAACATACAAACATTTACTATTCATATTGACTTTGGAAGCATACTTGACATAAATAAGAAGTTAGTAACGAGCGTACCCGCCTCGGTGGCGTAGATAGCTAACGCGCTAGTCGTGTTGAGATCTACTGCTGAGGATGGGGAGATCGAGGTTTGAATCTCGGTCGGGTGAACTGGGGGGGGTTCCTCAATGGTTTTCCACTCTCCCTCCACGCAAATGCGGGTTCACTTCCACTAATTCAACCTTCCCAATTCCTAATCCATTAGCGTAATTAGTACTTAGGCGTATAACCCGAACGGGTAGTAAGACGTGGTGCTGAATAATAATTTTAAAAAAGTGCTGCACTACACAGTCACATGATCTGAACAGAAGCAAGCTTGGCTAGTTCACGAGCAGACGTTACAGCAGCGCTGCGTGTTAGGGTAGAGCTGAGTGCTGGTCGGTAAAGTGAACGAGCCTACCCTACAACTCTAGTAGCCTTAGTATAAGGAAGGACCCATCAAGATGACCAAATAAACCTTAAAATCTGAAATTTCTCAGTGAGTTGAGTAATTGCAGGAGGAAGGAGAGCTTGGAGGTCAACATTTTCAAAACTAATATATTTAATTACTTCTCTGTATTGTAAAGAATTTAAATTTATTAATTAGATACGGGAAACAATACAAATAGACATTTACATAATAATAATAATAATAATAATAATAATAATAATAATAATAATAATAATAATAATAATAATAATATTATTATTATTATTATTATTATTATTATTATTATTATTATTATTATTATTATTTAATATTGCATTCTGAGAAATAGTGGTGATGGAGTAAAATAGAGAAAAAAACTTTTTGAGATTAGGAAAAAAATAAAATTTTGACAGATAAATAAAGATAAATCAAATCCCAGATAGCCAAAATAACATTATACTCTAAATTTCTCAAAGTGGGTTGGGGAATAAGGGGTCCAAAATCTACAAAATTAATAGAAACTACTACATCTCAGTGCATTGTCGTTAAAAATTGAATTTTGGCATGCCCGTAAATGCACCACTCCAAATAACTAATAAGTCTGAACATTTTAAAATGTAACTCCATGAAATCAAGGGAGGGGCGGGGGGAGTTATAAAAAACCTTTTATCTATAGTTTAAAATCGAAATTTGGCTGGCAGGTAGAAGAACAACTATAGATAAAGAAAGTATTCTTAAAACTATGTGTTTTAATGGGAGTTAGAGAAATTATGATTGGGGAGGAGAAGGGAAAATTTTCAAAAACCAATAGAAACAATTACTAACAGAACAATTTATTTGATAAGCTGAGGTGCTTAGTACTAGAGTAATTCTTTCAAATTAATTCATGTTTAGTTAGAAAATTTAAACTATTTCTTTTGGTGTTCATTTCAACAATGTCTCTGCGTAAGCGAGCAAATATTGATGCAAAGACTGCATATATATATATATAAAATAGATTATATATATATTTATAAAATAGATTTTACTTCTTATAGGTTTTAGTTAATTTGTGGCTTCATCAACATACAAAGTTTTCGCCTCATACGTGTCTGAAATTGTATTTTTGGTAGTTTAGATCAGGGTTTCTCAAACTGCGAGGCGCGAAGGGATTTCAGATGAGGTGTGAACCAATTTCTCACTTCTTTCGACTTGCCTAAATTATGATTGACTAAAAAATTAATATTCTGTTTAGCCTGTGAAGCAATAAAATTAATTAATATCTTACAAAACCTTACTATTTTTATAAACTTCTACAAAGCTCTTATCAGAAAATAATTAAATCAATTAAATAATAAATGTCTCATTTTTGTATTTTAACGTAAACAAGTTATTTTATTCTAAGAATAAGAGTCTTAACAATTAATTTTATGTTCATATAAGGCTCAAGAGTATAGAGTTTGAGAAAACCTGGTTTAGATGATTTGCTAAAAATAAGATAATTTACCCAACTAAAATGTGAGCGAAGCCGTGGGCATACTCGAGTAAGTTAATATGATTATAAAAAAATGAATAATTGATTAATTCATTTAGCAAAATTAATAAACAAATATACTTAGAAAGACTGATAAAATATACTTTGGCACTTAAAAAAAATATATTCAAAATTCAAAATAAAATAAGATTATTAAAATGGTGTGACCACATATATGTGCTAATTAATAAAAAACAATACGGGTACAAAACTTTTTTATTTCTGGTACAAAACGGTACAAAAATTATTATTATTAGCACCACGTCTTACTACCCGTTCGGGTTATACGCACTTACGCTAATGAGATGAAATGAAGGACCTACAGTTTAACGTGGAATCCGAACCACGGTGGTGGCCTGGCACTCCCCACATTAACAAGATGGCTTGTCAAAAATTAGTACAAAACCTTGGCAATGTAAAAAGTTCAACATACAAAAGTGGTACTACAGGTTAATGGACGTGCTGCTATACCTTGGGAAGTAGTAAATTGAGAAAAGACTTATATATTTTGAAACGGTAGTATATACTATTTAACTAAACACTAAACACCTCGCCATCTATTAGCATCACTACAAATCTTAACGAATGTTTCCGGAGACAGCAAAACATATTTTAATAAATGGTCTAAAAATTAACTTTACAAAAAGTCGTTTGGCTTAAAAGGCATTTGGCCTAAAAGCCGTTTGGCCTAAAGTCATTTGGCCTAAAGGCATTTGGCCTAAAAGGCATTTTGCCTAAAGGCGTTTGGCCTAAAAGGCATTTGGCCTGAAGGCATTTGGCCTAAAGGCATTTGGCCTAAAGGCATTTGGCCTAAAGACGTTTAGCATACACTTTAGGCCAAATGCCTTTTAGGCCAAATGACGGGTACCCCGTTGTTTTAGGCCAGTTTTGTAACTTTTGAGTATTTGTTTATTGAGAATATTTCTCGTTTTCAATGAATGGATTAATTGTTTTTGATTTGTTATCTTAAGATTAGGCCTATTCAAAGACCCTTTCGTAATTTATAGATAAAAATTAAACTATGTTCTAATATGACAAACATTCTGAGGAAGACAATCCCATAAGGATTTGGGGGGACTCTTCTTAAAATATACGCCTTTGAGCGGTTTGTTTGTATATACGGTGTAACTAACAAAAAGTGTAAATATCCTATATTAACCATCAGCCCAGCGTCAAGAGTCCACACATCTGAGGAAAGGTGTTGTATTATCCTCCAGGTACTATTTTCTCTCTCTACCAACCAGGTATTTTGTCAACAAGTCAAAATGTACTGGCAAGCGAAAGAATTTCAACTATTATCGCTAAAAAGAAAATTTTTGACAAATATGCATTTGAAAAGCCTAAGCAACTTAAGTTGTGATGTTAGGTTATTCCATCATTTTCTACGAGTAAGACTAACTTTCACAAACTTTTATATTTACCTGGATGAAAGCTCAAAATGTGACTAGAAATAGTCCCTAATATATCACTACGCCAACAGCTGACATCTATCACGTTGGATAACTGTAATGAAAATAGATGGTAATATATGAATGTGATGGTTAACTACAGTATTTTAAGTCAATATTATTTATATATTTATTTGAGGTCGGGCACAAGGCTTATTTAGCGTTTTATTCCACTTAAAAATATTACTATCCACACCACCTTCACAAAAAGTTCTAACGAACATAGCTTTAAAATGGCGATCGACGAATTTGAACTATGTGGTTGAACGTGACGGAAACAAGTTTTTTATAATGATGTACCCACGCAGTGGATGAACATATTTTATTCAGTCAAATATTTATAAATACGATAAAACAATCATAAAATAATTTATTTTCTATATAATGACAAGTATTTTCTCTTTTCCAAGTGAATACGATGCCTGATTTAAAAGGTATTAATGTACGCACTATATTATACAAAATCAGTAACGTTCCAAAACGAAGAATAAGTACTTTTAACTGTGTTTAAAATATTGTTTCGAGTTGGATAAAAAGAAATGATCAAAAGTGTCAGTTTTTACCTGAATGACAGTCCAAAAATCATATGTTTAGGTTTTGGGCTGCCAACACTTTTAGAAGATCACTCACTGCTTTGTTATGAATATTAAGTTTTTTAATTAATATTTTACATTTAAAATAACGTAAGCTTAAGTTTTCCCATACTATTTCATTACTTTTGACAAATGGTGTAGTCCAAGGCCGGTAGGGATACGGAGGTTGTCAGTATTTTACACTTGCGCGTTAATCAGTCCTTCCAAAGGCTATTAAATCTCTCCGGGTCAAGTTTATCTCGAGAAGATTATATTTCCTCAATGCTATTTCAATCTTGCCATGTTTCCAAAAGCTACAACAGAGCCCGTTGTATATTAGAGGGTTTTTAGCGAACTACTTTCCTTCCTCTTTTAAGGAGGTACTCGCATCCACACGGACGGTACAAAGTCTGCAGCCTCCATGGAATGTCCTTATGTTGTGGACTGATTTACCTTAAAATTTACCTATAGAAGCCAGTGTGTTTAAGGCCAAATTGTGTCCATTTTTAAACCGTTGTACTATGTTTATTGCAATTATTACCACTCTGCTTCATCTTCTCAGATTCCACCAGTGTTTTCATGGCACTGTCCACTTTGTATTCCTTGCATGCTCGTGTGAAGATCATACACGCGCATATATTTAAAATTAATTTATCTTATAAACCCCCGGCTTGCCTTCTGTCTCTTACAATACAATATCTTCAAATACCTAACAATCTAATATCTACTTCAATGTACTATAAATTATATTGTAGCATTAATATTAAAATTACAAAGTGTAAAAAAAATATTGTAAACTTAAACTGCAATAAACTTCTAACATTGATTCTTTAGTGTAATGTACACATTATTACGTCAGTAAAGGCAAATGAGCCGCGGGTTGGTCTTGTTGGCTGTATGTTTAGTTATGATAGTTCATAAAAGGTCGCGCGTGTGTAGTGATTGAAAAGTCGTTAGATCCTCAGAAATATTATGTTGGCTGCGTTAGTTACAAGCTAAGCATGAACAATCGAGAAGTAATAAGTATTTTATGGATTTAATTGTTTTGACACAAATACTTTTAGGGTTGATATTTAATCAATTTACGATTAAAATCAAATTTAAATAACTCTAAATCCGTTTTATCCATAACATATACACGAAAACTTTAGCCAACCATAATATTTGTTGGTTGATAAATTTGTTGATCGAACAATGAAGTTGATTGTAAGTATATAAACAAGTTAACCTATTCATCTTAGTGAGAAAACCACGAGCTAATTCATTACAGTTTGGTATCATATATAAAATAAATATAAATAGTTTCGAATGTAATTAGAAAGGATTGGAAATAAGCTGTTTGATATAGGAATATTAATAAAATTTCAACAAAACATTATATATATATATATATATATAATTAATGTCCCATTTCTTTGCCGTTCAAAAAGTAGTTTATTCTTCAATAATTAGATTGATTGACAGCTTCATCTATTTGTCCCCGTCCACTGCAATTCTTTTCAAGTCAGAGTAAAGGTAAGCAGGCACTGACCCTCATTGGACTGACCACACCCATCGCACGCATTGGAATTATTTAGTTTATTGCGTGCACTGCATTCGGAGAATTCGTATTTCCAAAGGAGGCAGCCCTCCACATCTATCCTTCAGTTATATCGTGTTAGCTTTTGTGTGTCCTAATATTGTAATGATATTGATTTAGATCACTATAAAATATATAAAAAGTCATGGATGAAGGTAATTTTTCTTTAAAGTAACATATGTAGAATATCCCTTTATGATTCACCCATGAAGAAACAAGCGCTTTTCAGAAATAATGGGAAAAGGATTGCACCATTAAAATATTTTTTTATATCATTTTTCTTGTTAAAGAAACAACTACACAGTATTTGGAAAATACGCCAATTCTCTATACCAATAAGAAGCTAGCTTTCACAACACCTGTCGCCAGGACTCTTTCTATTAGTTAGTTTTTACACTGTTGACGAAGGTAGCAAGAGGCAAGGGGTATGTCATATATAAGCCGTGCAGCAACACACAGCCACATCCCACACACACACAAGTCGCTCTAGCACCCACGCTCACACAAGCAACGCAGTTAGGGACTCACTAGCACTGGCTCTCGCAGTCACAGTCTAACACAGAATACAATAATTTACATTAATATCACAAGTGTGCATTGATATAAAGCATTTAATTGGAGTATGTATAAGTAATCAACAGATGTCATTTAAATAAACCATGTGTGAATAAACAACCATCAATAGTTCTCTTTCTTACATATATTAATTATACCAATTTAATTAGTGATCGACCACGGAGCAATTAACAGCTGGTTAAATGGTTCCTTTTTCGTACAGTGATGAGAGGTGCTCGATCACGGAGCTATATACAACCTAAACATCATCACAGCATTATAATATCAGGAAATTAATCCGTAGTGTTTCAATCGACGCCCAACGTGGGGCGAGTAATTCAATAGTGATACAATATCTATAATGACATCAGTGGCATGGGTGATCGTATGACTATAGACTACGAGAGGCAGATACTCTAGCTGCACCCCACAAAGCTAAAATATTTTCAACCTATTATTAATATCACAGCAGATATTTACAGTGTAACTAGTGATGTGAAGAGGAAATGATAACTCACTCACATATCTTTCTCGTGATCTGGTGGAGGGCTAAATTGCAAGATGTAGGTTGGTCGCGAAAGGCTGAATTACAAGAAGTGGATTGTGGACTATTGAATTAGATAAATTAAATGCTCATTTCAGGGTATTAATCCCTTTGAGTTGTTCCCAACACGTGAGCTATACTGTCCATTTAAAAACTAAACAAAGAGAATAAAGCTCTGAATTCCGAACGCGAATAGTGCGTATGGTGGGGAGTGCGTGTACTACTCAGCATTCCAGATGACGTCATCCTCACGCATAGCATGGATTGGATTGTAATCTGCCTCCCGGGATCCTTTACAGCATTGCGACGTCCGATGCGGATAGGTGAACGTAGTCACATTAAAAGCAATTTAAATAATACAAAAAATCTTATGCGTGTGGTCCTTCCGATGAGGACCCGTGATCGGGTTAAATTGGGGTATT
>JBCFYV010002255.1:42175167-42185177 GCA_039000515.1 Timema cristinae
ATTGCTTCTTCTTGCACAATTCATAAAAACCGGGTCAATATATTGTAAATGGAAATACGCATCTCTTTCTCAACATTAACTCTTGCTCTGTACTTGGATTTGATAACTGCCACTGCTGAAAATCCAGCCGCACACAGAGGAAGCTGTAAACGGGATTAGTATTCGCAAAGCTCTGTTGCTTATTGCTGGGTATTCCTGCTTTCCAGACTCCAAAATTTAGGGATTGACACATAAATTAACTTCGCTTTCAATGTGGAATCTGATGAAAGGTTAACAAGTTGCTCCTCTTCTGCAGTAGTGAAATTTGATGGGGGCTGGGCGTTGAAGAGATCTCCGACCCAATGATACTCTTCAACTACATATTCTGAAAAATACTTTCCGAATTGAACACGGAGTTGTGACAAATTCTCAAACACATGTTTCACTTACCCAATTCAACTGAACTTTTTTTTCTTCCAGAACTGCAGCAGAGGGAAGCAGCCAGTTTTACCTGATCTATTTTACTCTTCCAGAGAAGTAATTTTTTTTAAATACCAACACTTTGTCTGAAAGTTGCAGGATGTAGGGTTCATAGCCTTGCAGGGACATATTCAACGAGTTCAGTTTTTCAAAAATATCATAAAGTTATGCCAACTTCAAAAGAAAGAAATTTTCATCAAGTAAATTTGCAGCACTGGCATGATTTTATTCAAGCAGTTATGAATACAGTTTCCTCCTCAGTTCATATACACATGCCAGAACATTTCCATGAGAAATACAGAGAGAGTTGAAATAGTAGACCAGAGAAGTGTGCTGAGCCCCCATATCAATATACATATTTGAAAAAAAAAAAAAGTACTTTACTGGTCGTGTTTTGATGAAGTTCACCACTGTGATGACTGTTTCTAAAACCTCATTTAGAGCAGCATTTACGTGCTTGGATGCGAGTGCTTCCCTATGAATAATGCAATGCATCCACACAGAATCAGGCGCTTTGTTCCGTATGAGAGTTTGTAGTCCACCATAATGACCTGACATTGATCAACCATCATCGGTACACACACCAACATATTTTTCAAGTCAATATTGTTTTCTGTTAGGAAAGTATCAAGGATATTAAACAGATCCGTCACTTTCGTACCTAATGTAATAGATTGGCAGATCAACAGATCCTTGACAAATTTATTGTTTGCACCTATGATCTGCACATAACAAATCAGATGGGCATAATTGTTGCTGTCAGTTGCTTCAGCCAGTTGAATACTGAAATGCTTGCCTTTCATTTTTATATAAACTGTTTGTTTATATCGTCAGCCATGTCATGTATTCTACGACTGATCGTATTATTTGACAAAGGTATGTTTAAGAGTTGCTTAGCAGCAGACTCTCCAATCATAGCCGATACCATATCCACAGTAGTTGATAAAATCAGTTTGTTTGTATCATGTAATGTGGTATCCAACTTTGTACGATGAAAGAAGAGCTTTGGTGGGGATCGTAGCTTGCTTAGAAAAAATAGCTTTCCGTTCATTCATTTTTTTTTAACTTACTGCGAGACTAATCACGGGTTTTACTTACCAAGCCACTGTAAACTGTTTCCAAATGATGTTTCAATTTACTGGGCAGCATACTGTCAACAGCCAACACTTTTAGTCAAACGACACATTGAGGATGCTCTTGATTAGCCACACTTGTGTTTGTGAAATCAGAATCCAGGTAGCTGTCATAATATTTCCTACATTTCCTTTTCCGTTCGTCCGTAGAGGCAGGCACAGTGTCTTCCACTTCACGTTTTTTTTATTAATATTTAAAAAAAACTTCTCCATTATGATGGAAACGCAAACAATAACGATCCAATGTCTATTATACCACTACTATTAAATTTCAAATGCTAACATTACTACACGAGTTGTTAGTTAACCTAGCATCCTAAGCACATGCTTTCTTACTACCGCTAGTCCGCTACTAACACCCAGTCAAGAGTCAGGTGATAGAGTGACTTGAGCACTACCTAGTGGGAATTTACAGTACCATGACTGCTGTAGTAACTTCATATTCTGCTAGAGGTAGTGCTTTATTCGTAAACACTGCAAGTGCAGTTAAGACGTGTCTATGTTGGGTCTACTACGTTAGTAGTGGGTTTTGTTTGTAATAAAAAAAAAACAGCCTTCATTCTCGGTGAGGTACTGTGCTATGCACCCTTTTTTTAAAAATATAATAGAGGAATGCATTTATGTTTTAATTGTGCGACGAACACGGGCCAAACTTTCAACTTCCTGCTGGACTACGTGGACCACACTGAGTTGTTGGATTTGGTGCCAAGATCGGGCAGCATATAATTTGTAGTGCGATGTCGTCCATTATGCAGAAGGAAAAGGAGGAGCGGTAGGGGCGGGGGGGAGGTCTGGGTTGAATGTTTTGCAAGATCGACAGATGGTGACACTGACATGGATAATTTTAGAACTATTTTCTTTAACATTATTAATTTACGCATTAATTTTCCTTTGTTTTTATTATTAGTGATCTAAATTAATTTCTCTTTGGTTTTTAGATGTTTAATAGTTATTGTTTCTTTTTATGTGAGAACTAGGTTTAAAAAAATTAACGTTTTGCCACCTTTTGGCGGTTTGATACAATGTGTGTAGCTTTTTTTTTTAGAGAAAGGACGCGCAAGAAGAGTTTTTATGGAGTTTTTGAGTTGGTCATCGGTTCCTCTTCTAATCTTCCATTTTTGTGGATGCAATGCAGATTTTCGTACTCTGCGTGATCACTAACCTAGTGACAGAGAGTAAGGGTTTCATATAATCATTTTATTTGGTGGTAAGATGAGCTCGGTGAGTTTAATTGTTCTATGTTCTTTAACCTCATCTTTCGGCCTGCGTGTCTTGGAAAATTAATATTTGGGAAAAACGGTGGCGAAAGGTTTATGTTTTGAGTATCTCTCCTATTATAATACAGTTACTTGTAGAGCACCTGTAATTCTACTGGGGTGGGAAGGGGAACGTCATACTTACAATACATTTACTTGGTGTATTATTTTAATGTTAAGGGTAAGGAGCATTATTGCATTTGTTGGTTTTATCGCAGTTCTTCAAGTCATCATTGTCATGAATTGTTGTTGGGTATTTTCATTTATGATATTAATGTTTGTGTTTTTTTTAATCTTAATTCTTATATGTGAATTGTTGTTATTGGGAATTTTCATTTATATTATTAATAGTATAATATCTGGAATCCGTGATGGTCAATAATTATAATCATTAAAGGCTATCCTTATTTTAAGAGTTATTATATTTCACTGAATATTAATTTCTTGTTCCCCTTTCACCACACATTAAAGAAGAGAGGTGAGCGTGTATAAGGGAGACAGTATAGTACGCTGCTCCCCTGACCAATACTGGTACCTCCTAAGGGCACCGTGCCTCAGAGTTTGGGAACCTCTGATATATTCACTCCTTTAATATCCTCCTGATCCAATTGGCTCATAGCTATGATGAAACAAGGTGGAGAACGGAAAAGGTGGACGAAGTATACATTTTTTGTATGTAAAGATAATATGTTGGCCTATTAGTTAAGCAATTTAACGCAGTTGGACGTGGAATAAGTGTAGTTTGAGAATGTGCCTCTTCACAGATGACTGTTTAAAGTAGCGCAGCGCAGTGGTGTATTGCTAAAAAAAAAAAGTTCTGGAACGCACCATGAAACACGAACGATTTGAGTACACGTGTATATATAGGCAGAATTTTTACGCATTCAAATCCCAAATACAATGGAAACTTCAAAATGTAAAAGATGATACACAAGTAGAAAATAGAAAAGGCTATACCATTCATTATAGGCCTATTGTCTCAGACGCCCATGGTCGTAAATTGTAATGCTATACATTGGATAATCTTACTGTAAAACATGGTATGAATGGCTGAAGGAGCCAAGGGCTGCTGTAATCAGTAGGACAAAACTAATAAATATTACAGTTGAGTATTGCATTCAAGAATAATAAAAATGTCACGAGTTATGACTTACATAACTGCATGGAGTAATTAGGCTGCAACCGAAACAGTGACTAGTTTATCTCCTTAAAGAAATGTTTAAAGTTGATCCACTGAACGTTCTGTGACCTTGACTACTTTGATCTGGGTATCAGTTGCTGAGCGATGATTCCTCAGCCACTTGCGAACGTAATTGTCTGGTTTAACTGTTCATTCGGAGGCGATTCAAGTTTGATTAGCATAATATTAGAAGCGTGGCTAATTAGTAATCTTGATATAGTATCCGTAATTATAAGGTTCATAGTGTTACTAAAGCCTCTTTCACATTCGGAAGAGCTGCAAGGGATAACTTTTGAACAATTAATAATAGGAATCAAATTTGATGGAATATCTCGTCCGCCATTGTCCAGGAAGTCTCTGTAGGCCATGAGAGTCCTGGAAAATACCATTCCAAAGCGACTGAAAAAGACTCTATCTCATTTTATCCACAACCTGGGTGTATTTCTGATGGCCATTCACCAGTTTCTAGAACAGAAAGCTTTGAAATTACGTCTGCCTTACTGGGAATGATGTTTGTAAAGCCTGGTTGTCATCGGATTGACTCGTGTGAAGAGGTTGTTAAAAATAAGTGGCTTTTAATATTGTTTACTATGCTGGTTAAAACAGAAAGTGATTAACAGAAACCATCTTGATGTTATCAGTCAGTTTTACTGAGCAAAATTCCATTTCCGTGATTGCATTCTCTGCTTCCAACATATGTCTACCTTTAAGTTCCTTCATTGAGTCTAGAAATCGTATGGTGTGACGAACTAGCTTATCAGCATGAACAAGAGTCATATCTCGTCTCTGGAGGAACTCTAAAAAAAATGAGAGTTCGAATAAAACATCATACATGTCCATTACAACTTGTTTCGATGAAATACGTTTGTAAAGCCCTTTGAATGTGTTTTGTTCCGATTGCGAGCGGTTTGTATCATTACTTACAGACTCAAAGTGACAACACAGAGATATATAGCTTTTCCAAACGGCAGAAATGGTTTGAAATGAACTTGGAACCCACCTTACTCCCAATACATGACCGAATTTCTTGATCGCTTCATTTAGCGTAGACGGGCACTTTTCAATTTCATTTTGGTTTTTGGGAGATTGGATATATAGTGAGTACAGTTTGTTCAAAAATGTACAGAAATTACCAACACCATGCATTTCAGAAATTGCATCTCCAACTGACAATTCTAATTGTTGCAACTGCAACAGTTCAGCATAATCAGTGTCTATCACGTTTAGCAATAACATATGAGGTTCTAAAAACCTAGTTAGTGGCCTCAACTACAGTTTCATTTAAACGGTCTACAATTTTTTTAAATTGATTGTGTAAAATGTCTTCAGCGCTTATCTGTGACTGGGACTTTGAATGCTCAAATAGTTTTTTCCTCGATGATGTAAGGTGTGCTGTACGAATACCACTAAATGAAAGTGACACCAAACTCCATTTCTTAGAAACTTCTAGTCCTTAGATTTCAATGGATCTAAAGTTGTCACTCTAGATCAAGACGAGCAACCAATTTTACCAGACTTACACACAATTTAAGGGAAGGTTTTTCTTCTCATCCCACATTGGAGCAGTTCAAATTTCAGGCCATTCGGAATTAAGATTACAATCGTTAATATTATCGCTAGTCCAATTATCTCCTTTTGGAATCACTTCACTGATCATCACGTTCACGTCGGGTTCACTAACACTCACGCCAACACTTTTATTTTCTTCAGTGTGTGCTAATTATTTCTTGTTTTGAGTAACAAATGCGTCCATGCACGTTTGTTTTTGTTTCACCCTCATTTTTGAAACTGAAACACAAGACGCTACACAAGAAATTGTTTGATGCTGCTTGAAAGTAAGTTGCGGCATAACTGAGAATAACGAACGGTCACCCTATCCCCACTTTTTCATTTACTGTGCATTGCGAGAGATCTGTAGAGACAACCCTACCCTCTGAATAACCCGTTGTCAAGTTTTCTTATTGAAATATTCTCGTGATTGAGTGGTAAAGTTCCCCACCGCACCGACAGGCTTAGGTTAGGAGGACCACAAATTTCCAAGAACATTCGTACAGGTAAACATTCTCATTGCCCATCTAGGCGTGATTGAACAAGCCACACATTATAGCTCCGCCCTGACCTACCGCAATGTGAGTTGTGGCTGAGAGCTTGTACTAAGAAGTCCAATTTGCTACAAATGAATAAGGAAGGAGCATAAATATTATTTCATTTAATAATATTTCCTAGCACAAATATTTAAAAAAATATAATTTGTGGACGCATTCGAACCATTCAAATACTATAAAAAGTGGAGGAACGTCGTTCCGGCTTGAAAATAAGTACCAGAATGACGTTCTGGCCCGTTCCGGCCACAATACACCACTGGTTATTAGTCTTGTTTGCTAGTAACGTGAAGGTACAATATTAAAATCCTGAATGAGTGTATGGAGCTATTTTTCCATAAATCGCCTTAAATGACGTTATATTTTATTAAGTTTCACTTTGTGAGACATGTCTTGGTTCCATATTTTTTAATCTGACACTTTAACCACACAGGTCATAATTAGACCCACTGGTCTTTAATGCTTTCTCCATAAGTGATCGATTGTGCTATTATTAATTTTTGCTATCATTTTTACTGGCCTAAAATGTAATATATAAATATACATTACTATCGTTGATTGTGTGTATAATTTACAATGGTGAGTAAAAACTTAACACACATTTGATAAAATGTAAGTTTATTTTGTACTGATATTGTTTAAGGTCATGTAAAGTATATTACTTTAACTTTGAGCCACCATTTATTGGTTTTTGGATAAGAATTTGTAAACAAATTGAAAATTGAGGGATTGCTTTGTAACACTATTTTTGACACCTTCAACTACGATAAGGCAAACAAAAAATGTTGTCAACACGTCAAACCACAGAGATATTTTTTTCTTCTTCTGTAGGTCGTATGTTTATCTACCGCTACGTCAGATTTTTAAAATTAATAGGTAAATCAATAATTAATTCTCTTGGCGTATAACCCCAACGGGTAGTAAGACGGGGTGGTAATTTGTTAATTTGTTTATTTATATCTAATAAGATATCCACAGTAATACCAAAGGGCTGAAACGTCATCTAAAACATACATAAGCTTCTGGGAACAAGCCATCTTACTAAGGACGAAGAAAAAAGGTTGAATGTCCATACTGTATCCATGTAAAATGGCATATTTTGACCTACGATGTAATATCAAGTCATACTTAAATAATCTAGGCGGGGATGTGAAATGTTTCCGAAACAACTTTCCATCAACGGGGTTTAGAGTCGTTTTGAAAACGAAAAGGCATTTAGTGATTCACCAAAAAAACATTATATGTACTTGGGCATCTACAGAGGAATAAACTTTAAAACTTATGGTCAAAGCTAGAGGATCTACAGAGGAAGAAATTTTTAAACTTATGGTCAAAGCTAGAGGATCTACAGAGGAAGAAACTTTTAAACTTATGGTCAAAGCTAGAGGATATTCCAAGCAGCAATATCTGGAATTATGATTATATTAATCTGATTGATGATTCCAGTTCTACTTATGTAACTACAAGAATAGGAGAGAGTAACTCTTGAAGAATTCGGAAAGCTTTCAAAGCATTTTAGTTCTTTATATTTGTTGGAAATGCAGAGTGAAAACTTGCACCTTTGCATGTCGACTATTAGCAAGGAAAGTTGTAGTATACTTGGACAGAGATTGAACCAGAAGGGGTAAGATATAACACAACCAAATCTGAGTGATTCGACTAACAAACTTTCAAATATTGCTGTGTTTCCTTACTCCTACACTAGAATATAAACATCATGGCAAGAAAATAATATGAAGGTCGTAAGGTATTGGGAAGATAATAATATACCTTTCATTGCGTTCCCTTATAATTCAACACACTATGTGAGAGGTCATCTATCTACGACCAATGAAAAGAATTTGGCAGGAAGGCTGAATGAAACTATATTACTACAGATAGCATGTACACAAGAGTAAACAAATATCAAATTTCCAGGCTGGTTGAAGAAATTAATGAACATTCTTGCAAAAAAGAATGCAATAAACCTTATTTGTTGTTTCAAAAATACTGTAATTTTTCCTCAAAACAGAGAAATTTTTCCTCAAAACAGAGAAAATATAATTTTTTCGACCGACTCCAAGTATGTTGAAAAACCAAGATGAAACTATGCCGTCAGTCAGTGACAGCTTCTTGCAAAAACTTGAAAAGAAGATGAGAGAGGCCAAACAGAGGAGGCAAAGAATCAGACGATAGCGTCTGAATGTGCCGACAGGTGAAAGTATTGGGGTTAAAGATCTAGAAAGGAATATCGATGTGGATGACCCTTAACCATGCAATTAATGAACAGTGCCATTGTAGAAAAATAACAACAGAAAAACCAATAGGAGCAAATAAATAAGCGAGAGAAATTTTAGTTCATTAGGAGATATTTTCTAATGATTAAGAATATATTCTTGGTTTTACTGATTCTTATGATAATTTGTAGTCAACAATTCGTTAAAAAAATAATTCAAACATTGACATTGACTATCATGTAATAGTGGATTATGAGTGACAGATGGATTCAGGAGTTGTGACCATCTATTCATAAAATGCTGTGCTTGTGAGTGTGTTGAATATTCCATTATTTGCAATTTTCACTAAGAAACACTCCTTGTTGCTAGGTACAGTTTGCTGGTTATTCACACCCCTATTTCTCCTCACTATACTCCACGGGCCTGCAGATTTCTCGGAATTTATTACCCTCGTCCACATTCCTAAAGTCAACCTTGTTACACCTGGTGTTTGGTACTCTACAAACAGTGTGCGTTGAAAACCAATATCTATCACTTCTCGGTGAACCTCTCTTTCTCTGTTTTGTTTGAATATGAACTTCTCAAAAACTCCGTGCAAAGTGATTTATTGCGCGACTATTTATATATAATATTTAATATGTACTCATAAAACGCGAGTGTTTAGGGGAGCTCCTCTCGCAAATTAATTATCAAGAAGAACATACTTTACGTCAAGACCATCGTTCTAAGATTCATCTGTGTATCCCCAACCGAAGACATCCCTCAAAGGTAGGCTCCACAAAATACATTTTTATTTACCAACGTTCAAATCTCACCTCTGTTTTAGTGTTACTAAAACTGGTCCCACGGAACTAAATTACATTTTAATATATCTTATAATTTCGATAAACAGATTGGTGAAGAAAGGAATTGGGAATGACTATATAAATAGATTATATATACATACATATATATATATATATAAATATATATATAGAATGACTATTTAAATAGAAGAAATATAATATACCGTTAATGAAGTGTTAAGGAATTTTTCTCTATTTAAATAATGTATGGTAAAGAAGTTCCAGAACTACACAGTATGATTTTTTTTTGTAAATGATCTATTTTTATTTTAAAACTGTCTTTTATTTTATATTTTGTTTTATATATTGTTTTTATTGATTTTTATCAATATTAATTAACATTATTTCTGAAATTGTGACATATGCAAGCTTATCTATATTTAAAATTCTACTGCCCCAAAGCCACCCAAAAACAAAGTATCAGTTTGTGAGAGTATTTTTTTTGTTTGCCTTCAACAAAATATGGTCGACAAGGGTGCTAGCTAGTAATATCTGAAAGATGTATATTTTTAGTCAAATATATATAAATGCTTGAAACTTAAATCATTTGTATAATTTAAAGAAACCTTAAAAAGCGTCACCCGAAGCAACCCCGTTTTATATCATAGGTTTATTTCTATCTTGTTAGTGTAGCTGTCGGTGGGTGACCTGGTGGTCTAGGTGTAAGGTGTCAGACTTCTACGAGTATGTTGGCGTCCGGGGTTCAATCCTTGGTCCCGGCAAAGACTTATCTGATGGTCAAACCCTTCTTTCACATCTGACAAGACGTGTATTAATCACAACTTGTGAATGTGAGGAATGCTAGGTCTCCACCGTGGT
>JBCFYV010002255.1:42190545-42215366 GCA_039000515.1 Timema cristinae
GTGCATACATATGTAGGTATGTATGTTTTCACTTTGTTCCATACAAAATTCAGGACATGGCCTACCCAATGAATTCAATTCTCTTTTTTGATCAAGAGTTAAACTTGCAATATTCGTTGTCTTAAGCGCCTGAATTGAACTATTCATATTAAGCCTAGTTACAAAACATATTAAAACATATAACTCAAATAAACATTATCCTAAAATAACCCTACATAATATTATTATAAACACATACGCCACACACATCCTCAAGATGCAGGAGCACGCAGGATGACTGACATCAATTATTGCTGGTTCACGCTATACACATTTCACAAGCTTTCAACCTTAGGGCGCGTAAGGGAGTGCGCCTTCAAAAGAAAAATAAGCAATGCTAGCTAGCTATAGGAGGATGTGGACAGCGGGTTAAGGGGAGGGAAGGTTTGGTCTGACCGCCTCGCACCCGACCGCATGCCATTTTAAAAACATTGCCTGCTATTACTTAAACCAAAAACATATTTTTCTTGAAACTATTATGGCAAGATAAAATTGTCGTGAGAGTGCGAATAATAACTTTAAAAGGAACTGGGGTTTCGTGAGGTTGGAGGGCGCACGCCTGCGCGTTTAGATAATGTAATGGATTTGTTGAATTAAGATACAAAGTTCACACTAAGGTAACATAAAAAAATGTGCTCGGAGCACAAACTGTTTGAAAACTCTGATAGTGATACCAGCTACATCAGCTACTGCAGGAAGAAGTTTTTCGGTGCTTGTACAAAAAAACTATCTTCACTACACGATAAAGCAACTTAGACTAAATCACCTTTGTTCTGCAAAATGCATATCCTGAGAGGCTCAACAAACTTTAAAATTGAAAAACTAGTTAGTGGTTTTATAGCTAGTAACAAATATAGGAGAAAGGTGTATGAAAACCTATTTTAATTTTCAGTATTTAATAATTTTTAGCTAAGCCACATCAGATATATTTTTTCTTAGTTTGTTTTGTGTGTATTAATTCTATGTTTGGCACGACTAAAATAAATGAGAAAAATACACAATGAGACCGTTAAATACAGGTATACCTCGCTATATGCGATTCACTTTACGCGTTTTCGCCATAACGCGATTAAGAGATAATAAAAATAATGCATGGTCCGCATGGTTAGTATTCACCCTGTGCGGTGGTGGCGTGACCTTGTGCATGCACATCCCAGGGAGGACAATGCTCTTACCTGTACAATTTGGTGTTAAGAGGGTGGTATTGACAACATGCATGGACAGAAGTAAAACAGTTTTGTATGAAGATAGTTTTGAAAAATAGTTGGCCTGAAGATTCTGATTTAATAATTTTGATCCTGAACACGAGCTTTCCAATTCAAGACGCGGCATCGTTGACATAGCAAGATGTTGGATTTAAGGACGTAGACTAGGAAAATGTGGAAGAATTGCTCCAATCCCACTCAGAAGAATTGTAACCTTGTTACAACATGAAAGGAAAAGGATTTTTTGGCTCACCGATTCTGTCCCCATTTGGCTGGTCTACAACGAGGCTCCACACTACGTACACATCACGGCTCTACTTGTTTTCAACTAAGCGGAGGGACCGTGGCTCGACGTCCTCCTCTAGATGTGCCTCGCCAAAAGAGAAACAAGAGATGATCCACATGCGCAGATCCATGCGCGCTGACAAGAGTGTTTTGGTATCAACGGTCAATTGGATGGCGCGCAATTTAAATTATACCCAGACTGTGTGAGCGTGTTCCAGAACAATGCACTCCCCTCCCCCCCCCTTTTCCCAGCCTTGCTTCCCGCGCTGTGAGAACACGTGATTCAAATTATTTGTATATAATGGCAGGACTCTATAGCCAAGACACACATTTCTCCGCACTCTTAGGTGAGACACTTAGTGTTAAAGGAAAAGGATTTAGTTTATTTATATCAAAATTCTGTTTGGCTTATGATGGATTCTAAATTACTGTTTCGGCAATATCTGCTTAAGATTTAACTTTAGTTATTCTAAATTGAGACTGCGGAATTTTTATTAGAGATCATGGGTGTGCAGTTGGACCTAGAGTAGTTATTGTATAGGCTAGCGCCTCTTACCCGCTTCACGGATGGGTTTTAAACCTATAACACTGCCGTTTTGATATGCGGGATATTTGTTATAATGTACCGGTCGGGTACTTTAATAGGATCATGTTGAATGATTGTAATACTTCTCATTATTGGGAAGTTAAATTGTTTGTACTTAGTTGGTCAAATCTGGGGCTGCGAGCCCGCGCTCGTAGTTTATTAGTTTTATTAACAGTTAGGTTACTCGATTTTATAGGCCTTTTAATTATGGATCTTGTTCCTTTTTTTTTTTTGCTGTCTTGTTATGGCTGTAAAGATAAACCCTTTTCTAAGGTACTTTGTCATCTACGTTAGGAATTGGAGAATCGCCGATGGCGACTCGTCTATTTCATAATGATAGTTATGATAGATTTTTGGTCCGCAGGTTATTGTTTCTTCTTCAATTATTATCATTATACATGACATATTTGTACGAAGGTCAATTTAAATGTTAATATTGTGGGTTCTTTGGCAGGCCATCTTAGAGCTTGGGGTTGTGTCCCAAATTATTTATTTCAGTATTGTTTGTTATGGCAATATTGTATTGATTTCTACGCCTAGCTCTGGACTTGTCTCTCTCTCTCTCTCTTCGAGTATTGTTATTTATTGGATAAATAAAATTAACTCTCTTGTGAACTTCCTGACTATTTATTTATGGTAAAAGACTGCACTAAATAGGGAAGGGAAAGGGGTAGCAGAATTCACCAATGAAGATATTCTAGAAATGGAGAAAGGCATAAAGGATGAAGAGAAAGAACTTTATGTTTTTGAGATTATCAAACAACTTCAATAAAACAAATTGCTGAATTTTTTAAGCACATTGACAGTTCAATTAAATAATTGAAGAGAATGACCTTAACATGGGTAGAAGTGCCAAAGTTGCCAGTGGGATTCAGTTATTTTGGGTTGCTACAAAACACTCTATAGAGGGAGGAAGAATGCTTCCTATCAGCTGAGTCTTGACCATTTCATCACTCTAACGACCTAGGGCATTCACGACAGCAAGAGATGTCAGGCAAGAATCTTCAATAGAGCAGGAGCTTACCATCCAAGCTGGGCCTTCTAGAGATCAAGAGCTTACAGCCCAAGGGACTTCAAGGGAGCAAGAGCCAACCATCCAAGGGCCGTCAAGAGAGCAAGAGCTTACCATCCAAGTTGGGCCTTCCAGAGATCAAGAGCTTACAGCCCAAGGGCCTTCAAGAGAGCAAGAGAGTGATAATCCAGATTTGCCAGAGCAAGAAGTTAATTTATCATGCGATTGAAGATTAACAGTAAGTGTACCTGTATCGTTGTATTAACTAGATACATTTATTAGAAATTGCATTTGTTTACAAATCTCAGGGGATTGAAGATTGACAAAAGGTGTAGGCTACCTATAGTATTGTACTAGTTAGATAAATTAATAAAAATTGCATTCATTTACAAGCTTTAGGTATTTATTTACTTTTTTCCTTTAGAGTAATCCCTATCTCAGCCATGTTAAAATCAATTCCCTTTGCGCGTTTTCGTATTACGCGATTATTTATTAGAACCAATCACTCAGATGTATTACACTTCCCTGGTCTTTTTTTAATCTCAAAAATATTATCCCCTATAGAAGCACATTATTATTTTACCCCCTCCCCCAATAAAAACGTTCCTGCACCACTGATAAGAATTATAACGGGCGCAAGCTGAAAATCTATTTCAACATTTTGATTCATTTATTTTGTTTAGTACTGACGAGATGTAAAATGGATTGAATCAAGGAAATGCACTTTCCCCATTACTTTTTAATCTATCCTTAGGGTATGTTATTAGACTAAAAAAAATATTCAAGATGGCGGATTGTGAGTAACCGATCACCTTTCGCTCGTGCTTTCAATCTTTATTAAGGCAGGTGCTGAGTGCAGTTTAATACCCTAAACACACTTAAAGTCTAATACAGTTCATTCTAAATAGGATTTTTTTTTCTGTTTGTGAATGCGTCTTTGTTTACTATTGAAGAACTAATTGAATACATTTTGTTTTGTTCGCCAATACAACATGGCCAAGAAGACAAGCTTTGACAGCATAGAACTTTCTAGCTTAGTGCAAGGCGGGTCAAGGAAGCGCTACAATCTAAGGATGTATTAAATAATCTAGTGGCTACTTTCACTTATTCATGACCCGTGCAGTAGTTATAGAACTGAAAGATCTACTTGATTTGAACATGGATGAAATCAAGAAGCTGAGAGAAGACATTCAGAAACGAGATGCTGATTATAATCAGCTAAAGTGTGAACTTGTCCTTTCGAAAGACGAATTGGAACAATACCAAAGACGATCCAACCTGAGATTGTTTGGTATTGCTGAAAACACCTCGGAGAAAACGGACTCTTTGGTGCTGGATGTGATTAAGAATAAACTCAATCTACCGCATGCGACTGTTGATGACATCGACCGTAGTCACCAAGTAGGCATAATTTCTAGAAGCAAACCCAGGCCTATCATTGTGAAGTTTGTTTCATACAGGAAACGAAGTGAGGTCTTCCGTGTGAAACGACAGCTTGTTGGGTCAGGAATAACTGTGAGGGAAGACCTGACTGCTGAGCGTATGATCATACTAAAAGCAGCTATACAGAAATTTGGTCTGAAAAACGTATGATCTTTAGATGGACGCATTGTTGTCAAGACTGAAACGCGTAAGTTACACATAAACTGCATGGAAGAGCTGCCCAGGGCACAGTGAATCTTCTGGAAATACAATTTATTACTTTTTTTTTTTTAATAATCCTTTTTTAATTTCGTAACTTTCGTCATTTTTATTTGTTTTTAGTGTGGTACTTGGTTCATTGTTCTGTATTTGACTCAAAGCTATTAATTTACTAAGTTCAAAAATCAATTTCATAAAAAAAATCATGGTTTCATTTGTTTTTAGTGTGGTATTTGATATTATATTATTGTGTGTGTTTAGTATTGTTATTAATTTACTAAGTTCTAAAATGTGTGTATGGGGATGTGTATGTGTGCTAACAAGCTCAACTCAAGTCTCAAAATCTCGGGTAATGGTAAGTTTAATTATTTTTATATTTTTGTATGTGTGCGGATAATATTTTACAAGGGCGAGAAAGCCCAACTACAATATGTTTTAGTGAGCTATGTTCCATGACTGTTGGTGACCTTGACCAATCGTACCCTTCCCTCCCTTCCTCAACAACTCCTTCAACAGTTACGATGCTTCACAATGTACTTGAAAGCCAGCCGCTTTCTCTGCAAGTGGTCCAAGTAAATGATCAGTCTTTACTAAGCCATTTCTACAAATTTGACAGATTATTTTCTCCTCTGACCTTTCATGCTATTCTTGTTTCTGAATCCTGGCTAAAACCACCCCTTCCTTCTAGCTTAGTACACCTGAGGGGTTATCAACTCGTTAGAAATGACAGAACCATGAAGGGTGGTGGTGGTGTGTGACTGATTCATCATCGCCGAGCGCAAACTATCAAGGCTACAAGCATGAAATTCGGACTGTATATTCATTTTGTTATGTAGGCACCCACTAAGAAAGGATTTTAGAAAATTCCACCCCAAAGGGGTCAAAATAGGGGATGATAATATGCATGATAATATGTATGAAAGTCCGTCATTTTGAAAGTTACATAAACAAAATTTTGTATTTCGGTTATTGACGTAAAACAAATAAATACGTGTTTCAGGAATTTTGGAAATTTTATTTAATAAGGGATTAAAAAGGGGGTGAAAATTTGTATCGGACTTGCATTATTTTTTATCTGAGGTCAAGTTATGGTCATTAACGTAACGTAATATTTTAAATTAATCTGTAAATACATATGTATATTTTCGTATTTGTATATAATCAACTTCCACGCGAGCAAAGCCGCGGGCAACAGCTATCTAGTTAAATATAAAGTACTATCTGCATCACAGAGTCCGTACTCAGCGCAACCTGAATACCTTATTGTTGAAATAAACAATTCACAACAAAGGCTTATGTTATCTGAAGTGTATCAGCCACCTCGAGTTGGTCAATTTACTGCCTTTGAGACTGCCTTGACTGCACATGCACAAATATGAACATATAATTGTAATGGGTGATTTTAACGTGGTCTTACTTAGTAGCAACAATGAAACCTCGCAATTACTGACTTTTATTTTCTTCATACAATACGACGCCATGTCACTTAGACGCAACACATCATACCACAACCTAGCACACGTGAATTGATCATATATATACATCAAACTCTAATAAAGTTATCTCTTCTGGACAAGTTACGGTCTCCGGAATCTCGCATAATGATCTAGTTTACCTATCCTACTCAATGCGTATGGCTAAAATTGCGCCTAAGGTAATCACATATCGTGACATTAAATCCATTGATACAGACAAACTGAATGCGACAAAATTTCAATATTGCAAATACAAACAATTTTAAGAAACGTTATATCAACAATAACTGACTTATTCAACTTCTCACTCATGACTGGACAATATCCCGCACTTTGGAAACTCGCACTTATTACGCCAGTACCTAAAAAAGGACCAGCAAAAGATGTACATGACTTTAGACCTCTAAGTATACTTCCGTCCCTTTCTAAGGCACTAGAATTCCTAGTGCATCAACAAATTTACCAACACATTAACAAACACAGTTTGTTACCAGCAGCCTATCAATCAGGATTCAGATCCCAACATAGTACAAGTACCGCGTTGACAAATGTCACAGACGACATCAGACTAGCCATTGATATGCGCGGACTAACACTTCTTATATTATTAGATTTTTCAAAAGCTTTTAATGCGGTGGATTTTAATATTCTATTAGCAAAATTGCATGTGTTATTTAATTCCTATCCAAGCAGTGTACAGTGCATGGGATCATATTTGCATGGTCGCGAGCAAAGTGTTATGATAGGAAACACGTTCTCAACATGGCGCCCAGTTGAGGCTGGCGTTCCACAGGGCTCAGTTTTAGGGCCATTGCTTTTTCCTCTGTATGTGAAAGATATCACTTCTTCAATGTCGTCATACTGTAAATATCACATGTATGCTGCCAGCCTTCTAATATATATTTACACTGACCATTCTTCAATAAATACAGCCATACAACGAATAAATATTGAACTAGCTACAATAAATGCTTGGTCTGAAAAAAAAATGGACTTAAAGTTGTTTTTCTAAGCTCGCTTCTTGTTTCGGGGAATTGGGAGGTGTGTTTCCAGGCCCAGGTTGAGAAGTCGCCGCAGCAGAGTTTTATTTGAGAGGCATTTGATATGCGTCCTTCTTGAGTCCGAGAGGGTCAGAGAGCGGTAGTCGGAAAGAAGATACGGAGGTGGTGGAGGAGAGAGGGGTCGTAACTGATTGACAGGTTAATTGGAAAGGAGTTATGGGGGAATGTGGGGGAGGGGGGGTGAAGCGGATGAATATTGGAATGGGGCAGGTGTGAGACTGGCTTTAAAAATGTTGTAATGTTCTGCCATGGCTTTGAGGCGTCGCACTCCCTTGCTATGGTGGTGGTATTGTGAAGGCTTTGGAGAGGGGTCATGAGGAGAGGGTGGAAATTCGAGAAGGAGTTGGCAGCCCAAATGGTTCTGAGCGCTGAAAGGGTGGGAAAGATAGAGTGGCAGCCCGTATGGTTCTGAGCGCAGGAAAGTAGGAAGGATTGTTTGCAAAAAATTAAAACAGACCAATAGATGGCTTCCCAAAGCCCCGAGAGGGTTCGGATGAGATGGCTGAAGTTTATTTCTATTTTTTCGTTATCTCCTTACATTGACAATATTCATCAGCTGGAGCAGGTTAGGACCAACCCTCCTCCTCAGTCTTATTCTCTAAACTTATGCTAACATATATATCTTAACCCTCTTATAATTACTCTGACTAAAGCTACACATTTTTACAGTTGAATGGTTTTTTGTTGTCCTTTTTTTGGTAAGGTCTTTGGATTGATCGAGCCCTTTGTCCTGGCGCGATCTCTTAGATCGTTTAGAACTAGCGGACTGACCCGTCTACCGGACCGCTCTGGGGGAGGGGGGGCGGAGGGGGCTCGAAGGGAAAAGGGGGTAGAGGTGGCGTAGTGTGTGTGCTTGCCACTAGATCACTCCGCCACCCTTCCGAAGGGTGCTCTTGGTCTCGGAACGGTCCCTAGATGTCGCACAGCAATGTGAACCCTGATAAAACTCAAGCCATTCTTATTGGAACAAGCAGATTACTACTGAATGTGGACCGTTCCCTACTAACTGACATACGATTAGGAGTATCCACAGTACAACTGACACCAATTGTTAAAAAACTTGGTGTGATTATTGATGAAAATCTTAATTGGACAGATCAGGTAACTTCGATTTGCAAGAAAGTGTATGCCTGCTTACATTCACTGAGAAGACTAAAGAATTTTCTCCCTGAAAATGTACGACTTATCCTTGTCCAGAGCTTAATAATGCCACACTTGGACTACTGTGACGTAGTATACAATGACTTAAGAGACGATCTAGCAGAACGACTACAACGACTACAAAACACATGTGTTCGATACATATTTAACTTAAAATGGCATGACCATATTTCTAAGTATTTTAATAAATTGGGTTGGTTAAGAATAAATGAGAGGCGAAGACTACATTTATTAGTATTGTTTCACAAAATATTATCAACATCTCAGCCTCAATACCTCTCCTCATGGTTCCTATTTCTGAAGGATAAACACAGCCGAGCTACTAGATCAGAATCCACTCTACAGATGTATTCCCATACATAGATCTCAAACATATGCTCGTTCTTTTACTGTCCTGGCATCACAGACTTGGAACAAACTAGATAACTCTACTCGTCATCTATCATCTAAACTTGGAACAAACTAGATAACTCTACTCGTCATCTATCATCTAAACTTGGAACAAATTAGATAACTCTACTCGTCATCTAACATCTAGACACCCCTTCGAGTGCGCGGTTAAACAATTTATCTTGTCTAATAATCTATTCTGAGTTCTTGAAACTACTTGAGCTTTAAATGTGTATATGAATGAGCGTGCAAATGTTTTTCTACTTATTTGAATATTTCTTTATTAAATTGTATTTCAATAAATGTAATAGTGTATGTTGTATTCAACACTGGTTAAGTGGAAGAGAAGGCTAACGCCTTAACTTCGCCAGATAAATAAAGGCTATTATTATTAATGCGAGAAAGTAAGGAAGGGAAAGGCTTGACATTAAACGGTACAATGCAGCTATTAGTATATGCATATTATTTATCTTCATTTTCTTCAACTTCATCTTCTATAGAACGTCTCTCAGATACAAAAACATTTTGTATAAACTATATTTTAAAGAGTAGGGCCTACATATACGGCTATAAGATTCCAGAACTAACTGAAAACAGATTCGCAAAGACTTAAAGCTCTGTACAAAGTATATTATACAAAGCTTTACAAAGACGTGACCTTGCCTGACATCTACTGGTCAGTTCTTAAACTCCATGTAGAAACTTGTAATTACATATCATAAATTAAGGGGGCCGCCTCGGTACGTGAAATAGTATCAATCGTGTGAGGAGGCCTCGTCTTAAAATGAAATGCTATGTGCTGTTTTCTTGAACTACAGCGTCTGTCTCTGTCTAATCTTATCCTCTTTACACTTTCCCCACCACCCCATATCTACCACCCATGTCAGGAGAAGAGAAGCAACGGAAAGGAAACCTATCTCAAGGTCAAAAGGAAGAATGCGCGGCTGATCGCCCTACAGAGTCCAGCCGTCAGCCTGTATGTTTATTTTGTGGTATTTTGCTAGCTTGAGATTCTCGTGAAGGGTTCACAAACAAGCACAATCAATTCTTGATTAGATGGTTTAACTTGTCTTGAAACTGTATAAACCGAACGGGTAGTAGGACGCGAAGCTTTAAAAAAAACCAATTGTCTTGAACACACACTTTTATACATGTCACTTTATTTAGGGAAATGTGAATATTAACTATACAATAATTAATCACGTGTAGACCAAATTTATATTTTACCTCATTTAGTTGATAACAGTGGCGTCGGAACCGAGGAGTATAAGGAGTTCCATCACACGGCCCTATACACCCAACCCCTCTTAGATTTATTCTATCGGAGAAAAAGGTTTAATAAATAATTATAAATAAGGTATAGTATACATAGATAATCAGTTAATTGGTCATGTGTAACCTATTTTACACTCTTAATTAATTTTAATTTTAGGTGCCTATTCAAGCTATCAGTAATTTCCTCTGATTATTCTAGCTGACAGGAAAAGAGGAAGGAAAGTTTTTGATTAAATGCACCCGTATTTGTTTAGATAAAGGGCTGTGGATAAACTATTTTAGTATATAAACTATAAACTTTCCCACGCAGGAGGACAAAATATTTATTAATATTGGATACCTTAGCAAACTATTTTGCGTTCTACTTGGTTTATTTTAGGGGATACTTCAATTCGATCTATAATACATACGGGTAATACGGATATATCGAAGTGAGTGCTCATAGAAATAAGAATATATAGATTGAGGGCGGGGATAGGGGTGTTGGTTGAGGGGGGTTGAGTGTGGTTGTTTTAGAGCCCAAAAACAATTAAGATGTATTTCTTCATCAACAAAGTGGGGGTAGTTAAAGATCTTTACTTGAGTTTACTATTGTTTAAACAGTAAACAAGATAGAGTTACATTATTTGGCAAATTAAAAATAAAATCGTAACTCCAAATAGTTTCTGAAAGCATCCAATTTACAAAAATATGACAGTGGAAGCACACTTCAAATATCTTCTAGACGGGGGATCCAAAGTACAGAAGTTACAAGTCAATAGTCAATCCAATCTATTACTTATATAAGATTCATACTTTGAACAAAATACTTCATGAGGCTATACAGACTAGACAGCGTTAAATCCAGTTGGGTATGTCTCACACTCAGGTATGGATTCAAGGGTATTGGGAATAAGGGGCTATAATCCCCCCCTCCCCTTTCAGCTATTTTTCAAAAATTTAATTGACGGATTGAAGGGTGCTGTGCTTCTCTGCAGAAATACGTCCAATGTGTTCGAACAAAACATGCTTCACCTTGTTTAACCTGAACCCTGGCTTTCCCGCACACTCCCCTTCTAGTTCACCACTCCTTTGTGTAATAAACAGTGTGTTATTAACTAATGATTTTATTTTCGTATTTTTACTAAAATATAGTCACCTGAATTAGGCATATTTATTTTTGACAGTTATTTTTTATATTAATTTAAAAATTATAATCACAAAGGAAACAGGGGCTATATCTAGAAATTAAAGATGGCAACCAAATCCAAGATAACAGATATTTATAACAAGTATAAGTTTAATCAGCAACTATTAGGTACAAAATATACATAAAGAGCACCATTTTGAGCTTTGGAAATATTTTTTTTTCCGGGAGTAAAAATACTACTGGGGCACGGACCAACACTTTATTGGTTCCTAAAGGTATTGCTTTTGTTGTGTAGCCCCCCCTCCCCCCCTTGAAAAAATCCTGGATCCACCACATATCTAATTGTATTGATATATTGGGTTATTTTCAACCATTGCTTTAAGGTGATTTAACATTGATAAATAATTGCTTTGTATTTAATCTTTTATTTATCCTTCATGTTCTTCAGGAGAGGGGGGGGGGGGCGAAGGCTTGACCCACTGGATCCCCTTGTGTGTACGCCTTGCTCTAGAGGGATCTTATTTTTAAAATTTGCTAGAAGAGGGTCACTCCAACTTTATTTCAGATACAAATAATTTAAAAAAATCCAGGTGATGACTCCAAATTGATTCTAAAAACATCCGATTACCAAAAATGTCCAGGTGAGGATAATTTCAAATAGCATTTAAAGACATAAATTAACTTTTCAACTAAAGGCGAGGACCACTCCAAATGGCTTATAGAAGAATCTAAATTTAAAATAAAAATAAAAAATGGAGATGACTTCTCCAAATAGCATAAAAATAATTTGATTTTCCAAATTTGGGGAGGAGGAATATTTACAAATAACTTTTAGAGACATCCAAGTTTCAAAAATTTATCTTGAAGAGGGGTAGAGTAAGGTAGGAGGTGAAGGGGGATGGCAACTTCTCAAAAAATTCCTTTTTTGCTTACGGCCCCCACCACCCCGTTTCTTCACAAATAACGTTACGCCGCCACTGGTAGCAGACAATCCTTGCAACTGGTACAAAATGATGGTGCGTGCAGCCCTGAACTTTTTTTAATTGACCTACTATTGTCAACCAGAGAAGCTACGGCGTAGAGGTTTACAAGGGTGAAAGTTGAGAAATTGAATTTTATAGCTAGATTTTCATAAATAAGGCATAGACTAGAATTTTTTTGATACAGTTGTGATGAATTTTTATTTATATATATATATATGTATAATTTGTATTTCAGCTAGTAGCTCAAAAATCTCAGACAATAAGTGTAGTTACCTGAGCATTTTATTGCTAGGACATATTATATGCATGCAAAATAATACAGGATCTAATTTTGTCAAGCGTTTTCAAGTATTAATTATTGTAACATAAAACTTGTAATTTTGAAAAAATCTAACAATTTAATTTTAAAAATTTAAAACAAATATTCCAGTACCCTATTTTTATTATTATGTACACATGTGAAAAAATATTATACTTAAATTTAATTTCTTGTGCATTCTTAATAACACACTTTTGGTTTTAAAATAATCCTTTGTTACTTTTTGAAAACAAAACTATAAATTAAATATTAAAACAACAGTACAGAAAAAAAAAAAATACTAGGGACGAGGGAGTATTTGATACGAAAAAGTGCTCTCACATTAGCGTGTATAAAACCAAAGTAAATTTCACATTTAAAAAAACTACCGCTAATGCACCTTGGTGGAGATTCGTGAAGATTATCTCAACATTTAAGGCACTAGGTGACCTGGTGGTCTAGGGATAAGGTGTCAGACTTCTGTGTTGGGGGTCCGGGGTTCAATCCTCGGTCCCGGCACAGATTTATCTGATTTCCAAACCCTTCCTTCACCTCTGACAAGACGTGTATTAATCACAACTTGTGAATGTAAGGAATGCCAGGCCTCCACCGTGGTTCGGATTCCACGTTAAACTGTAGGTCCTCCATTTCATCTCACAATCACCCTACCACTACACATTAGCGTAAGTGCGTATAACCCGAATGAGTACTAAGACACGGTGTTAATAATAATGTAAGGCACCAATCCTGAAACATTTGTCAATATTTAGTGCATGATTAGTGCTTTAAATCCTGCTGTCTCAAAATTAGTTCTTTATATACAACGTACTAAGAGGCGTACATTACTGGCTGAAGGAGACTAGCTTCACACAACCCCACCATGTAAAGCAATAATCAGAAACACGTCTCAATACTTAGTATATAATCCTTGCTTTCAATCAATAGTGCTCAGTAATGATTAGAAATTTTAGGTTTACATCCAAAAAGTTGCTATTAATATATACACTTATATCTTGATAGACCCTAATTGTTGCCATATTTACGGTCAAATAATACGGGCTTTGTTTAATATTGAAAAGGCAAATTCACACTTACTCATAAATTAAATATGTTGCTCAATATTTTTATATTGTAAAGCTGATTTTGGAACTTTTTCAGTTGAGACAACCAATCAGGCACTAAGCATTATAATAATTGCTTTAGATTTAACCTTCACGTATCAGAACTGAATTAATCTTTATTAAAATTAAATGTTATCTTGCGTGTAATAAAAATTTTGTTTTAATATATAGTTATACATATTTTAAGAAATTAAATTGTCCATTATCACTTTGTTGGTAATTAGTATACGTACAGTAAATATATACTTTCCCCTCTCATTTCTCATCATGTAATGTTTTTTTTTACAATCCAAGGCATGGCCAAACAAATAAATGTTTTAAATCTAAGAAACAGAATTCAAATGATGGTTTTTTACTTCATGGGACTAGCTTAATTAAACTTCCGGACGGGATTTTAACCCCGTCCTCCTGAATATAGGAGCAACAAGGTAAAATTAAACTAACACGTAACTGTTGAACAGTGAACTAGCCTATTTTTATACTAATAAATCAGTATGTACTTACTTTGATCCATCAATAAAACGCTTCTTCCATCCTAATTTTTTGCGGTGAGCATATAGTCGAAGTCTAGTTTTTTTCCCTTTAAGATAGCCCTTTTTGATTGTGTTATTGTTCAAAGTCAGAAGTTTTAGTTTATCGAAAAAAAATATAATTCTATGTTATTAATATATAATTATAATAGCTATCATAAGAAGGCAAGCATACACAACTGTTCGGAAACACAGGACTAGTTTGTAAACACATTTATTCATACATTTACAATAAAAGCTATAACAGATATTATTATTTGAAACCATTTTAAACACCTATTATTTAAACATGTGCCGGCTCACTGTGCGTTGTCTCAACTCTCAACAAGGCGAAGGCAGACATCCAACTAAAAGAGCGCATGCGCATGGTGTCAACTACCTTTCCTTCTTTCTCCGGCTATTCTTTACTTCCAAAGCGTAGATGGGGGATATGGCTGCGCCACATGATGGCCGAAAAGCATTAGCTTTGACGCGTCAAAACAGCAAAAGGAATTAGCAATTATCTTTACATTTTCTGTTGTGACCTTATCAAAAAATGACCTAATTTGTTTCTGAAAGGTTGTATCTAGGATTATCTAGTAGTTACCCTCGTCTCAGAACTGTGACAATATATTTAAATGGCCATTGAAAATGAGCAAATTACGATATTTCATTCATTTTTTATATATATAGATTATCAAGATGTAAGGTTGAGAGTACTAGATAAGCATGTTCCCACCTTTTCTCTTCATTTTGGCTTAGGTTAAGTTTGGTAAAAATAAAACACTACCTAACCATGGCCTATTTCCTGAACGTCTGTAACGCATTCCAATGCTCAGGAAGGCGGCCCCCTTAACGAACTGGTGATGTCACACATTCTGGGGAACGTTTCACAAGTGAGGATTACGTATTTATAATACTTTGTGTTGTTGACAAAGTTGATGTTCGAAGTATTATATTATAATTATTGTTATTATTATTATTGGGTTTTATGGGCCCGTCGACACATAGAGGTCATTAGGGCCATAGAAAACATTTAAAACATGATAAAAAACCCATAAGCGAAATAGGCTATCACCTGCCGAAATCAGCAGATAAAATCACTTAAATAAAATAACATGTATAAATACTAGATTTGTACGCAAATGTTAAAAATATGTCTCAATATGAGAAAAGGTTCATACGAGTCAATACATAGAAGTGAATCTTGAATGGCCTATTTAAATGTGTTGGGGTGATACAATTGCTAAAAAAAACCACATCACAATAAAAAATACAAATACATATTAAAATATAATACGTTAAAAAGACAACACACACATATTAAATTATGAAATGCTAAAAAAAAAAAATATTAAAAATTATCTCATTGTGAGATAAAATCCAAATGAGCCACTTTATAAAAGTGACTCAAATGGCATTAAAAAGATCCGCCTGGCGTACAAAATGGAGTAAACATATGACTCCATCCGCACTGTCACGTAATAAAAAACGTAAGTCACCTTTAAAATCAAGAGCCAGACGGATAGGGGCATATTTACGACACTCCACCAAAATGTGATACACACTCAGAGGAGCATCGCAAAACTCACACACTGGGGTGGGCATAATCGAATGATTTTAAGAATCGAATAATCGGATATTTACTACTTCTAAAAGTAGTTACTAGTTGCTCATTTTGCTTTGTGCTACTATTCTCTTTACCATCGAATCTCCCAACACGCATTCCTTTGCGTTTGCAGCTTATCAACACTTTTCTATTACTGTATTTAGTTCTTTGTGACAGTGTCAAAGACCAAAGTACAGCCACAACAAAATACTATACAGTGAATAAGTGAACGCATTTCTCAAATAAGTAGCTCGCAATTAATATAACTACTTTTGCTTACGATTAATAATTAAATAAGGAGCATACGTTTCCCTTTGTGTTTAAAAGAGTTGAAATAATTTACCCTTTAATATTTCCTAAACATAACAAAAATATATAAGCTTACAATTGTAAAATTATTTCAGTGAATAAAATTATAATACGATCTGAATACTACGGCCGGGCAATGTTTGATCAAATACATAAAAAGTATATACTTATCTAAATAATAAATTTAAGTCAACGTTAAAAAAAATTATCTCTCTAACCATTAGTGCTATATGCGATTAGTTAGATAGGAAGGTAAAATTTTAGGAAATGAAAAAGAACAATCCACGTAGTAATGTAGCAAAATAATCGAATCATTTTGTAATTTTCATTCTAATTATTTTTGGCTGTTATTCGATTGTAAACTGTACAATCACTTAAACTTGGTATTACATTAGCCTTAGAATCATTCGGATGCGTAAGGTCGATTATTGGGTAGCAATGGGACTATTTATTGAAAATGAACCTAATAGAAATGAAGACCTATATAGAGATAGCCTGGAAACATTCATAACACAGGCCTGCAAAATTTGGGTTGTTGAAAATTGTTTTTAATGTAATAGGCGATTCTTATGTTTTTTTGGTGTGCTGATTTCAAAAATGATCTCCGATTTTCTCTATCACGTAAGGATTTTTCACAAATTAGATATCAAAATATAGAAAAAGGTCTCAGTTTATGTATAATGGTTTAAACTTATTTATTTAACAAAAATTAAACAATAGTTTCATTTACAAAAAAAACTTAAAATAAGCCATTATCAACACTTACCAAGCCTTACAAGTCTTTATACTTCCTTTTCTTTTATCCTCAACGCTCCTTTTTGAGCTTTTTCTCTTGTAGACAGCTTTCGGCTCTTCTCTGTACAGCATCCAACAGTAGTCTGCCATCATGTTGATGTTCCATCTGCCTTGGTATCTGCGTTCCATCTCCTTGATGTCTTGATGGAATCTTTCCCCTTGCTCTTCACTCAAAGCACCAAGATTTTCGGAAAAGTTGTCCAAATGGAAATTCAGGAAGTGTACTTTCAAGCTCAACGAACAACCCAAGTCCTTGAATTCGATGAGCATGTTTTCCAATATGAACTTGAAGTTGGGGTCCTTATTTTTTCTAAGAAATTTCGTTACAACTTCTCTGAAAGCTTTTCAAGCATCTTTTTCAAAAACTTCCATTTTTGTTTCAAAGACTTCGTCTTTCAGAAGTTTCCGGATATCTGGACCGACAAAAACACCTTCTTTCAGTTTCGCTTCTGACAGTCCAGAAAAATTGTTACACAAGTATTTAAAACACTCTCCGTCTTTTGAAAGAGCCTTTACAAACTGCTTCATTAAACCAAGCTTGATATGAAGAGGAGGCAGGAGGACTTTTATTGGATCAACCAAGGTTTCCCTTACTACAGTTTTGCTTCCAGGTTCTAATTTAGCCCTACTTGGCCAGTCCTTTTTAACCCAGTGCTGCTGCCTTCTATCCCGGCTAGCCCATTCACACAAGAAGCAGGGGTACTTAGTGTAACCTCCCTGCGGTCCAAGAAGCATGAAAAGTACTTTAAGATCACCACATAAAGTCCATCCATGATCACTGTAATTCAGTTTGGTGAGAATTAAGGCTAAATTCTCGTAGCATTCTTTCAAGTACACAGAATCCCCTGCTGGTACGGAAGCATATTTATTACCATTGTGGAGAAGCACTGCTTTGAGGCTTCTTTTTGACGAGTCAATAAAGAGCCTCCACTCGTTTACGTCATACTGTATGTTAAACCTCACCATCAATCCAGGGACATTGCTACAATAAACCAGGTCACCATCTTGAGAAAAGTATGGAATAAAATATTTTTCTCTGTTTCTGAACCACGAGAAAGCGGTACCTGGTGCCAATAAGTTATTTTCCTTTAGCCTTGATCCTAACAGTTCTGAAGAATCTTTAGGAAGACCCAAGTCTCTGACTAAATCGTTCAATTCAATATGTGAAAAAAGTTTGGGCTCACTGCTCTCTGAAACATCTTGAAATTCTTCATGAATCATGGGCTTTATTATCAAAGTCATCTGGAATCTCCTCTAGCTTATCTAGAGGTGTAGGTATGAGTATTCCTGGGCCATGAGGTACAGGACTCATAGCCAACGGAAGGTTTGGATATAAAATGTCTTTCTTATTTTTTAAAGTGAACCCCTTAACGTTACACGAACAAAAGTAGCAGTCATCACTGTGATTTTGGGCTTCCCTCCAGATCTTTGGGACCCCAAAACGAAAAGATTGTTTCTTACCTTTTGACCACTGTCTGAGTTCTTCTACACATATAGAGCACACTTTATGTGGGGCCCACGACATTTCGATTTTCCTCAGAACTTCCGGCAAGGGTGGGGTAAGAGAATGAATGAATCGGCCAGCTCACGTCAAGTCAGCTATATGTTTGAATATTTTTCTCATTCAAATGATTTTTTAATTCGAATGATTTTGAAAGAATCGAATGAATCGATTATTCAGAATAATCGAATAAATCGATTCAATTCATCCGAATCTGCCCATCACTACTCACACACTGGGGTGGGTCCCCTCTCAATAAAAATCCATGGGTCAATGATGTGTGTCCGACGCGGAGTCTTGTCACGATGAGCCACCGCGACACACCGTCCCTGATAGACGGATTGTTTTAATCTATACTAAGCTGAAGTAGTCGTAACAAATCTGTGGCTTATTTGCAGTTTTTTCATCTTATATCTAGTTATAAAGCGACAAATCATTTATTGTTTAATTTAAAAATAATTAAACTTTCAACTATGCAATTACCTAGATACAGAGTATGGTGATATTTAATAAAGTTTAATAAATCCAAAGTCTTGTCTAGCATATTTTAAGAGATCTTTAAGCAATGCAACGGAACATTTGCATTAATATGCAATAATTTACATAAGAGAAGTAATTTATTTACTTTTATTACTAATTTTAAAACATTTTTTTGTAATGTTTTTACTTTCCAGATTTTTAGTGGTGATTTAAAATAAAGTAGCATCGGCTTTGGAAGTAAATCGGATTGGTCTAAGAAAGCGTAAATAACGAAATGTGTGATAACATAATTGATTTTCAAGAGACACAAATGATTCAAAGCGTGTACATATTCATGTTTTATGTATTTTATGTGTCAGTGCAAGGGGAGATACTTGTCTTTGTGTTTAATAGTTTTAGGCAAAGTAGCTTAAAGTTTTCTAACTAAAATATTTAAAATTTACTAAACAGGTTTCCCAATGAAAAAACCCACACTATTTTACCTTCTTATTTTATATTTATGTGTAGTTTCAAGTCATGAAAATTATACCTATAGATAATATATATTAAACATTGCGCATCCGGGTGATATCAATCGTAGGCCAGTCTATGGAAAGATTAGCCAGTACTGATGTACCGTTGTCCAGGGGACGTACTAATGTACTAATCGTACATCCTTTCCGTGAAGGCTCTTTCCATGTCCCGATGAGATGAGAGACTGATAATGAGTATGAGGGTGTGAAACCAGTAAAAACACTTAAACCTAACTTAAGCCTAATTAATCAAACTCTGGAGACCATTGAGGTGATTCCCCTTTCGGGAAAAATACCCAGGGTACCATTAATACTAGATTTGTATGCAAATCCAGGTGATAATCGAATCCAAAACCCCGAGGCTCATAACCAGGTGCACTGACCACTACTCCACAGGGCTCATACAGATAATGAAAGGCTAGGAAAAGTCAAATCAGAAAGATTTGATAAAACTGTCAAAAATATGTCTTATATTTAACCTAAAGCTTAAATTTTAGGGTGCAAATCCCTAATGCAATAAATTCTTTCAAAAAATGTATATAATGATTATGATTTACCTAAAATGTCAACTCATTTATTAAGTTGCGTACCTACCATGTCTTAAAATAATGTTAACATATGTGGTTCACTCATGAGCTGTATGTAAATAAAGAATATAGGTCTAATTTAAATGTGTCCTGTTTCAGATTGTTAAAAGTCATTTTACAAAAAGTCTTGCAAGATTTTGTTGTATTTTAGTTATTTCTTATGGTTAGAAACATATTAATATTAGCATACGGTAGTGTTGAAATAGTATTTGTTTGTTGTTTAAACCTAAGTGAGAATGAGAGAGAGAGAGAAGAGAGAGAGATTGCGTGGTTTCAGCGGGAGCCATCAAGTGCTACCAGTGCCGGACAGATCAGGACGAGGACTGTGAGAGTGGCAGCTTAGACGACAGGCATCTTGAGGACTGCGCGTCAGCTCTTAGGGGAGAAGGACCCTTCTTCTGCAGGTCCATACACCAAATATGTGAGTAGAGTTCACTCACAAGAAGCCATCTTCGTGGTTAAAAACATCGCTTGAAACTCCGTGTCGCCAGCTTATATTTTATTTGGTTTAATATCCTATCGCAAATACTTGTGAAATATAACCACTTCCAAAACATTTTTTCTCTCTCCCTTCCTTCTGGAAGAAATATAATATAGTGCAACTGAAAGAAAGAAAGAAAGACAGAAAGAAGCCTCTAGAAGGATTTATTTCAAATGATATACCCGAAATAAGGCTCCTTTCTTCATTCTGTCCACCGCCTAACTGAGAAGCGGTCCGCGCTAAACTAATCTCAAAGTAAAATTCAGTCCTCAGCGCGTCTAGCTTAATCTGCCGTATCGTGTGCGCAATCATAATTATTTGTGATCAATTGCTTTTAAATTAATAAAAACAAGTTTCTACAAAATAACAAATTCTTCACATAAAAATAGCATTAAATCCGGACTTCTATCATTATCACGTCAGATCCAAAAAATATACTCCATACAAAGAAAGCATACTTACAGTACACTCAACCGGGATCGAACCTCGATCTCCCCATCATCAGCAGTTAGTCTATTGCGAGAGTAGCACCTTAGATCAAGCGGCCACTGAAGCAACTAATGTATTCATTATTTTATAAACCGTGTGTTTTTATATATTTGTTGAGTGCTGGCCTGTCAGAGGTTTCGACTGTTGGCTTGCAATTTAATAAAGTAAAATGAAAATTAAATAATCACAGCTATGGTTCTAGCTAATTTTTCGTAAACAAGTTATTCGAAAATCAATTTATCGAAATCAATTCACCTAATACAACACCATCGAAAATAATTTGGTCGAAAATCAATTTTTCGAACCATCAATTTTCCGAACGATAAGTTTGTCTAAATAACATTTTTCGAAAATCAATTTCCTGTAGTGAGTTGACTGAAAATCAATTGTTCGGTAGTCAAATAATCGAAACTAAATTTTTCAATATTTTTCTTCGAACAATCAATCTAGCGAACTGCGAGTTTTCCTGAAGCTATTTTATCGAGGACTTTTTTTTCGAAAATATTATATATCTATTGAAAAAAACTATCGAAAAATGCTATCGTTGAACAAGTTTTTCAAAAGTATATAAATCGAAATTCTAAACTTTTTAAAAACATTAAAACAACGATTTTACTTAAATGCATTCTTTAAAATTCCACACTACCCAACAAACTAAATTGAAGTAAATAATTTTTATATTTAATGATTATTTATTTCAATGGTTATTAATATTATTAACACTTCCAAAATAGCTATTGTAAAACAAGTTTTCTCAAAATATATTTTTCGTACGGTAAGTCAATTTTTTTCTAAATCTATTAATGCACAAATCCTTTTTAAAACACTAAACAAAATAAGAATTTTTTGTATGCTTCAACACAGCTCAACTTACCAAATTGAAATAAATTTATTGTTATATTTATTGGTTATTTATTTTAATGTTAAAATTTTTTATGGATGAAAAATAATTTAAAAAAATATTTTCAAGGTATTAAATTTCATTAAAAACTATTCTTTACACATAAACTAGTCAGTGGAACATCTCGCAAATAGTCACACACGTTCCCATGTTGGGCCCAGCCAGCAACAACTCGCCTCAACCTTTCCATGCTGTTTCGGTATTTCTTACGTTGACGAGGAGGTTCCTGCCCACTGATGTACTGCTCAATCCGCACCTCATTGAGAGACTGCTCCATCTTGATTGCTGAGACGAATTTTCAACTACTGGGATGGCTTGCAGAGATATGTTGTTGGAACTCTCTGTGCCATCCTTCTATTGTGTTGTTTGTCTTGGTAGCCCCTGAAGAACACTATCATGACAGTTCAAAATTTGGTGTGCGTAAATTGGAGGGTGGCGGCCCAAACTACAATCTGGACGACCAAGCCACACATCTTCAAAATAATCTATAATAGGTTGTGTTTCTTGGGGCGACACATTGCTATTGCACAAGGAATCAAAAATGCCCACGACTTCTTCAGTAGGAACAAACGCAAGAGCGGGCAACATGCGAAGCTTTAGTGAAAAATCGGCATCATTCTCATAGCGTTGTTTCAAACCATTTGTTTGAATTTTATATAAAATACACTGGCAAAAATGTAAGAAACAGCCACGATGATTTGTAAAAGGATACTCATCCTTCACTGCATTTATCATTGACATCTCAAAGTCAGTCATAAAGGTTCGGGGGTTATAAGCTAGCTCTAGCTCCTTCACCTTTCTTAAAGGCGAGAGTAAGTTCCTTGTCTCTTGTCCGCTAGAAGTGCATACACAAGTGAAATGGAGTTATTTGCTTCAAATCCGTGAATAGTAAACAATTGCTCAAATAGGGGTAGAACAGTCTTGAAGGCGTCGTCAGCATACACATACTCGGAACGTGCAAGGAACTGTAAGTTTCTCGGGTAGAAAATATAAGTATACGGTCATTTACAGTTAGCATGTATTCATCAGGAAACAATGTCGCGACGGAAACTAGGAACAGCTGGTCCCGCATTTGCTTTCATTCAAATATCTCTTATTGCTAAAAGCTATCTGACGTGTTTTTTATGGCAACATAACCCCTTATCTGTCAGAGACTAGGAAAATTCTAAATATTAAACACCTCTAGAAGATCTCTGAAATGCTGTTTTTTTTATGGTAACACAGTCTCCTAATTTGTACTTGTATCTTAATTTTGACATTGCTTGAACCATAAATAAAGCTATATATATTTTAGTTTATGAATCCCCCCTCCCGGACGGCTACGACCTTGCCCAAGAGGACTATGCTAATTTCTCTTACTTAAAATAATATAGGATTCTGTTATGCCTCGCGCTCCACACCTTACACTTTGAAATCTTTCATGCTTCCAATAAACCCTTTCTTCAACTTGCCTTTCTTTGTAATATAAATTACAATTTAGTAGGAGTTTACGTCTTCCTTTTTCATTCATCACAAACTTTAGCGCCATAACAATACTTTTAGACTGAAAATAAATGTAACAGGAACGGGAATTACCTACCCATACCCTCACCCCCGTGGGGGTAAGATAACCTATAATATACTATAGTATTTTCTAGGAAAAGTATAGTTAGTTTAAAGTAAAATAATGTTTTAATGAGCAGAGCACTTTAACTTGCGTTAAGATCAGCACAGCCTTTAGTAGATTATTTCTTAATATACTTTTTAGATTATTTAAAATTATTAAGCATTACAGAGAAAGTTAGAATTATATTCTACTGCAAACTTATCCTTCGAAAAATTTATTTTCGAAAACCTCCTTTTTGAAATTTAGATTTGAAGTAAATTCATTTTCGAAAAAGATGTTTTTGAAATCTTCTCGTTCTAAGAATTTCTAGATTTAAAAAATTGATTTAAAAAATTTATTTCGAAAAATTTATTTTCGCTTAATTGATTTTCGGAAAAGATGTTCTCGAAAAACTGTTAGTTCGAAAAATTGGTTTTCGAAAAATGGAACTTCGAATAATTGAATTTCGAAAAAGTTATTTTCGAAAAAATTGCTATTTGGTAAACTGGTCGGCTACCCTTCTGTTAAATATCAACACTTATGTTTTTTTTTTCTTTGATAATATTATTACTATTATTATTAGCACCGCGTCTTACTACCCGTTCGGTTTATACGCACTTACGCTAATGTGTAATGGTAGGGTGATTGTGATATGAAATGGAGGACCTACAGTTTAATGTGGAATCCGAACCACGGTGGAGGCCTGGCATTCCCCACATTCACAAGATGTCTTGTCAGAGGTGAAGGAAGGGTTTGGTAATCAGATAAATCTGTGCCGAGACCGAGAATTGATAATATTGATATACAGTGAAACCTGTTTAACTGGGATCTCAAGGGACCTAACATTTTTTATCACTTATAGAGGTTTTTCATTTATCCAGTTTCCCAAATAAGCAGATTAACATGACAATTGTCTTACTTATAGAGGGTCCCACTATGAGAGGTTGAAATGTATATTTATCATATAGAGAAGTGGAAATGTTTATACTTATGTACATACAAATGTAAAAGATTTTATATTTTATGTTGCACAATTTTTATTTTAAAAAAATTATGGCTTAAAAAAATCAGTGATATTAGATTGTTATTTGCTTTAAGGTGTTTCTCCATAGTATAAATTTGATCAAATATGTCAGGATTATTAATATTTGACATCTCAAAATATTTATGTAAGGTTTCTAAGGCTTTTTCTGCGTCACGCTTTAATACTCTCTCTAAAGGCTCTTCACAAGTTTCACAACCCTCCTATTCTTCTTCTTGTTCTATCTCAAAGAATCTCAGAAATAATGTCGTCGTCAGTGAGCTCTTCCGATACATACATCCTGGTCCATACGCACAAAACCCCCAAAAGTGGACTGCTGGTCATTTTCATTGCTACTACAAGCGGCAATAAGCTGGTTCC
>JBCFYV010002255.1:42223944-42334064 GCA_039000515.1 Timema cristinae
TCTCTTTTAGAATGGACTATCAATATTGTGATGGAGTTCATGTTTCCTTTTGTTTATACAGATGCGCAACTTCAATGATATAAAGTTGTTGACTTCGAGCATAATTTCCAACTGTACTCATAATGATATAATGAGACCAATTTTTGTTATCTGCGCTATTGTCATTTAATTGAATAAACTGCTCATTTTGTTGAAAATATATATATATATTATAATTTCCATTTTATGTATGTTAAGTTCATCCTCTCCCTTTTATCCCTTTTTTGGTCGGGGGGTACAGGATACAGAGAGGGTGTACACTAGCACCTAGCTGGGCGCGTCTTTGTGAGGTGTGGGACCTCATCGACGTCGCCGTCGACCGATGGGACATGTAGTCGACACCCGTTGCCCACTATTGCAAATTTTTTATCGACACACTCGTCGTGGATGTATGTGACACGATAACAGAATCGGCAGATGTCATCGACCTAGAACAGCCTACGATGGAAACGCACATCAAAATCCTGTATCTTATCAGTGCTACCTACTATACACGTCAAGTCGTTGGTTTGGACTATTACATGCTGGATTGTGTACTAAAAACAATTTTACTAACGCATCTAAGAGACACTATAGAAAAACGTATGATCGAATATATGAGACATTCCTGTAATAATGTATAATTGTGATGTTTAATAAATATATGTATATTTGTAATATCCGTGTTTTATTTACTGATTGTCCCTTACGAGTCCCAACTTGTCTTGTCTGCCCACCAACCTGGTGCCAGGGAAAACCCTTTGCCCGGGATAATGACCTCAATATCTATTCTTGTCTCAATTCGTCTTGTCGGGCCGCCAAACTGTCGCCAGGGAAAGCCCATTGCGCCCTCGTGATCTATTCTTGTCCTGACTTGTCTTGTCGACTCGCCAGACTGGTACCAGGGTTACGACACATACCTCTAAGGAGGGGGGTCTCAAGGCAGGGAAACCATTTATCACACTCTACCCCAAACGGTTGTCAGGAGAGGTTCATGCTACCTGTTCCGGGACAGTTCGTCAGAGTCTTGTGACGGAGGAGCCAATGTTCATTCTACCCTGACAGCCATAGCGCGAGGTTCTAAATAAACTACAACGCCCTAATCAATGAATAAAAACTCCAACATATCAATCCTAACCAATAATTAATTAGCAATCATTAATTAACAATCATTAATAATTAAATGGTCGTCAGGAGAGGTTCGTTCCGGTACAGTCCGACAGGGCCTGTGACGGAGGAACCAATGTTCATTCAACATAAGACAGCCATAGCGCGAGGTTCTAATAAACAAATCAATGAATAAAACTTCAACACCTCAATCCTAGCCAAAAATCAATTAACAATAATTAATTAACAATCATTAATAATTAATCATCAAGAACCAACATGTCCGGGGTTGGTTGGCGAGGGGTTTAGGGGAGAGGGAGTTGTAGGGAGAGGGGATGTAGCTTAGGACAGGGAAATGTGGTTAGGGAATTTGGAGGTGGGGGGAGGGGAATAACGGTAAATCCTACGGATGTGGAAAGTATGTTAATGAGCATCACAATACTATCTCGTGGTGTGAGGTATTGGAGCGAGGTGCCAATCCAACTACTCTGGTAGCCATTCTACCAAGGCATCGGCTGGTGGAGAGGATTTGATGAGGACTTAGGTATAGATTACCTGGTGGCTAAGAAGTCCATCGGGGTGAATTGACATCAAGTCAGGAAAGAGGGACCCTTCAAGGACAGTGAGCTCTTTAAAAAGGGCCCGGTCAGCACGTTTATGTACCTAGTGTAGCGCACATGCTACATTGGGTGAGTTTAATAAGTAAAAAAGTAATATGGGAATGTGATAACTGCCGCAAAGGTCTGAGCTAAGCTCCAATGAAAGTGAACGTTAACATCAGGACTACTGTCTATGGTGGAAGAAGGTCCGTTATAAGTGAAAAGATGATTCTGAGACATGGTGCCATACAACGCCAGATCACTCGAGACAACCGTAAATTATCTCATTATTAATCTAGAGTTAGTAAAGGGAGAACCCCACACAAGGCTGTGTGCATTTAAGTCGCCCAAGGGGCTGGGATCTGTATTAAGAGGGCCTCTAGGATTCTCTTAGTATCACGTTCACCTAGTGGGAGGTATGTATTAAAGACTCTAGCATTTAAGGGAAGAGCGACCACTTGGAGATTAAACACAATATTTATTTATTTTATATTTATGTAGCCTCACCTCCACTTTCCCAATCAAAGAATGGCTTGTCGGTACAAATACATCGTATCCACGAAGCATCGGGCTATCAGCGGGGTGGAAGTTGGTTTCCTGTAAACATAAGATGGGAGGATGCAGGGAAAAAATTGGTAATTTAATTTTCTCTACACGAGTATAAAACCAGCTACAATATAGCCTGACACTTGCCACAGGTGCATCAGAGTCCCAAGTAGGGCTCAAGATCATATCCTGAGTTGGGCTTGATGGTGTAGCTCAAGGAGGGACTAGTGGGAGACCCAAAGGTGTTCCTGGGAAAGAGGCCAAAAGAGGATGCCTTGCTAGGCTAATAAATGGCGTACCGTAATGGGAAATCGCGTTCCAATGGTATCGTGATATTCACTCTACAATTCCAGTTAGGACAGTTGATATTTTGACCAACAACACACCGTGTGGAGTCTGGCACACGGTATTTTGAAGGAATACATATGCTTTGCGAACTTTGGCATACGGGATCTTATGCTTTGTCTGGATTTACATGACATTTTTCTTTATTTTTCATTTCAGATAGACCCTAGGTCAGGAAGAGTGTGGACCCTTGCAATTGACACATCACTTAGGAGACTCACACGTATTTTTGTGAATCTCTAGTCCCCAATCTGCACATGTTAGCTTACCACGGCATCGCAGCTTCGTATGCCCAAATTCCTGGCACTGAAACTGCGCCGAGGGTTGGGGATAAATATAGGCCTGATTCTTAACACGTGGGTGCTTGTTCGGGCCTCTATTTGAATGGTAATAGTCATAACAGTGAGAATAAATTTACCTTTATTCTTAAATGTACCGATTCTTTTGGTCGCAATTCAATAGACTTCGATGATATGCTGATGGACAAGCTCCTCACAGATTTACTATACGCTCACGCAGTCGATGTCAGAGCAAGTGACCACTCTCTTGCTAAGTTTGATGAATCTGTGTGGTTCCACCTTCACCTTCAATGTAGTAGTTATATTCATCCATATTTCAGTGTTGGTTTTGTTATAGGTAGATTGAATATTAGTTCTTGTGTATACCAGAAGCGTTCCATTACGTAGTTTTCTCTTTAATAATACTGATTTGGCAGCACTATTTATTTTTCTTTAGAGAATATTAGTGCAGACGAATTATATATTTTTAATTCTTTATCAATGACACAATTTGTAAGGATTTTTTCCCACCTAAAAACATATTAAAAGTCCTAAGCGATACAACTGTCGAGAAGGGCTGATCAAGCTGTACCTTTTTCCGGTGTTTCGCAATTATCTTGAAAACTGTTGAAGGTAGAAATACAAAGAACCAAATAGAAATATAATACAATTTTCTATAAAATATATTTTGGTTTTATGGCGTATTTTTATTTCTAAGGAAAAAATAGCGTTTTCCAAAAATAGAAAATTATACCAAGAACGAGCTATTTTTTCATTGGTTATCGGAATTTCAATTATTATTAGTTAATTGTCACATTATTATTAATTATTATTACATAGGTAAACTCATGGGCATAAGTGTGCCCCTCCTCTCTCGCCCCCAAAATGGATGATCTCAATGCAAAGGGAACATTGCAATCTCCTGCGTTTCTTCAAACATCATAAACTTTACCACTGATATGTGTTCAATTATTCCTTTTGTTTAAATTACTTATATTTATATTGAATCAGTATTATCACATTTGAAGACGGTTTATTAAAAAAAACATTTGAAACGTGGGAGAGTAGGCAACGCCGAAGATTTTGATACTACATTATCCTCTCTTTTCTTTACCTGCTATGAGCACAGCCGGTCACGAAGTAGGCATATTTAACCCTAGAAGCACACCATGTCATTATTGTAGCATGAAGCACACCGTAGGATCGTATACGACCCATTATTAAATTACGTTTATAAATGTAAAAAAAAGTATTGTAAACTTTAAATTACTAGCTTAGTAGTGACTATTCAATACCAACATTATAAATCTTATAATATTATGTTTTCAATTATATAATATTTATATCATTTTACATCAGCTTTACAATTACTACAAATTCCCAAGTTATGTTCAGCGCCTAGGCTGAGTAAGCAAACCACACATGTTGTTTGTCCTTTTCTGTCTTTGTTCCGGGGACATAAAGCACATTGACCAGGTCTTCCACTCGCTTTTGGATTAATGGTTTGTAGATCATCTATCTCAAGAATTCCAAAGATGAGAGTCTTTAACTCTTTTTAGAATATTTTTAGTAAGCAGCGTCTTCTTGTGCTCTATCAAAAACTCTCTTCTAACAGGATTTGAGGATGATACATTGTTCTTCAGATAGTAAATGATCAAAGAATTTACACCAGCTGCATCTTTAATGTCATAAAATATGCTAGGTGAGCATCTTCTAGTCTTTGTGGCAATTTTTTTTGAGGGACAGAGCTGATCGAATGTGTCCACTCCGCCCTTTGTATTGTTATAAAAACAATTATTTACAGTTTACTTTTTTTTCTTCAACATCAGTCTGGTAATGTATAGTTGTCAGTAGGATCACTGCTTTGTTTCTTTTAGGAACAAATGACACCATTGTAGATGTTTCATAAAACACATATTCCGATGAGTTAACTATTTTCCCTTTGATTTGCACCATTTGAGGTGAAATATCAGCTTTATTTTTTCACATAGCGCACAAGATGGTAAAATTAACTTTATAAATTACATTAGATATTTCACAAGATGTGAACCAGTTGTGCATCATAAAATTTATATTTGTACCTTGTATACTCTCTTGTCATCTTTAAAACATACTGTGTTAGAATTGACAGGTTGTAGAGTATATTTCTTCCACCGTCAGTCATTTACTTATCACGTCATGACCCAATTTGAATTTTTTTAACTAAAAAATCAACCAAAAGACATTACATATAACTTTAAAACAACTATACACAATTAAACACTTCAGAAAAAATAAAATGGCATAATGTTAACATTGCTATTTTCATAGCACAAAGCACACAACAGGGTCGTATGCAACCCAATTGCTCAAAATAAGCTTAAAAAATACAGAAAAACAACTGATCCCGTTTATTTTGACCTCTATGAGGGCAATGAGGGTATTCAAGGCAGCAACGCTTTAGATTGCTTAGAAAATGCGCAAACCTGGTAAGTGTAGTGAGCCGGGTCGCCGGCGACCCCATGGTGTGCTTCTAGGATTAAGATGAATTCACACTTTCAGGGTTGTGCACCAGCCATGGTGTTAACATTCAGAGAATCGTAGTAGCATTGTCGGCGCATAGTCCTGAGAGTGATGAGTCAAACAACGGTCGACAATGTAACTCATGTTTTAATGAGGAAGCCCCTCTTGCCGTAAGTCAGGAAATCTCTCTAATAAATGAGAAGAATAAGACCAAATTGATATAACTATCCCAGGATTTATAAAAAGAAACTCTCTTGGCGTCCCGCAAGCTGCAGGCGATGCCGAAACCTTAATTGTCAAAACAGCAATAACATCAGCCAACTCATAGCAGACTTCAATTGTTGTTGAAGATGTATGTATATCTGTTGGTATTAATGATTTATTTAGCTGCTGAGGACCGAGACTCATACTTTTTGAAACCGGGCAAGGAAAAATAGGAACTGATATTATCTTCAAATAAACTGCAGGCAAGACATCAGGATGTAAGAAATCATAAAGGAAAATCCACTTTGATAAAAAAAATAGAAAAATATACATTATTTTCACCATGGTAAATGTATTTAACTATGAAGATGCAAGTCAAGAGGATATCCGCCGAATGGGAAAGATGTTCATTCACAGTTTGTATTAGTAAAAACCTTCGCACAGTTCCAGAATAGGTTCAATAAAATAGGCATTACTCATAATGTCTATTGGGACTTTTTTACTCTTTGGAGCACCAAACTGGAAGCCGTTGAGGGTGAAGCTCCTGCCAATTTTCACACATGGAAAGATAAATAAGATGTTCGATATTATGGTCCGTTGTACCGAGCAATTGAACGAATCCTTGGAAGGGCTTGCTGATAAATTGGCTGACATAACTGAAAGTCGTCTTGGCAAAATTACCACTGAACAATAATGTTGCGAATTTATTCAGCAAGGTTGTCAAAAAGACAATAGAATACCGACAAAAGAACGGTGGCTAAAGAAATGATTCCATGCAACTCATTATAGAGATAAAGACGAAAGAAAAGGTTGAGTTCAAGAAGGATTTCACAAAGGGTTATTCTTGTTTGAATAATCACCTCATAAAGTGTATTGATATAACAGAGGAAGAAAGCTCATTAGGTACCTATCCTTCAACGCTATAATTAATGGTAATAAAACTATTTTACGGGCTTATGAACCCAAAATGAAATACACCCATTTTATATTTCTTTTCATAGCATTTATTTCAGATGCCTAACAGATATAATTATATATTGTCTAATACTTCTTAATTAATTGAATAGTATGCCATTAGAGATATAGCTCGTTCCACTCTAAATTCCCGGTCAACAGTTTCCCCCAGTAAGCTACCGGGGAAGCTCATAGGTATTTAAAACACTAATGCCTGCATCTTTGGACACGTGGAATAAGCATCAAGCTCGTATATTATGATTTGTCTTTGACTTGGAGTATGGAATTAGAATCCCGGTAGGTTTTATTGAGGGTGTTTTTTCCTAAATGGCTTCCGACTCTCCCTGTTTATAATTTCATGTAAATTTCCTTCCGCATCCCTAACTAATAAATGTATGTGAATTAGAATAACCTGTATGGGTAGTAATATACAGTGCAGCACATATACCTATGCTAACGAATTGTCTAAAACTACTGTATGTGTACTCTGGCTACATCTGAAAGGTTGGATTGTAGCTATTCTGGAATATAGAACTTGCCGGAGGGAGATCCAAGCTCCACAACACTCGAAATTGTTTTTATTAACCTACGTTTTTGTCATACTCACTTTAAGACCTTAGTTTGTTGCTTCACGCTTAGTAAACATTTTTTTTTTATCTTTGCAATTTTGAGTTTTTCAGAAGTTCTAAATCAGTCGGTGCTTCAATAGTGAGTGGATGGTATTTTACGGTTTTACAGACCATCTCTCCTGATTCTAGTGTAGTGTGGACCTAGTCTCAACCTGAAGTCTCCAGTCAGATGGTATTATAACAAAATTATTCCTATAGACCCTCAGCGGGGAAGGCAGTACTGCAAACCAACATAGTTTATGTTACCGCTCTAGTGTTTCTTTCACAGAGCTGGCAGACGACCTGTGGACGACTCAATGTATGATTTTCTTCATCGCTGGATTTGAGACTTCATCGGCAACCATAAGTTTCTGTCTGCTCGAGCTGGTTGTCAACCCTGATATCCAACACAGATATAGATACGATATTGACACGAGTCCTCAAGGATCATGGAGCAGAGATCACGTAAGGTCCAGCGTAGAGTATGTCCTATCAAGGAGGTGTTGTCGATGGTAATTAGTTCTATTCTAGCATTGAATTTAATTCGTTCCTAATAAAGTCGACCATGATATTTTATTTCTTTTAACAAATAAAACACACACAAGGACTACAACAATCGGTTTACCTCAAAGTTATAATTGAATTGGCTACACTGTGGCTAATGTACTTTGATTTTCCATTTATGTTCACATAATAGAGTAAGCCCAACGACAGGTTTGAGATGAGTTCTTACCTCTACTGTTATTTGATAAAGTTATAATTATTTACTACTATATTTTAATCTGATATAAATATTTGTTTTACAGGATATTGAATTAATATTTATTTATTAGAAGTTATCAACAATGTACAGGCAAATTTATTTTTTCTTTATCTACCAACGTTCTCAAATTTATCAGGATAATCTGAGTGTTGAGTGTATACCAGGCCGCAGCAAGCAAGCTGGAATGAGAGATAGACCACTGGCAAGCAGTCAGTATTTCTGACCTCTGACCTTTTTGTCTAGACCTGCTGCCTTGGTGCTTACCATTCAGTGACACTACTTCATGTATCTTTCGGGCAGTGGATGGGACGACAGAATGAGTCGTTCACATAACAATGTAGATAATTAGATATCAGTGAGTGATTGAGTGTACTGGGTATGAAAATTCAGTTACTCCACAAATTCTTCTCTTTTTACCTATCGTGCTATTAACTACTCAAATCTACGGACATTTTACAGCTTGATCATGATTAGTTTTAAAGTCATAATAATTAATCAAATATTTCACTGTTTTTTCTTTCATAAAGATAATTTAATAATGAGGTGTGGTTTTGAAAGTGGTGCTAATAGGGGAAGGAGGGTGAGTAGCATTCAGCGGGTATAATATTACTAGTTACAATATCTCAAAACCTTTCGCCAAAACTTAACTCCAAACAGTGCTGTACTCTGGTGGGTGACTTAGAAGCTTACTTCCAGCTTCAATCACAGCTATAATTACAAACATGTACGTGATATTAATATATGTGTGACTTTATTTGTTTTCATCTACTTGTTCAGTTTGATATTTGGACAAGTAAGCATAGCGTAATCTTTATCAATAGCTAGCCAATATCACGTGCTTTGCTTAGCTTTGTATCGTTAGTCAAATTAGTGAGGCTTTTGGGAATATACAGCAACAGAGCGGTTCATTTAATCATATTTAGCAGCAGCTTCGGACATTTGCTTCTTTATGATTGTGTTCGTACCCCTGGCGTGGTGATCTTCAACACCTCGCTTCCATGGAATATTATTTGGACTTCACGTTCTCTACGTGGAGGACATTGAGCAGGGAAGAAGCAGAACGTTTTGACACAGTTTCTCGGCCAGGATACATCTCTAAGGACAACTCTTTGTTGCCTCCCACACGCACTACTTCTCATCCTGATAAGTCGGACTCTCAAGGAAAGTTGCTCATTCTCCCCCTCACGCTCACCTTCTCACCATCCTTGCTATAGATCCCAGACGTCAGTATGCACATACTATCAAATATCGACCCCTCGAATCCTGTCATAATTAAAACAACCACCCCACCCCCCTAAAGTTGACAATATAAATTGAAACAACCCTAATTGAGGTTTAAACAAATTACAAATGTACATTTAAACAAATAGTTTGTGATTGTGTTCATTATCCAGGGCAGATGGACAAAATATTAACAAAGGAAATAAGAAGTGTCGGTAAGGTAGGGAGGGGTAGCTGTGTAGGAGGGAAAGTCTTGGATTAGGAAACAACAAAACCTTTTAACTGGAAACTGATCGACTGTTAGTTCCGAGAACACCTCTCAAATGAGTCGGCAAATAAAGAAGAATGAGAGGGCGGCGATAGAATAGTTAGAAGATGGGGAGAGGGGCAGTTATTCATCCCCAACTGTTTGTAGTTTATGGAAATATAAACATTGGCAGTTCAAGAACAGCCTACCTAAGGATAAGTGCGCGCTAAAACATACTGTGTTGTCTGAATGCTTTTAGTTTTCCTAATTAAGTGTGCAGTGAGCTATATTAGTTGGTTATTGTGTAGGTTAAATTGGTAAGATTATTCCGAATGCTAAATGTTGTTTTCTAAGTTAATTCTATGAATACCAGTAAATAGACAAAACAACTCAGTCTACTTTCATTTTTAGAAGTAGGATCCTTTTAGAAAATACAAAAATATATTTTTTGTGGTCAAAATTGATAACATTTTAATATTTTATTTAGAGTAATTTTATAGGTTTTAATAATATCCATCAAATGTGACTACAACATATCACATGACTTGACGTATGAGCTTAGCCTTTTTTCCGAGTACAAATTCTTTAAGGTCTAAATTTATTAGATATGACTAGACAATGGTGGAATCTTATTTGTGTAGTGAGGAAGGGGGAAATTAACCAAAATGTGGTTTAAAGGGCCTAAAGCGTTCCTGGTTCCTTCCCCAGCAAAAGTTTTACCATAAAATGCATTTAATCTATTGAAGAGATCCTCACATATATTATTTTTAGTTATACTCCTCTAAAATATCCTTTAAGTAGTCTTCTCTCAGATTATTTTGAAATGTTGATGCCCCTAGAATATATTTAAAACGCTCCTCAACTTTTTTTTTAAATTTAGTCCCAATTTTTTTAAGCTACGAATTAGACTTTTTATCTCTAATATCATCGTAAACTAAAATATATGATGGGAGTGATATAATTTAGATGAGAGCAAATATTAAGTAGGGGTGAGTCCCCTCCCGCCTGAACTCCTGTCTCCTGTCTCCCTGCTCCCTGTCTCCTGTCCCGTTCCACCACTGGGTATGCCTTTATTTTGTAACTGATCAATGGGAATTTTCAAACTTGGAGGGATGAGGTGCTAACTTGTGAAAGTTTGTGCCCTTAATTACTATTAAAAATAAACCCAATAGGTTTTAGGGGCATTTAATATTGGTAATTTTTCTTTGCTTTGTGCCTCCTCCCCTGAAATGATGTTGACCTAGCCAAGGCCTTGCTCTTAACCCTTGTTTACTTTCTATGTTGCCAGGGCGTGGCTATGTAACCTTTACTGTTGTTCATATAGCCCTCCATCACTTTGTCCAGGGGCGCTGTTTATACACAAGGTTTTTAACTAAAATAACTACTATTACTAAAATACTAAAATACTAAAATAATAATAATTAATTGTATTTAGAGGTCCATCGATAGAATGAGGTCATTAGGGTCTTAACACAATATAAATACAAGGTAAATTCTTCATAGGAGAAAGTCATTATATTTACCTGTCTCTATAAAAAGGTGAAAACACAATATATAATTACAAATATAAAAATAATAGGTCTCAATATGAGAAAATACTCATATGAGACACCCCATAGGAGTGCTCAGATGGGCTCATAGTACAAATTGAGTGAAACACTTGCTAAAAAAAAAACAGGTGTATCACTCCGATAAAATACAAAACAAACATATTTAAAAAAAAATGTAAGTTAAAAAAACAAAACAAACATGTTAAAATAATAATCTGTTAAAAAGACAAACAAAACATGTTAAAGTGTACTAAAATTGCTATACGACAAAACAAACATATTAAAGTAAAGATGTTAAAAAGGTCTCAATATGAGATAAAATCCAGATGAGTCACTTTAAGAAAGTGACTCAAATGACACTGAAATGATTCTCCTGGCATATAAAACGTAGTAAACAAATAACTCCCTAAGCACTGTCACGAGATAGAAAAAAACGAAGGTTATGACGTTATTTGCCACCCTACCTTGTTTTTCCCTATGTTTTCTACTTTTTGTGAACAATTTCAAATTTATTTTCGCGTGAATCTAAGCGCTTCGAAGTTAGGCCACACGCTGGTAGCCGGCCTGACTAATAATACTATTTACATCTATTAAATTAAATAAAAGGACGGAACAACGTATTACATTGTTTTAAATAATCTAAATAAGGAATTTTGATTTAAAGAAGAACACTTACCTTTTATTAAACATTTTAATTATCCTGTTTAAGAAGTCTGTTGACTTATTTATAATGAACGTCAGCCATGTTTGATTTCAACGCATGGGCAGTTCTATCAAACCAGTGAGTAAAAGAAGAAACAAAGCTCGATGTAAATAACTCAAAACAAGTGCGTTTTTCAATTCTGACAGATGGAAATAAACATTTAATTCTTTAACATTATCATACAGTTCAATATTTGGTTAAACCTGCACTTTGTTTAATTTTTTGCTAGTCCATAGACAACATTTCATCTTTTGGTTTTATGTATATATATTTGTTTTCTCTTTGGACTGGGAGGTAAAGAATGGAACCTTTTTAAATTTAGTTTTGGAAGATTTTTTATAATAAACGGGGTCTTCTTCTTCTGAGTGATTTTAACTTGGAGCCAAATCTGTGTAGCTCCGAATTAAAATTATTTTTAAAATGAATTAAAGGTGTTGAATGAAAGTACACGTGGTGAAATGAAAAAGGATGTGTGTACAATAACTAGATTGTTTATTTTCGTTTCATTTGCGTAAGAATTCAAACAAATTACTAGAGTGTAACAAATCTCTGAAGTTGGTGTCAATATGGACTAATTCTGTGGTGAGGCCAAGCCAACTTTTCAATTATAAATTATCTTTTTTTTTTGTTTCTCCTATAAAATAAGAATTAATTTACTATCAGAAAGACAGACTACTGTAGAGAATTAATTATCATTTAATTTTATGTCTAATTATTAAATTTTTTATTATTATATATTTTTTTGTTTTGTATTGTCTTAACAATACTGTTCTAAACTTTGTTAACTTAGATTTATATTTACCTGGAATTTCTTAGGTAGGCTTGGGATGTGTTAAAGTGGAAAACAATAATAAATCCACAAAAGTGCCAACAATTATTATTTTATACATTTATTTTTTGTCTAAATTACATTTTGTTCCAACAAACCATTTTATCTGAATTGTTCATGTTTTTTAGTTTTTAAGTTACCAAGTGGTCTCGAGTATTAAGAATCGTAGTGCCAATGACTGAGTTAACCGAGGCAAAAAAATTTTTTTTTCTTTAATTTTTTTTTTTTTTCTCCTAGATACTAGGGGTGGCGCCCAACAATAACACCGTCCTTATACATCTTGATGTTAACTATTGTTGTTATGTTAACAAGATACAGAGGACAATAATATTTGACACAAATATAATAATTTATAGAACAATATATAAAATATAACAATATAATAAAAAAAAATTATTACAAGGTCACCATTAAAATCAAGAGCCAGGCAAATAGGGGCATACTTGCGACACTCCACCAAAATGTGGTAAACACTAAGGGGAGCATAGTAAAATTCACACACTTCCCTTCTTAACAAAAATCCATGGGTTAGAAATTAATGATCGATGCGGAGTCTTGTCACAATGACCTCCTCTATTCTAGACTTTCGTATAGAAGAGGGCCACCGCGACACACCGTCCCTGATAAACAGCATCGTGTTCTGAGCAGGGTCGAAACCCACTGTTCATGCCAGGTGCGTAAGATCCCACGCCGAACATAACCCTTTATATCTAAAAACCCAAACTCGCCTCAGGAGGCAAGCATACTGCTTCTTTGACTTCATGGTCCACCAGTTCATTTCCTGAAAGACCGGCATGACCAGGAATCCAACAAAAGGCGAGCCGAGTCCTTAATTAATCAAATTTAAAAATTTCCTCCTATATGATCTCTACGAGGGAATTCCACGAGTAGAGAGTGGATGATGCCAACAGAGCACTCATGGAATCCATGCTGAGAACACAACGGGGATACTTAGGATAAACCAAACACAAAGATATTAAAATTGCGTAAAAACACTGGATTCACAGGTAAACCAAATTTAAAATTGTTTCCCTCCACAACAAAGGCTCATCCCACGAAGGACCTACACTTTGAACCACCATTATAGATAAGCTTAAAACCCCTATAGCGAGTGGAGATGAGCTAGTTAAAAGTCTTTTCATATATAATAGGCGGAGTGGTCGCTTTAGGGAATTTGGCAAGATCAAAATAGCATTGAGGCAGGCATATCTTCCAGGGAGAAACTCGACCTGGAGCTGTGGGTATATCCTTTGGCAGAACTATTCCACACGGGTCTAAAACCGATAGCATCCGAATACCCACCGGCCTTGTGCTACGCCACTTGGTTTCATACAAGACTCGGTTGGGTGGATGGAACACAGGCCGGAAGGCAACATGCCTTGGCATACAATGCAGTTTCGACACGTAAGATACCAGAAGATAGGACAAATGATCATAAAGAGGGGGCTCACTGGCGTCGGCACGGATTCTGACGACTGGACTGGTTCGAAAAGCACAAGTAACCAGTCGTATGCCAGAATGGTGGACATTATCTAGCATTTTTAGCACTGAATGTCTAGTCGAACCATAAACAAAGCTGCCGTAATCAAGATTTATTCTTACCAAGGCCCTATAGATGCGCATCAAGGTTTACCTATCAGCCCTCAAGGACGATTACTAACCACTTTAAATAAACTGAGTTATTTTACACATCTTGCTTACAGGTATTTAATGTGGGGGATCCTAGTTAATTTTAAATCAAATAAAAGTCCCAGGAACCATATGGTCTCTGAGACTGGTAAAATAACGTGGTCCATTAAAATATTTGGGGCTGGTTATATTCCTCGTAATCTTTGAAAGTGGATGACCATCGACTTGGCTGCAGAGAAGCGAAAGCTGTTACGTGATGCCCACGTCCAAATATTATTGACAGATAGTTGTATCTGCCGTTCAGCCTGATGGAAATTTATGAACAGCAATGAATTGCATATTCATCCACCAAAAGGCATGAACGGACAGGTAGGTACATGTTGTCCACAATGTCATCAATAAAAACCGGGAGCTTCCCCCGTAACCCCCAATTATAAAGAGCCTTTAAAATGCCGTACCGCCAGGTGGTGTTGTAACCCTTCTCTTAATCAAAGAATACAGCCAAGAGGTGTTGTTTATGAAGGAAGGCGTCACAAACTGCTGTCTTAAGGAGAATAAGATTATCCAGCGTGGATTGTTTATAGCGGAAACCACATTGCATATCAGATAGTATATTTCGGGATCCTAAATACCATATAAATATTTTATTAATTATTTTCTCTAATATTTTTCACACAATTAGTTAGGGCTATTGGTCTATAGTTAGTTGCTTCTAATTTATCTTTGTCACTTTTATGAATAGGAAAGACGGTCGCTTGTCTCCATAGTGATGGGAACTGATGAGATTCCCAAACACTATTGTAAAGGTCTAATAAGAATGCTTGACCGGAGGGGGTCAGCTGGTGCAACATTTCATTTTCGTAAGTACTCCAGCCCGGAAGCTATGCTGCCTGCCTGGGACAGAGCAGAGGTCAGTTCATCCATATTAAAGAGGAATGTGTAGTCCTCTTCCCAACTTTTACCAAAATAAATAGTATGGCGCTTGATGTTCCGCTTATGCACCGCAAACTTGTTAGAGTAGCTAGCAGTACTGAAGATTGCGGTGAACATCGAGCCCAAAACATTGATGATATCGACAGGGGAAGAGACAAGCCAACCGTTAGACATGAGGGCTGGTATATTATTCATTGAGTTTTTGCTACTATGTAGTTTACGAATAGTATCACAAACCTTAGTTGTGGGAGTGGAAATTGTAAGGATAGAAATAAACTGTTTCCAAGACTCTTATACTTTCTTGAACGATACGGCGAGCTTGGGAACATAGAATCCAGAATGACTCCAGATTCTCCTTAGTGAGACGTCAATGAAAGAGACGTAAGGCCTTTCTATGATCATAAATAGCCAACCGACACTCCTCGTTCCACCAGGAACCGGATGGTGGCGTGGACTAGGTGAATATTTAGGGATGAAAGCCCTCGCCACCACGATGACTGTCGAAGTAAAATGTTCCACCCAAAAATCAACGTCAGGTAAATGGGGTTCATCAAATAAGGTGAGCTCACGAAATTCATCCCAGTCAGCACGTTTAAGCACCTATTGGGGTAGCCCTGCTATACCGGGAGGATATTGAAGCGGTGAAATCAGAATGGGAAAATGATTGCTCACATATAGGTCCGGGTAAACCTCTCAAAGGATGTGAGCAGCAATCCTGGGACTACAGAATGTTAGGTCGGTGGCAGAGGATACACCATTAAAGGTGGAAAAGTGTGTCTGGGTCCCGGTTTTTAGTAGCACCAGGTCACCCGAGACAAGAATATCCTCTACCATTCTCCCACGAGCATCTATAAAATTATATTCCCACACCAGGTTATGAGCGTTAAAATCCCTCAATATAATATAGGAGGTGGAAAGTTGTATAAATAGGGCCTCTAGAGTCCTCTTAGGAACACGCTCACCCAATGGGAGGCAGATGCAGCATATTGTTACCTCCAAAGGGAGGGAGACTCTGACATCAATCACTTGGAGATCAGATATAATATTTATAAACTTATGGTATATATTGCTACGTGCAAGTATAGCTACACCTCCGCTAGCCCAGTCAAAGACTGGATTGTAGGTACGATATACGCCGTACCCACGAAGTATCGTATTGTCATTTGAGTGGAAGTGGGTCTCCTGCAAACACAAGATGGGAGAATGAGGGGAAGAAATTCCTCCCACCTCAGAAAAGGCTTTGGTTTACCCTGGATAGACTGGGTCGTTAGATCCTTGCGCGAAGGCTTTGTTAAGGCCCCCAACGATTTTTTTTATATTAATTTTTTTCAGTAGTCCCTTCCTCGAGGCACCAGTGGGACTCGCCTTTCCGACCTCACCTGTTTCGCCACTCATCCCTGTCTCCGGAGGCCCATAGACGAGAATGAGTGGCCCAACAATGGCAGCACATAATTTTGTACCCCGAGGTGGGCTCGGGGGGTGGAGGGATTGGGTGGGTTCCTTGAGGAGGCCTTCTCGGGGGTTCAATGGGTGGAAACGACTTAATTGAGGGTGTCGCTTCCTGTAAAAATTTTGGCACCACCTTAGTTGGTGCTGGTTGACTTTGCTTGTCTCGAGTAGAGACCAGTGGTACAGGTCGTGTAGAAGTTTTAGCAAGATTAACTGCGCAATGGCAGTTGGGTCAATGTATGCTCTGGCTAACAATCTGGTTATATGATGTCTGAAATACCTGAGCTTGACTGGATTCCTTGGTGCCTGGGCATAAGAGATCTTCTTTTTAAATTGAATCTCCAATTTTTTTTCTCTGCCTTCCATTTTGGACAGGCCCAAGACCAAGCAGAACGTGGACCCTTGCGGTTTACGCAGTAATTATGAAACTCACATGGTATATCGTGAGCCTCCCATCCGCAATCCATACAGTTTGACTTTCCACGGCATCTCAGCTTAGTACGCCAGAATTCCTGGAACTGAAAACAGTGTCGAGGGTTGGGAACATACTGCCGGACTCTGAGCACATGTAAGCCTGCTCAAACTTCCTTTGGAAGGGTGGGAGTCGCAAAAGTGAGGATATATTTATCCGTCTTTTTCTCTTGACCATTCTTTTTCGTAACTATTCTATAAACTTCGGTGACACTTTGATGTGCAAGCTCCTCACAGATATCCTCAACGCTCACGCAGTCGAGATCATAGCAAGTGACCACTCCCTTGCAAACATTGAGGAACCTGTGAGGTTCCATCTTCACCGGTAAATTGGTCGAGTTACTCATCGGTATTTCAGTTAAACCCATTATATTTGAAGAGTGAATGTCAGTCATTGTTTGAATTAGTATAGTTCCATCACATAGTTTTCTTATTGAAACAATTGATCTTGCTGCTCCATTTATCACTCTTTCGAAGATAAATAGGCTGACACGCTTTAGGTTTTCTTCATTGTCTTCTACTCGAGACATTACCAGGAAGCGGGGCTGGGGCCTTACCACTTCCTGGATTTTTCCTAATATAGGGCTGGACGGCCTTACCCGTTTACGCCTCTTGTCAATATTACGGCCCTGAGAGGGACCGGGCAGTGAGTTGCCAGCAGGGTTTGACAGTACGATGCCAGCGGCGACAATTTTGTCGGCCATGCCATGATTGGGGACAACCTACACAGTACTCAGATCGTAGACCATGGGGATCCCAGTTGGTTCTACCACATAAGGCCCTGTTAACCCTCCCGATGAGAGGCCCCATACGACGCTAGACCTGACAACTTGGGCATCGCCAGGGGAGAGGTCATCGCAGCAAGTGGGTGCAGGAAAGTGGCAATTTTACAGCGGGCCCTCATGAACGCAACCGGTCTTTTCTCAAAGTAGGGTACCCGATTATTAACATCCCTAAGGCCCTTCTACTAAGGTATTACAACCAGCGTTCTTTCATTCAGGAACTCAATTGCAACGGTATCCAGTAATTGTCCGAGAAGAGCCGGGTTAGTAGCCAAGGTCGTCAATGGAGAAGTCTAAATTCTTCCGTGCATAACTGAACTGCAGAGGAAGGGGTAAAAGGGGTAAGGAAATAGAAGGGAGAAGAAGGAAGGAAAAAGAAAGAGAAGGGACAAGAAGGAATAAGAGAGAAAAAGAATGGGTAGAAGGAAGAAGGGAGATGAAGGAAGGAAAATAATTTCATGGCTTAGAGCTAAACGTTGCATACTGATGTGTCTCTTCGAAAAGTCTTAGGTTTAGGTTTTATTATTTATGTTCTTGGTGTCAAATTTCACTTAATTAAAATTTTAGAAAACATAAGAAATAATTTTTTAAAGTAAGGAGCGTTATAATACAAAATTAATTTAAGACTTGAAATTGATGAGCTAATAATTTGTAGTGTAATAAAAATTAACCAAATCAGCTTAAAGTGAATTTATAGTTTATAAAAAGTTTTAAAATAAATTGAAGAATACATAAAAGGATTGACTATCATTAAAATCTATTTAGAACTAGATATTTTGAATGTTATATAAAAACATTTTAAAATTATACATTAATGTTAAAGTTGATAATTACATTTTTATTTAACAAAAGATTGAATGTACATATTAAAAGACTAGCATTGAAAATGTTGAATGTTACATCAAAATAATCATAAAACAATTTTTTAAATGCTTAAAAGTGTTTTAGGTAAATTTTAATCTAACAAAATATAATGATTTTATTTAAAATATAGTATTACAGGATTACCTCATTGGAACAGTTCAAACAAATTAAAGTGTAACAATAACGCATGTCACAAACAGTAACAAAATGGCAGATGTTACATATTAATTAAAAAATGTCACACATTATAAATGGAAAAGTTAATAGATTGTAATATGCATCAAAGCTTCATTTAGAAGTCAAAGAATTAAATAAAAGAATAGATCATGCAATTTGGAATACAAGGTTTTATGAATGGGAGAAATTTAAATTCACTTTCTATTTTGGTTAGCTAATAGAAGGTTGCATCATTTCGAGATTTTATTTTCAAAAATTAATCCCTTGTTCCTTGGTTTCTCAAGTTGGTTGAAGACCAGATTTTGAGTTTTTCTCTCTATATGTTTCGGTGTGTAAATACCATCTTCAGGAAATAAGTTTTTTGAAGCAATGTTTCTGCATGATTATTAAACTTAATTGCATAAGCCTTTTCGTGTCCACTGATACAGAAAATGAAAAATTATTAGCGAATAACTAGTCATAATGTAAATAACCTATGTTTTAAACTGAGCAGTATGATACGTATTGACCTCACACTTTAAAAATGAGTAATATTGTCAGTCATGTATTCAAATGAATACTGTACTTTTTTACCACCTTAGACCGCTTCTTACCACACTTTCAGGTTATCACCATACTTAGTGATTACGTAAATATTGTAGGGATGATAAAGGTTGAAATTAGATTAAGTGTACCCACATTTACCTGGAGGGGAAAACCATATATGTAAAACCACCTGACCTAAACTTCCTGTCAGTGGCAGTCTAGTCTATTGTGATCTAGACTAGAGATTCGCGAAGTGAGGGTCACTGGACCCCCAGGGGTCCACGAGTTTCATCCAAGGGCTCAAGAGATCGACCAGGGAATCCGTGACATACCTTATATATATTTTTAGATCTTATACAATTGTATAATAAACTTCTATATTATAGAAGTTAGGCCTAAATGACAGGTATATACTAAACACAATGGAGATGCCTTACAATAGTAAATAGTGATATTTTAAAGTACCACTAGCAGATCCATTTCACACAAAAATTGTTATAATTATTATAAATGTACAAATATAATACATATATTGTATTTTTATAGTAATTTCTTGCTTTTATTTAAAATAAATAATACAGTGCATTGGATAGACTTTCTCCCGTTTTTTTTCTTTAAATATACATTTACTAAAAACTCGTAAGATTTGTGAAACAAAATAATAGTCCTATAAAACATTGTAGAAACACTACGGAACTAGGAACACTGTTGCAGAAAAATCGAGAAAAGAGAAACATCTCTGTATACCAAAGAGAATAAGAATCAAATTCATTTTCAGAGACTTGAGTTAAAAAGTAGATATATTTGCTAATAGTTAAGAAAATATTGGTTTTATAAAAATAAATTTCAAATAAAAGATGTATATCTTTAATATTACTTCAACTTTACACTAATAAGTTATTTTGTATCTCAAATAGTCGCGGAGAAATTATGAAAATAGGAAAATTTCCCTTATGTAAAGTACCCTCAAAATCGTTTTAATGAGTAAATGAGAATTTCCTTCTTGTTTATATTGAAATAACAGTGTCTTTAAATAAAATTTAATCAAAATAGTTAGTGCATATTTCAATAAAATAGATGGGTGCGTATAACCCGAACGGGTAGTAAGATGCGGTGCTAATAATAATAATAATAATAATAATAAAATAAAATAGATTATTTCTCTTTTCGCCCTGCAGTAAACTACCCTTAAATTTAGAGTTAGATATCTAAATCAAAAAATTCTTTGGGGGGGGACCTTATTAAAACCCCAGATATCAAGTTTTATCCCAATTGGTAAAATAGTTTCTACTTTAGCCCGAGGTACAGACAGACGGAAGGCGTTGTGAAAACAACCTTTTTGGTTTCAGGGTATCATTAAACGTCAACAACTATCAAAATTGTATTTATATTCATATTAACTTTAGTAAGGAGAAATTGATTGAGAATATTATGTAAGGAACGAGCTTGTGAGAATATTAGTTCACTACATATAATAATTGAGAAAGAGATAATTACAGTAATCCTATTAAAAACAAAATAGGCCTTATTAAATATTAGATTAGAATTTGTAATATAATGATTATTTTTGATGGAGATTGCATTTGATTATGTCAATGGTTTCTTTGATCATTATATTACAAATTCTAATCTAATATTTAATAAGGCCTATTTTGTTTTTAATAGGATTACTGTAATTATCTCTTTCTCAATTATTATATGTAGTGAACTAATATTCTCACAAGCTCGTTCCTTACATAATATTCTCAACTATCAAAATGTCAAGTTTTATTTCATTGACGATCATAATACCATTTCTCAGAGATTTCGAGAGAAAGTAAAAATAATTTTGACTAAAAATGTACAAATATAATATCTTAATGTATTTTATTTTCATTTATATTGTAATTATTTTTACAGAAAAAACTTAATATGACTAAAAGAGATATTATCATGACTAATTTATCCCTATAATATTTTATAAATATATTATCATTTTTTTAATCATTTATCCTACATCAAGGGGTCCGCGAATCAGCTGTTCTGTTTCATCGTTAGAACTTAGAAGGTCCACGTGACTAAAATGTTCGAGAACTACTGAACCGATCTTTCTTGACAAATATCAAACAAAATTAATTATTTTTCAATAAAACTTTATAAAGTACTAAAATAAATATTTTAGACATTACTGTTAAAATTATTGTTAGTCCCATTTCAACTATATATAATCTTGTTTCAAATGATATTTTAATTTCCTTTTTAAATATTATATATTAAAAGTTTAGTGACTATAACAATGTATAGCTTGTATAGGTAGTGATTAATATCACATAAAAATTAAATAAAACCCGAACCATGAAAATCCAATTCATTACTGGTAGTCTCATCCCTCATGTTAAATATATTGTAAAGGGCAAGTATTTTAATTGAATAAAACTTGTTTAAAGTAACCGAGATGTTTGTCCTACTAATGGTATCTAAGGATCCCCACTGTCGAAAGCTAGTTGAATTTAGTACGACGCAGTCCATGCTTAGAAGAATAAACGATCAATATAAAGTGCGTCACGGAATATCCGACCAACAAAACTTTTACTTGAGCTTCTCTTTTTCAATGAAAAGAAAAAAAAATCCAAAACTGGATCTTCCTAACCATAATAATGACAAGTTTTAAAATCATTGTTATTACTTTTGAGGAAATTTAAAGGTCCAGCAGATTATATTAAACGAAGTACGGCATATGAATAGTACCTATTATAAATTTATATTATTTTAAGATTGATGTTGAGAATGTGGGAAATACCCGCATATAAAATCCACGGAGACAAAGATGTAATAATCAAAATGTTTCAATGAATCGAGGTTTCAATGAGACTCTTTAACTGTCCGATTAAATTATTTTCTATTAAAATGAGTGTATTTTAATATGAACCCTAGAGTATTTCAATAAGAAATAACAGTTATATGTTAAGTAGTATAAAAGTGTATATTTTAATTTACATCAACTATAAATCATAGTGTAATATGTATTCTATATCATGCTCTGTAAAATGAATATTAATAACTCTTACACAGCTACACAGTGACAGGGTAACACATGCAAATAGTCTAAAAGAAACAAGCTTAACTCCAAACAGAAATTGGTCGCGTCCTCCACAAAGCAGTCAAGTTTAGTAATGGAGGAACGACGCTTGTCTGGGGGAGGGGGAGGAGGGACTAGACGCCAGCGAGTGACGCGTCTCATCATATATGTCTTCTCAAGACTTCCGGGAATCCTTCAGCCCCCAGCTTTATATTCTCATCTCATCATTCTCACTTTTAATTTTGTGTTGTATAATTTTTAGAATGACAATAGTATCCGTTTATCTACTATTATTGCCTAATATATGCTTGTATAGATATAGAGAGTGTGGACAATTTTTTTTTATTCTCTGCCGCATCTTAATACCCGTCCAGGCCACACAGATTTAGTATTTTGACCATATTTACCTTTAAATAGGTCCCAAAAAACTTTAAACTATAATCTAAGGATTTAATACTGAAATTAACATGTCTGAGCTTACAATACATACTAAAATCTATTAGACTCTCTTAGGAGACTAGATAGATAAAAAGTATGGATGTTACATATCATATCAACCAGCTTGACTTTAAAGTAAACCCTTGAAATATGAGACTAGCCCCACATTATATGCTGCTTGTCGCAAGATGCAGCTAAAAGGGGAACCCCAGACTAAGGTGAAGCATGGCAAAGGAGTAGTTTGTCACAAACATGTTGGACAAGGGGCCGAACTTAAGACAGTGTTGCACGGCACGTTGGGAGACTGTACGTGAGAGCTCTAGGCTTCATACACCTAAATCCTTATGGAAACAGGCCAGGCCATTCAGTCCTATTTTGAATGTTGTTCAGAAGTAGTAAGGTCTCCAGTGACAGATATTAATATTAAAATATCTTCACCCTCACCTAACTCTACCCTATCCCACCCACACAAAATATAGAAACAAGATAAGCTGGATTATTCTATTAAGTTTATTTAATTCAATTATAGTTTGCAATTATTATTGTATACTGATAAAAAATAACGAACCTTCCTAGTCTTAATCGATATCAAGTTTTGGATGACATCACTGAAATCAAGACCAGGAGCTACTTTACTTTCTATTTAAAGAATCACCAGCTCCATAAACCTATCTTAAGATCGTGCTGATATTAGATTTGAATTTATGAGTTTTAAATTGATAGAATATCGATCTACACGATGCTTCTGACACTGATAATGTTAATAGTATTTGAAGAGCTGTAGCCAGTAGCGTAACTAGGGGGGAGGGGGGCGGTCCACCCCGGGTGGCACTTTTGGTCTAATGTGACGAAAATAAACTTTTTTTCCTGTCAAGATAGTACAAGACGTCAGACGCAATTTTATTATTTACTACTATTTACTACTAAAGAAATAAAATGTAAATATGTAACATAACACTTAAACTTCCTTATCATACTGTTATTCAACTTCTTAGAAATAAAAAAATAAAACTCAACTTTGATTTCTTAAACTTCTCTTTCGAAGGAAGTTGTACTAAGGATGTTTATCTTTCAAGAAAAATTCATTGAGCCCAGCTGGGTTTGAACCCACTAACCACCTCAATTAATATATAATTATATATATATATATATATATATATATATATATATATATATATATATATATATATATATAAATTGGGAACTATTGGTTTGATAAAAAAAATCAAATAAAGATTTTTTTTAAATAAGTGCTACAACTTTACAATGGTAAATTATTTGATATTTCAAATAGTTGAAGAGCGTTTACCAAAATTGAAAATTTCCGTTTCTTTTAAGTACACTTAAGGTCATTTTCACGGGAAAATCACAGTTTCCATTTTGATTATAAAGTTAAACAGTGCCTAATTACAAAATTGAATCAAAATTACTAGAGCGGAATTTAAGAAAATCAATTTTAACTCCATTTTTGCTCTTTAGTAAACTAACATCAGAAAAAAAATATCGAAAATCCGCCTCTGTTAGATTCTGTCTCGTGGTCTCTACTATAAGTGTGCAAAAATACAACTTTCTAGGTCATCTGGGATCTTTGGAGGGTGCGGAAAGACCATACATACAAATTATATGTAGAGATAAGATTATATTACAAAATAGTTATTGATAGGATGAACTATAGTATTTTACCTGTTCTCTTCCATTTCATAATTTCGTTGTAAAACACTTTGTTTATTGTCGGTTACTTGTCTCGCTCTTAACTGGAGCCATCATAACGTTTCTACTGGGTCCTTTCGTGTCGACCGCTTTTCTGTCGACCACTTGAACCTACTATACTACAGTTTGTCAATCGATTGTGTCGACCACTTGTACCACCCAGCCTTCTAAATGTTTGTTTGCATTTTGTCGACCACTTTTCTGTAGACCGCATGTACCTACTCGTGTCAACTACAATTATTACAAGTTTCTGTCGACAACTTGTACTGCTGCCATCTTAGTCATTGTGTCGCCGGATGCCTGAGTTAACTCCTTCCTCCCCGCTTCCTATCAGCGAATAAGCTGGAGGGTAGCATTAGGGGGAGAAACTAACCCTAGAGATAGAAGGCTGCATGCTAGCCGTCACAACTGTCACTTATTGCAGATTAGTCAGGGACAAGAACCCTCCCTCTAAAGAAATCTCACTCCTAATGACAATAATATTACCTTCAATTCGACCGGGATCATTCGGTCATGGAGTGGTTGGAGGGAGGGAGGGTTAGTTCACCCCACTCTATCATAATTTATCACTTGAAATTAAATTTTTAATAAGTTCATTTTTTCAACCACTGGAACACCCTTAAGGTGGAGGATCATAGATATCAGCACAAATACTGACGATTGGATTGGTACGAAAAGCACCAGTAACACGTTGGATGCCTGCATTGTGGAAACTAACCAGTATTTTGAAAGTCAAGGGTCTTGCAGAACTGTAAACAAAACGGCCATTATTTAACTACCATCCTTTAAGACTCTATATATGCGCACTAAGGTTTCTCTATCAACGTCTCGAGAGCGTGTGCAAACTACTTTTTAACAAATTAAAATCTTTTACACACATCACTTTCAAATATTTGATGGGTGAAACCCAGGTTAAATAAAAATCAACGGTTTTGGATACGGCTAAAGTCGTGAAAAGAATAATATGCCAGTGCTACGCTAAGGCACCCCATTATTTTAAATAAAATCGTCAGATAATAATTTATTTAACCTTACTTGGAAGTATATGACAAAAAAATTGGATATAGTAAAAATGTATACAAATCAAGTTTTTTAAAAAATAAATCTTTTCTGATGCCGATAAAATATAAGGTATGACATTTACTCCTGCAACATAGAATGCCTCACCTCACAAGCTCCTTCTAAGGCTCTCGTCGGACTCGTGTAGGTCATGCTTGTGTACTTTATGTTTTAACAGATAAGGTAGGGTTCAAAACATTAGTCAGGTATAAATACAGGATAGCTGATAGGCCTATATGACCTCCAATGGCTGCAAGGTGCACCGCACAACAAATGTATCTCAAATATTAATAAATTGCATTTTCATACAAATGAAGAACATGTACAAAATATTCATCCTTATATTTATTTTAGAAGTGACTGGAAAAGCAGTCGTCAAATTTGTTGGCAGAGGCAGTGAACTAATATAAGGTATATAAAAAAGGGGAGGCTTCCTCTAAAGCCCCAATTGAAAATGTTCTCGTTCTTCCGTAACGCCAGGTGGTGTCGTAAGCCTTCTCCATATCTAAGAAAACAGCCAGAAGATGCTGTTTATGGAGGAAGGCGTCATGAACTGCTGTCTCAAGGAAAACCACATTGAACATCAGAGAGCAGATTGCAGGAAACTAAATACCATATAAGTCGTTTATTAATTATTATTTCTAATATTTTGCAAACACAACTAGTTAAGGCTATTGGTCTACAACTAGTTAGCTCTAATTTATCCTTGCCACTTTTACGAATAGGTATAACGGTTGCTTGCCTCCATAGTGATTAGAACTGACGAGATTTCCAAACACTATCGTAGAGGTCCAACAGGAAAGCCTGTTCAGCAGGGGATATCTGAGGCAACATTTCGTTGTAGACGTCATCAGTGCCGGAAGCTGTGCTGCCATCGTGTGACAGGGAATAGGAGTAGCTAGGGTGGCGTATGAGCTCAATTTGACCTTTGACCCCGACGCTGATTGGCTTAAAGATTGTCACGTGACCACGCCCTCTCACTCTGATTGGCTGTTGGATTCCCATTCCCTTACCACATTCACCCCTCCCCCTGAATCATTTCGACAGTTTGTATGTGTGATACGTATGGGAACAGCGCTGTGATTGGCTGTTATTTATATCACTGTCTGAGTACAGTACTTTCCCCCCCCCTCCAAGTTTGGTCCCCTTTCCCCATTGGTTATTTTCATGACGACATGGGGTTAGCAACCTGTTGTCCTCCTTCAATGTCGCAAAGTTTTATTTCTTGTCTTCTTTGTGGCAATTGATTTCCCTGATGACTGACGCCAGTTTGGCGGCTTGACAAGACAGGCTTAGTTAACGACCTTGAATGATATCGAAACCTTCCCCTTCTATGTGGCAATGGGTTTTCCCTGATGACGGGCGCCAGTTTGGCGGCTTGACAAGACAGAAATAGAACACGACCTTGAATGATGTCGCAACCCTCCTCATCTATGTGGCAATGGGTTTTCCCTAATGACTGGCGCCAGTTTGGCGGCTTGACAAGACGAGACAGGAATAGATTATGACCTTGAAACCGTGAGCTAGTACATGAAGTCATTGACCCTGACAACCCTCCCCCCGTCAATGGGTTTACCCGATTACGTCATCGCAGTGTCGCAAACATGATGACACATACCTGGCGCCAGTTTGGCGGCTTGACAAGAGAGGAATAAATCATGACGTTGAATGATGTCACAACTCTTCCCTTTTATGAGGCATTGGGATTTCCCTGATGACTGGCGCCAGTTTGGTGGCTCGACAAGACAGGTAGAGACAGGAATAGATTGGGACCGTGAGGTCATTGACTCTGTTCATGTTTGGTGCCAGATTTCCGGCTTGACAAGTCGAGACTCGTATCTGCGTATAAGGGACAGGCAAGTTTTGCATGTATAAAACACAATATTACAAAACATATATTTATTAAACATTAAAGGTTTTACAGACCTGTATTAAAGGTTTCACAGACATCATACATAATATTTATTAAACACTTTTACAGGAATGCTGTATATATTCATTGATACGTTTTTCTACAGTGTCTATTAGATGTGTTAGTAGAATTGTTTTTAGTTCACAATCAAACATGTAATAGTCCAAACCGACAACTTGATGTGTATAATAGGTAGCACTGGTAAGATCCAGGTTTATGATTTGCGTTTCCACCGTAGCCTGTTCGAGATTGATCACATTCGCTGATTCTGTTAGCGTGTCGCATACATCAACGACAAGTGGGTCGATCAAATCGTTACAATAGCGTGCGACGGGTGTCTACCACATATCCCAGTGGTCAACGGCAACGTCGATGAGGTCTCACACACCACAAAGACGCACCAAGATAGTTCCTAAATAGGTGATCCGTTTGAGTCCAGCGTCTTGTTTCTCATTTATGACGACCATACGATCACTGCACATGCGTCTCAGAGAGATTTCATGATAAGTTATCTGAGGAGGTTACGTGTTGCTGAAATTTTTTTTATAACCAACTTGTAGTTGCCCAGTTCTTGCCACTCTGTACGATTAAACATCGCACAGTTCCCCCGAATTTTTTTAGCTGAACATAGGCCGTAAAGTTGTTCTTGACACTCATGCCGACGATGACTCGCTTGGCGGTGACTTCGTTTAGTGGGAACAAAGTTTTGAAAGTACTGGTGATGTCGATCGGCTTCGCCGGTTTTTCTTTGCGGGCGTAATCGTCTTGACCTTGCAAGATGTTTGATCACTTCGACGACTGTCGCGGTTATGGAAAGGCACGCCGTCGGGACGCCCCTTTTATAGGCCCACGCTGATTGGTCACAGCGGCTTGAGGGGTGGCAGGACCCTACAGTTTTGGAAAATATGTTGTAATATCTCATAATCTTATCTTCATTGCTTGTATGATTGGTGGACGAGAATAGGGCTAGGAATGTTTTCCTCAGAATGTTCTGGGCGCGAAAGAAAATGTACATGAGACAGTAATGCCAAAAACGTCTAAGGCAATGCTTTGAAGTTGTGGAGTGCTATGAGACGTGCGGGAAGTGATTTTGCGTATGAATGCCATATGTGACTTTATACGAAGGTGGAAAACCATAACTGTCAAAATATTATCCCACACAGTTCTTGTCGATAAATATGGCAACCCAATGTGTCCCAGGCTTGGTGTGTGGATCAGTGTTGATGACGAGAGTGGTAGGTCAAGCTATTCTTGCAGGTAGTTGATCAGCAGGGAAAATACCCGATCGTACAGAACGGAACCACGGGTTTGTTTTCAGTGCACGTCTTATGGTGTGCGTGTCCATCTTCAATCATCCAATTTCGAAGTCCCCAAACAATGGAGGCCAAACAGAAATTCTCTACATAACTATGTGTCATGAATATGGTGCAGCCCAATTTAAGCATTTTCAAAGACGAACAACCTCTGTCGTACATATCTACGGCGGGTGTAGGAGTGTATTTAACTAGAAACTTTTTATTTTCTGCCCCCTTGACGTAGACGTTTTCTGCACGCGTTGTGATACGGAAGATTAGGGATTTGATCAGGCTGTAATCCACATCAGCGCTATCCCAAGGAATACGGTGCAGTTTGTTTACAATATAGTCGGCTCGCTTTTTAGCGGTGGATGAAAGTTTCTCGATAGCGTATGGGGGTTTTAACGCCCAATGTTGAAGTAATGTACCGCATACAGATAAAACACTCAGTTCCTTGGCGATAAACTGTTTGCTGTCACCAATGAAGCTCTGGAAATCCACAATGACGTCCATAATTTAAATGACGCGTGTAAGGGGCGTGAAGTCACTTATATTAACTCCCATAATAGGTCACGACGTTTCTGTCCTTGTCAATGGTGATGATGTTGGCAAACTCCCCGTAAACGATACAGTTGACGGTTTCGGTGAGAGCTCTGGTGAGCTCACTTCGATGCTCAGAGAGCCATGCCTCATCAAGTTCAAATGCGATGTAATGTGGGCAGACAGATTAGGTGTTATATCGAAAAACATGAGATGATATCCGTTAGGGAAGGCTTCCCGTGTGATGTCGGTACCTTCATTCATGAAATGGATACCCTTTCCAGAAAACAGTATGTAGGAGGATATGACATAGTTGCCGTTTGAAAAATAGGGCTGTAATGGTTTCGACGGGACTTGTCCCCCATCCACATACAGCGAAAAATGATTCATGCCATAGGTTTGGAAGTTAAATGGGTTCTTGGTGGAATCCCCGTTGAACGCATCATTTGATAAAAATCCCACGATGCATTGTTTGAGTAACTGTTCGGTAAATACGTTGTCCAATGATTTCCCTTGCACACCCGTAGGAAAAGTGAGTGTTTTTTCTTCCACGCGGGTGATGTGATACTTTGCGGGACTTACGTTTAATGCTTTGACATGTGACAACAGTATAGAAGATTCTACTTTGACACGTCGTACTAGAAGGCCAGTTTCAGCGATGGAACCTTTAAGTGAGGGAGTTCAGGGACTGCCGTAAGACCAAACCCGTCTCTGGAACGGACCAACTTGATTCTGAGCTCAGGGCCGTTCAAAAGGTTTTTCTCTTGGTTAAACACGTCACCGTGTAGATACCCTGAAAGTTCCACCATCTTACTTTTTGTGGTGAGATTGTGACGGGCCACTAATCCCTTGTTGATTGCGTTACCCTCCTCAAAGGTCCCGGGGCTGTCTGTGAACCACAGACCGCAAGTCGAATGTGTTCTTTTGGCATCACACCTGTAATTGAGAAGCGTCTCAATATACAATCTATAAGCATACGTATTGCTGGGCGGTGATACTGATTAGTTTTCGGTTTAAAAACACATCCACCTGTGTGGATAGCGAATGCAACTAGTTGTTGAAGGAAGCGATTTGATCCACCTCAGTGAAAGCACCATCGTTGGGTTTCATGATGTCCGCCCTGAGATAGAGCATGGTATCTGAAAGATAGATATAGAACTCACCTTGACCGGTAACGGTAAATTCGATGGGCGAATCATCGGTGAGGGAAGAGACAGGTTTGTACTGGAGCCATTGTCCACTTTCAAGACTGGTTTGCGTGGGTGGGATGGAAGAGAGATCGAGTTCACTGTTGGCACACTTGCAGGACTGGGGTTGTAGAAACGACATTTCAACTGAAAATATCTACCGCTTCTTTATTGACCTTTTTACGTTGAACAACGACAGAAGACTGACGTCAGGAAGAAAGAGGGGCTCACCGGGGTCAAAACAAATGCTCACGACTGCACTGGTACGAAAAGCACCAATAGAAAGTCTATTGCCAAAATGGGAGACAAGATCCAGCTTCTTTAACGCTGAAGGTCTGGCCGAACCATAACCAAAGCTGCCGTAATCAAGTTTCAATCTTAACAAAGCCCTGTAAATGCGAATTATAGTTTCCCTATAACCTCTCCAAGAGTGGCGGCTAACCAGTTTAAGTAGATTGAGTGCTTTTACACAAATTGCTTTCAGTTCTTTGATGTGGGGTATCCAAGATAATTTAAAATCAACTAAATACCCAGGAAGCTGGTGCCTGAGACTGGCAAATAAAGGTGGTTCATTAGAATATTGGAGGCTGGCTATATTCCGCGTAATCTATGGACATAGGCAACCATCGTATTGGATGAAAAAAGCAAAAGCCGATACGCGATGCCTACATCCATAGATTGTTTACAGCTAATTGTATCTGCCGTTCAGCCCTGGGGAGACTCAAAAACTTGCAATAAATTGCGTAGTCATACAGGTAAAGGCATAATAGGGCAGGTAAGCGCACGTAATCTACAATGCTAATTATCGCAGTATCGAACAACATACAGCTTAAAATACTACCCTGAGGCACCCCATTTTCTTGAGTAAAATCATCGGATAAGGTTATTTAACCTTCCTCGGAAATGTCTATCTTGCATAAAATTATATTTATTAATAGCGAGACTCCCTTGAACCCACAGTAAAAAAGTATTTTTTAAATGCCATACAACCAGGTAGTATTGTAAGCCTTCTCCAAATCAAAGAAGACACTTAAGAAGTGTTGTTTATGTAGGAAGGCATCACGAATTGCTGTCTCAAGACGGACAATATGATTCACCGTGGATTGGTTAAATGTAAAACCACATTGAATATCGAATAGTAGATTGCGGTATTCTAAATACCCTAAAAATCTTTAATCTATATATTTTTTTAGTATTTACCAAACACAACAAGTTAAGGCAATGGATCTATAGCTAGTCGAATTTAATTTATCTTTGCCACTTTTATATATAAAGATAACGGTCGCCTGCTTCCATATTTATTGGAACTGGCTAGATTCCCAAACACTATTGTATAGGTCTAAGAGGACCGCCCATCTGGCAGTGGGCAACTGACACAACATTTTGTAATGAATACCATCAGTACCGGAAGATGTGCTGCCCGCTTGTGACAGGGCATGGATCAGTTCATCTGGAGTAAAGAAGGATTTATTTTCCTTCCCCCGACTTCGAGCAAAACCAATAGTACGGCGCTCGATGTTTCGCTTATGCACTGCGAATTCATTAGTGTAGTTCGCAGTGCTAGATATTGCGGCAAACATCAAGCTCAATATATTGATGACCTCCACAGGGGGGGATACAAGTAAATTTTTATACATGAAGGCAGGTATATTATTAATAGAATTAAGGCTATTACGTAATATATGAATATAATACCAAACCTTAGTTGTGGAATGGAAATTGTAAGATTAGAAATAAATTGCTCCAAGACTCTCTTCTGCTTTCACGAATGACACGACGAGTTCTAGAATGTAAAATCTGGAATGATTCCAGATGTTCAGGAATGTTCAGATATAGCCAACTGACATTCCTCGTTCCAACAAGAAACAGGAAAATGGCGTGAATTTGGCGAGGATTTAGGGATGTAAACCCTCTCTGCCACGATGGCCGCCGAAGTAAAATGTCCTGCCTTAACATCGACGCCAGGAGAACAGGGTTCAACAAATCTTGTGGAACTTATCCATGTCACCACGTTTATGCACCCATTGGGGTACCCATGCTATACTGGGAGAATCTTGAAGTGGTGAAAGCAGAATGGGAAAATGATCGCTGCCACCTAGGTCCACGTAAACCTCCCATGTGAAGTGAGCAGTAATCCTGGGCTTACAATATTTAGGTTTATGGTGAAGGATACGCCATTAAAGTCGGATAAGTGTGTATTGGTCCCCAAGATTATATAGGTGGTGAGGAGTTGTACCAATATGGCGCCTAGGCTTCTCTTGGAAGAAGCCCGCTCTTCTTGTGGGAGGTCAATACAACATACCTCACTTCTATAGCTAGGAAGATTCAGGCTTGGAGATCAGATATAATGTTTATATATTTATGTTAAATATTTATTCGTGTGAGTTTGGCCACACTTCCGCTTACCCGATCAATTAATGGATTGTCAGTACAATACACATCATACCCACGAAGCATTGGGCTGTCAGAAGGGTGGAAATTGGTCTCACGCAAACATAAGATGGAAGGACGCAGGAAGAAATAATTAATTTGATTTCATATATACAAGAATAGAAAACCCTACAGTTACATTGTAGTATCTACATTCAATCAATTCAAATATTTTAATCCGCGCAATCTATAACACTATCTTTTATAAACATAAATTGGTTTAGGACCTTTTTAGGTCCTCTTGCATTTTCAAGTCTCGCCTAGAACTTTCGCTTCAAAAGAGGCTTTCGTCTATCCAGAGTAGAATGAGACGTTGGCTCTTTGCGCAAAGGCATATTTAAAGCCTTCGATGCCTTTTTATTTGTGTCAACCTTCCCTCTCTAAGCTTTCCACAGAGCATCAGTGGTACGCACCTTTAAAACCTTACCTGCCGCGCCACCCAACCTTACCTCTGTAGTCCCAGAGGCGATTGCGGGCAGCCAAACAGCGGCCATAGTTGATTTTGTTCCATAAGTAATGCTTAGGTAGGACCCCCGAGGAGGACTTGTTTGGTTGCCCAAAGAGGATTTCCATGGAGGGTCCCCCAAGGAGGGAGGACCCAGGGGTTCCCCTGGGAGAACCTAGAGAGGTATTCCCCGGGGAGTACTCAAAAGATTTTTTCGGAGGGACTGGTGGTGAAGAGGACATTTGTGTCTTTGTCCCCTGACACACAAATTGAGGTTTTGGAGCCAACGAAGTTGAAACAGCACGAATACTAACATCTCGTGCGGAGGCTAGTGGCACCGGTTGAGAAGACGTCTTATAAAGATTAACTGCACAATGGCAGTTGGGACAGTTTATGTTCTGACTAGCAATTTGGCTATATGAGGTCTTAAATACCAGATCCTGACTGGAGACATATTATTTGCCTGCCTGGGCATAAGATATATTCTTTTCAAATGGAATCTCCAGGAATATTTTCTCTGCCTTCCATTTCAGACAGGCCCGAGACCATGCAGAGTGTGAACCTTTACAATTAACGCCAAACTTAGGGGACTTACATGGTGTATCAGGAGCCTCCTGCCCACAATAGGCACAGGTTGACTTAGCACGGCATTGCAGCTTCGTATGCCCGAATTACTGAGACTGAAAACAGCGCTGATGATTGGGAATATATACTCTTTCTTTTTAATGACAATATGATAAACTTCGGTAACATACTAAGGGTTAAGCTCCTCACAGATTTCCTCAATGCTTACGCAGTCGAGGTCACAGCAAGTTACCATTCCCTTGCAAACATTGCGGAATCTGTATATGAGCAGTATTATTTAATGGTAATTGCCAATATATTAGAAAATTGTGTGTCAGTCAATCATGATAGTGCCATCACGTATTTTTCTCATTGAGACATCTGATTTGGCTGCACCATTAATTACTCTTTCGAGAATAAACGGGCTGATACGTTTCAGGCTATCACTTTCGTCTACTCGAGACATTACCTGGAAGTGGGGCTGGAGTTTAACCACTTCCTGGAATTTTCCAAGTACAGGGCTTTACGGCCTTACTCGTTTCCACCTCTCATCTGCACTACGACCTTGTTAAGGGCTAGGCAGTGATATGCCAGCTGAATTTGTCATTACAAATATAGTGAACAAGAAAATCAGCCATGTCATTCGGGGACAACCTGCACAATACTCAGATCGTAGACCCAAAGTGATCCAAGTTGGCTCTACCAAATGAGGCCTTGTTAACACTCCCGACGTTGATTCACACGACGCTAGACATGACAGTTTCACATGAATCAGAGCCAAGAGAAAGGTTATTGCAGCAATTGTAATCTTTTCTACTAAGATATTGCAACCAGCGCACTTACTTGACAGAGCTCAAGTGCAATTGTATCCAATAGTTGTCCAAGGAAAACCGTTTAAGTCGACAAGGTCATCAACGGAAGGGCTTAAAATCTTCTGGGCAGGACGTAATGGCAGGGGAAGGAAAGAAAGGAGTAAGGAATAGAAAGGGAAGGGAGAAAAAGGAAGGAAATAGAAAGGTAAGGAAGAAGAAAAGTAGGTAAAAGCGAAGGTATAGAATTGCTTTATTCTACACGAGGTACGTCCGGTACAGAAGTTTCCCTTTTAAGTCGCCTTTTACGACAAGCAGGGGATACTGAGGGACTATCATAATTCCCATCCCGCAGGGGAATTAGGGCTAAGGCACGGGCCTCCTTCTCTGTGTCCTACTCAACTTCAGTGGGGACGAAACCATATTTATGGGGGGCAGTTAGCAAAAATAATATTTTTGAGAATTTCGACTCCCAATCCAAAGGGGAACCTGGGTAACATCCCCCGTAGATTGTCTAAAAATAATTAGGATGACCCTCCTTCGGAAGTTTTTCTAAATTAGACTCTTCTATAGGCTATTTGGAGTGATCCACCCCAATAATCCTTTTCAAATTTGAATTACCCTAGAAGTTATTTAAAATAGTTCTCACTCCATTTTTTCTATAATTAGACTGCTTTAGGAGGTATTTGGTGTGGTTATTCTCCATAAAATATTTTGAATTTTTGATACTCCTACAAGCTATTGAGAATGTCTTACTTTGGGAAATCTCTGAAAACTGTATACTTCTATAGTCAATTTTGAATTATTCTCGTTTGGAATATGTTTGAAAACTATATTCTTCTAGAAATTATATGGATTAGTCTTCCTTCATATTTATTTTGAAATTTGAATGTTCCTTGAAGCTATTTATCTTCGCCTAGAATTATATACCTATCATGGTCTTTCACCAGCAAATATTTGAAAATTGGGGGATTCTAAAAACTATTTGGACTGTCCTTACCTGTAAAATCTTTAAAAATCAAGTCTCTTTTGAAGATATTTATAGTGGGCCTCCTCCGCCAAATTTTTGGAAATTGGATGCCTGTAGAAGTTATTTGTATATTGAAGTAGGCCATCTTTCAGCTTTATATTCAAGAATATCAGAGGGGAAGGAAATAAATCTATAAAGGGGGCAAGCTTATTCTAGGAAATGGGGGAGTTATTCCATTCAAGAGGAGTGGGATACATTAATTTCAAGAGGGAATGTTCCCCTCCCATGTTCCTTTTCCACTGCCAGATTAGGTTTGTTAGATCTTTATAAACTTTGTTTTAATAATTACAAAAGAAAAACAATTTACGAACATTATTGTGTAACTGAATATGAAATATTAACCACATGATGAAATATTTTACATTTTAATTAAACCTGATTTACTCCCTGACTATATTTGTACCAGATTTAATTTTAATGCAAAGTTTGAAACCGTGAAACTTCCAAACGCTTGGAAACTATATAATTGTGATAAATGTAAATAAGTTCGTTCGTGAGAGATCCACAGTAGTAGAGCTGGACATGCACTGCTGCTTAGAATGGTTGGGCAATTTATTAAGTGTTTTCTTTAAACTTCAACATTTAAAAAAAATCTGTGAGATTGGATCTCGGGACTGTACTCCGGCCTGGCACTATGGTACCATTAGGCCCGTCCCCACTCCCTCCTCGTGGAGTCCTGAATATAACAAATGAAAGTAGAATTTATACGAACTCCACGTTTTATTATCCATCCGGGCTGTCTGTGTATTTGCATTAATGTGATAACGATGATTAAAGTGGAATATAGAGAAAGTGTACCTGACATATTTGGAAGGAGAAAGGGGAAATATTTAGAATAGGCCTCTTCAATACATTCACCGTTATTTAAGCCTAACCTCTTACAAACTTAGCTACCTCGAAGTCGAATAATAAAATGCACTCTTACAAACTTACACACCTCGATGTTGGACAATAAATGTGCTCTTACAAACTTACACACCTCGACGTTGAATAATAAATACGCTCTTACAAGCTTACACATCTCGATGTTGAATATTAAATGTGCTCTTACAAACTTACACACCTCGATGTTGGACAATAAATGTGCTCTTACAAACTTACCCACCTAGACGTTTAATAATAAATGTGCTCTTACAAACTTACCCAACTCGACGTTGAATAATAAATGCGCTGTTACAAACTTACACACCTCGATGTTGGACAATAAATGCGCTCTTACAAACTTACCCACCTAGACGTTTAATAATAAATGCGCTATTACAAACTTACCCACCTAGACGTTGAATAATAAATGCGCTATTACAAACTTACCCACCTAGACGTTGAATAATAAATGTGCTCTTACAAACTTACCCAACTCGACGTTGAATAATAAATGCGCTATTACAAACTTACCCACCTAGACGTTTAATAATAAATGTGCTCTTACAAACTTACCCACCTAGACGTTTAATAATAAATGTGCTCTTACAAACTTACCCAACTCGACGTTGAATAATAAATGCGCTGTTACAAACTTACCCACCTAGACGTTGAATAATAAATACGCTCTTACAAGCTTACACACCTCGATATTGAACAATAAATGTGCTCTTACAAACTTACCCACCTAGACGTTTAATAATAAATGCGCTATTACAAACTTACCCACCTAGACGTTGAATAATAAATGCGCTATTACAAACTTACCCACCTAGACGTTGAATAATAAATACGCTCTTACAAGCTTACACATCTCGATGTTGAATAATAAATGTGCTCTTACAAACTTACACACCTCGATGTTGGACAATAAATGTGCTCTTACAAACTTACACACCTCGACGTTGAATAATAAATACGCTCTTACAAACTTACACACCTCGATGTTGGACAATAAATGTGCTCTTACAAACTTACCCACCTAGACGTTTAATAATAAATGTGCTCTTACAAACTTACCCACCTCGGTGTTGAATAATAAATGCGCTCTTACAAGCTTACACACCTCGATGTTGGACAATAAATGCGCTCTTACAAACTTACCCACCTTGACGTTGAATAATAAATGTGCGTTAACAAACTTACCCACCTCGATGTTGAATAATAAATGGGCTCTTACAAACTTACACACCTCTATGTTGAATAATACATGATTGCAGCTCACAATGTTTACAAAGTTCACGGTAGCTGTGGATTATTGTGACGGTTTAAAATATTTGTATTCATCCGCGTTGCAAATATATCGTGTCACTTTGACAAGTAAAGGTTGATTTACATGAATTGCCCAAGTGACATAACGTATTTTCAAGGTGGTGTAGCAGATGGATTTGAAATGGTTTTTAGAATCATTCATAGACTGTTATAAGACCAAAACTATTGTTAGTGAGTTTATCTGGATGCGTTATTTCTTTATTCAAATGTGGATACTGCCTTAGAAACTAATGGGTTTCATATTTATTTAGATAAGTGGGGAACCATGCTTATCTACATTAAAACATTATAAATATGACGGTTTAAGGAATTTAAATAAATAATCTTAACACAAAATCTATAATTTGTATTTTATGTAAATTTCGAATCATTGAGTGAGTATATTTTCCAACATCAAACTAAGTTGAAACTATCTCAACTTTGATCAGAATTTTAACATGTTTGTGATATTTTATTGGAAATTAAATCTTCACTCTAGTTTTATTACTTCCCCCTATTTCTGGATTGTACTCAGTTCATAGCATCGCCGTGGTTGTTACAGCGGCAGCAGCATCGTCGACGCCACAAGCACGCTAGAGCGTCTGCCCGTCTAGACGCCCAGTGGCTGTGACTCGATGCTCTATCTGTTCAGTAAGGAAGTGGTCGAGCCAGGAAGAGCAGCTGCAAACAGAACTGACAGTGTGGTCGACAGTTGTGTTCAGACATGGAGCGGCAAGTGGGGAACTGGGCTCTCCTCCAGCTCGTCATATTAGCTCTCACAGTCACCTCAGGTAATATACAGTATCCATGGAGCGGCAAGTGGGGAACTGGGCTCTCTTACAGCTCGTCATATTAGCTCTCACAGTCACCTCAGGTAATATACAGTATCCATGGAGTGGCAAGTGGGGAACTGGGCTCTCTTACAGCTCGTCATATTAGCTCTCACAGTCACCTCAGGTAATATACAGTATCCATGGAGCGGCAAGTGGGAACTGGGCTCTTCTACAGCTCGTCATATTAGCTCTCACAGTCACCTCAGGTAATATACAGTATCCATGGAGTGGCAAGTGGGGAACTGGGCTCTCTTACAGCTCGTCATATTAGCTCTCACAGTCACCTCAGGTAATATACAGTATCCATGGAGCGGCAAGTGGGGAACTGGGCTCTTCTACAGCTCGTCATATTAGCTCTCACAGTCACCTCAGGTAATATACAGTATCCATGGAGCGGCAAGTGGGGAACTGGGCTCTCTTACAGCTCGTCATATTAGCTCTCACAGTCACCTCAGGTAATATACAGTATCCATGGAGCGGCAAGTGGGGAACTGGGCTCTCTTACAGCTCGTCATATTAGCTCTCACAGTCACCTCAGGTAATATACAGTATCCATGGAGCGGCAAGTGGGGAACTCAGGTAATATACCGTAGACATGAAGTGGTAAGTGTGGACATCAGGTAAATATACAGTAGCAATGAAGTAGCAAGTGTGGAACTTGGATAATATACAGTGGACATGAAGTGGTAAGTGTGGACATCAGGTAAATATACAGTAGCAATGAAGTGGCAAGTGTGGAACTCAGGTAATATACAGTGGGCATGAGGTTGCACGTGTGGAACTCAGGTAATATACAGTGGACATGAGGTTGCACGTGTGGAACTCAGGTAACATACAGTGGACATGAAGTTGCACATGTGGAACTCAGGTAATATACAGTAGACATGAAGTGGCAGGTAGGTAACGCATGTAAAGAAACATCGTGTAAGATCAGGCAGGATTCACTTGACGTAAAGGAACATGGAATATAATCAGGATCATTTATAAACTACTTTTCTCTATGACAGGATTCGTTTGAAGTGTAGTTAACGATTGTTACTAATCCAATGGAGTTGTATTGCTTGTAAACAAGTTGTTAAAAATAATAATTTGAGCTACAAACTAGAATGTAAGAATATGCCAAGGCCCTCTGGTGTTCTTGAGGCATTCTATGTACCTGTACTATAAAGTGTATTTACGCCATAAGAATTTATTGGGGCATAACCAACTTGATTGACAGGCAGAAACAGGTGGTGCACCTCGACGTAAGGTTTTATCCCAGGACAACTCTTACATTGAGACAACATTACGTTGGATGCAACGTAATGGCTAACGATCTTTGTTTGAATCTTGGATGGTGTGCTAGGGGTGGTTTCTCCTAAATGGTTTTCCACTCTCGTTCCGCGCAAATGTGAGTACACTGTACACTGTATCCTTTCTCATCCCCTCGCCACTAGAATTATTAAAATGCATACGGTCCGGACGGGAGCTTCAACTTAGTGGGGATTGTTTTGTTTCTCTTATGGAGAAAGGGTTGGAACCGTAAAATAGGGTATGTGAATGTCACCCCAAACTAAATAAATGGTATCACACATACTTTCTCCCTCTTTTATTTTAAAATATACATTTAATAAACACTCGTAAGATTTGTGAAACAAAATAATAGTTTTACTAAACATTGTAGAAACACTACATCAAAGATCATAAATGAAATAATATACATACTCCTAGTCAATTAATCTAAGGAATTATGAACTAGGAACACTGTTGCAGAAAAATTGAGAAAAGAGAAACATCTTTGTCCACCAAAGAACATAAGATTCAAACTCATTTTCAAAGACATGAATTAAAAAGTATATATTTATTATTTTTGCTTATAGCTCAGAAATTATTGGTTTTATAAAAATATATTTCAAATAAAATATTTTTATCTTAAATGGTAATATAAATTTACAATGATAGGTTAACTAGAATCTCAAAGAATGGTGGAGAAATTACGAAAATTGGAATATTCCTCTCATGTAAAGTACCCTCAATGTCATTTTCATGAGAAAATGTTAGTTTCGATCTTGTTTATATTGATAAACAGTGTCAAGATATATAATGTATTCAAAATCGTTAGAGCCAATTTTGAGAAAATTGATTTTTTATCTTTTTGTCCTTCAGTAAACTACCCTTTATTTTAGGATTGGGTATCTAATTCCAAAAACCCCTTGGGGGGACCTTTTGAAATGCCCAGATACCAAGGCTTAGTCCAATCAGTATAATAGTTTCGGCTCTAGCCCGAGGTAGAGACAGACGGCATTGCGATTTTTTTTTTCAGGAGGTTCACATTTATCTAAATCTCGAGTTGGATGTTTTTGACGATCCCAACACTTCTCTCTCCGAGGTGTTGAGAGAGAGTAAACAGGGTGGGTGTTACCATTTTGTCGGTCTGCACCTGGGGCTACATCCGAAACGGTTTAATATTTAGATGTTATTTGGCTCAAGATTAAATTGTGATTTTAACGATAGTTCTAAACTCAACTAATTGATGACCAGGGGGGCGGGGGGCAGAAAAAAACTTGTAGGTGTTGTAGAAAATATAATTTTGTCAGGCATTTAGAAAGACAGCTCTAGATAATCATATTCGTCTTAAAACTCGAAATTTAAAAGTAAAAGTTATTTTAAGGGGGGAGGCGGACTACAATGTCCAAAAATAATAGAAACTATTCTGTGGTATACAACTGAAATTTGGCAGTAAGGCAAAATACCACTCTAAATAACCATACTAAATATATTAAATGTAGAAAATAGGGTAAGGGGGGGGGGGGAATCTTTTATGTGTTGTAGAAAATTTAAATTTTCCCAGTTTGTAAAAGGACCACCCTAAAATAATCATAAGAGCTGGGAATTTTGGAATTTAAAAATAGGGGGCGGGAAAATATTTTATAATCGTGCTTAGCTAAATATTAAGCTGGTAGTCAATTACGTTTGTTTGTGGACCTAATTTGTTACCAAAGTAATATTTTGTCTGAAATATTCAATTTATTTTAATTTATTAATTGCCATTACTAATTTGTGATCGCCGTAATTAGCTCCGGAATGTACAATAATAAACTATTAAAAGGCTGGCCGCCGGATGTTGACGATCTAATTTGATATAATTTTGGTGCTATTTTAACCATGCGAAGAACCGATCAGACTGCTAGTTATTTATATAAAGCCTGCACTGGAAGTAGCATGGTCCAATACAGGGGTCTGCAAACTATGGCCCTCCGACTGATTTTATCTGGCCCGCAAAACATTTACCAAACAAACGACTGTGTTTATAAAAATATAGCAATAACTAACTATTAGGCCTATATGAGAAATATAGACTTGATTTTTATGCCCAATATTTTTTTAAACTGGGCCAACAAACAGTTTTTAAACCCATAAGCCCCACGATATCCAAAAGGTTGTCGAGCCCTGTTCTAACGCAACACAATCGTGTTGGACTTGATTGCTGGGGATGAGAAGATCGGAGTTCGAGTTCCGGTCGTTAGTACTTAGGCGTTTTTCCTAAATAGCTTCCTACTTTATACCACGTAAATGGTGGTACATTTCTTTTAGAATTTTACCTCACACATTCCTATTCCATTAGTGAAATTAAAGTATCATATAGCAGGAAAGTTTGCCAAGACATAGTGAGTATTTTTTTTAACTAACTCCATTAATAATAATGTAATATCAGGGCCCACAAACTCTCATGTAAGACATATCTGATCGGTCAACCAACCAAAGTATATTCTATCGTCTCCCTCTTCAGTGAACAATTAGCGTTCCTCTCTCTGTGACTTGGCGGCAGTAATTGTATTTAGAATGTTCTATTTCCTCCCTCTTCAGTGAACAACTAGCGCTCCTCTCTCCGTGACTTGGCGGCAGTAATTGTATTTAGAATATTCTATTTCCTCCCTCTTCAGTGAACAACTAGCGCTCCTCTCTCCGTGACTTGGTGGCAGTAATTGTATTTAGAATATTCTATTTCCTCCCTCTTCAGTGAACAACTAGCGCTCCTCTCTCCGTGACTTGGTGGCAGTAATTGTATTTAGAATATTCTATTTCCTCCCTCTTCAGTGAACAACTAGCGCTCCTCTCTCTGTGACTTGGCGGCAGTAATTGTATTTAGAATGTTCTATTTCCTCCCTCTTCAGTGAACAACTAGCGCTCCTCTTGCTCCGTGACTTGGCGGCAGTAATTGTATTTAGAATATTCTATTTCCTCCCTCTTCAGTGAACAACTAGCGTTCCTCTCTCTGTGACTTGGCGGCAGTAATTGTATTTAGAATATTCTATTTCCTCCCTCTTCAGTGAACAACTAGCGCTCCTCTCTCCGTGACTTGGTGGCAGTAATTGTATTTAGAATATTCTATTTCCTCCCTCTTCAGTGAACAACTAGCGCTCCTCTCTCTGTGACTTGGCGGCAGTAATTGTATTTAGAATGTTCTATTTCCTCCCTCTTCAGTGAACAACTAGCGCTCCTCTTGCTCCATGACTTGGCGGCAGTAATTGTATTTAGTATTTCCATGGTTCTCCGGCCTTATAGCATGTCCGGGTCACAAGAATGCCGAGTGAATGAGGATAAAGTTACATCTAACATTTAATTTGAATGTGTACATAGTTTAAAAAAGTGTTATTCCTTTTTATCACTTTAAATACTGTTGTTGTTGTTACATATGGCTATTAATTGTAATTCAATCCATTACATGTATTACATCTCATTACAACTATTATTAAGTTATACATATAAAATACAGAAAATACAAAATAAAATACAAAACCAAATATTACAATTATATAAAAGTTACATATTTCAGAATTATACTATACAATTTCTGGCATCCCAATACAATTTTCAAATATTACCTCGCCGCTCTGATTCTGAATCCAAACCATCTCAAACTATAAGATGATCCGAATTCAAAACTACGACATTGCAAATAGGGGATTTCTTACTTTATACTTTAAATACTTATTTAGGTGAATTTTAATTAGCTGTGCCACACAAGTATCTGTGAAAATGTAGATTTTTATATATTTTCGTTGTACATTTAACTATCTTAAATATATCGAATCAAATAACAGACCAAACGTCAGATTCCTCTAGTCTGGTGTGCCATTGACGGGGAGGTCAGGGCTTTAATCTTGCCCTAATACATAGAAGATTAATTTATTTCTAAATGGCCATCCTCCACTCAAATTATGGTATATATCCTCTAAATTATATTGTCCTTATCCCCTTAACCACAAATGTGATTACAAATGTTTAGGATCCGGAAGAGTAGTAAGACTTGGGGGGGGGGGGGGGGGAGTATAAACATTTAAGCAAACCTGTTTCTAAAAAGCTACACGCCCCGAGTTTGTGACCACTTTAATAAATTACCCAATTTAGGTTTTTTTACCTGTTGAGGTAACAATATTAAATTGTTTGTTAAGTGACCATAATTCCAGATAAAAAGTGATAGATGTATTTTCCAAGAAGAACTGTCGGCTGGAGCTAATATATGATGAAAGAGGGGCGTGGCTAATAGCAGCGTGGTCTATATGTTCACCAGTGTGTTACATACAGTCTCAACATAGTTCCTCCAAGTGTTCTCTATTCTTACTCAGTGGGGCAATTAATTAAGGACGTGGAATAGTTTGCCATTTGTATATCTGGGGGGAGAAAATCGAGGGGGGGGGGGGTTAGACTAAGCAAAATGAGAAGAATTGGAACCTGGAACGTTAAGATGTCCATTACTGTAGGGAAAATAGAAAACATTGAAGGGAAAAATGTTTGAGTAAAACTAAGGATGGGATAAGTTAATCAGATGGTGGAAGATATTGGCAAGAACAATAAGAACTGCAGCAAACCAATCTTAGGAGTTATGATCAATTATTATGTATTCTTAATGGTATGTAGTAACAAAATGAGCAAATACTCAGATTCGTATTGCCACCCACAAACATATTAATTCATTTTATAAATATCTCATTGTTTACACTTCATATAATTGTCTAGTTATATTAGATTACAGCTAATAAATAAACTAATTTACCTTAACAATGATACGTAGAAACCATAAAATAGTTTGTTTGACCTTTTCTAACCGTGAACTATATATATACATATATATATATATATATACATATATATATATATATATATATATATATATATATAATATATATATATATATATATATGGCATATCTAGCCGGTAGAGATATAACTTATTATCTAGTACGGTCGCCTGAATGTAGTCTTTTAGCCGCCCTGATGGAACAGAACGTTGTCCTGGTAACACCACAGGTTGTCTACACGTCGTCCCGTAATGAGACGATGTGATGATAGTAAATATAGAGGTACAGGCCAGCGAGAGTCTAAAACCCAACTATAAACTAATTTACCAACCCTTTGTGACCGTTGGGATCATTTCCCTTAAAGGAAAGATATCGGCCGGGAATCGAGCTCTGGACCCCTAGGCTTGTAGCCAGGTGCACTAACCACTACACGACGGGGCAAGTTGTGGGTTTTAATGATTTAAATCATTGAATCTAATTGTGCAATAAAATTTGTACTTTTGAATGACTTTTAAGTTTCTTTTTACTTTTATATACGACCATTAATTTAAAAAATATGTTTATTTTAATATTTATTTTTTCTGATAGGTTTACATAAGAATGTTGTTTTTTGTCAAGATAGAAACCGGTTTCATAAAATTTGGAGTTATTGGAGTTTTAGGGTCAAATTTATTTTTTCTCCAATAATTTTTCTTTCTTTCTCAATTTCCCCCTCCCCCTCCCAATATGATCATATTTTGTAATGTTAGTAATTCTCTGTGGAAATAATTTGTCATAAAATATAGTTTTGTATTTTTATATCTACTCAAAAAATAAAGTTTGTTTACATATTGTAAACGATAAAGGCAATAAAAGCTGTGTGTACTTTTGGCTTTATATAAGTTATGTATAATACACGCACGCTGTTTTCTGCATTATTAACCATGTACGTAGCTTAAGTTTTTTGAAGCTATTTTAGAAGCAGGTTGTATCTTATCCTGACACGCCTAGGCACTATCACACTTATACGTCGATGTAAGAAATAGAAAGAGAGGGAAGAAAATGAGACCCACCTTGGTGGCGTAGTTAGCTAACGCGCTGGTTTCGTGTTGAGCTAGACTGTGGAGGACGGAGAAATCGAGGTTCAAATCTTGGTTGAGTGAACTGGGGGTAGTATATAGGGGATTTAGACAGTGAGTTATTGAATCTTTCTATAAAATGTGTATTAAAGCCTTGTTCAGTTCCTCATTTAAATTTACCAATATGTAGCACGGTTGTAAATCCGACTAGGCCTACTTGTAATGAGCGTAACATACGAGCAGAAAAACAACATGCTCGCAAATAAGTACAACAACTTTACAATAATCAAACAATGATACAGACTGCGTATGAAATGAATCTGTAACTGAAGAAATAGGACATGAAGAAACATAAGAATGTAGTTCTAGTGTTGCTTAATTGACTGCAGGATTAGAGTTCATGAAAGATGAAAACGACAAGTTAAAACAACAAATTAAGATCTTGCAAGAACAACTAAATGCATCAAATTATGAATTAAGACAACTAAATATCATTTATCATGTGTTTGAAGGTGCATTTTCTGCAAGACAGCAACAAGCCTTCAAAAAAGGAAGATGTTCTAATTGGTCGTCCGATGATATTGCTAAGGCTGCCACTTTACGGTGCATATTATACAAAGCTCTGGGTTTTGTGAGATATGTGTAAAAATATCCTCTTCCCGGCGAAGTTACCATCAAATGGCGTCTTAGACAATTTTCCGTTTCTCCAGGATTTATTGGCCTGGGTACCGACATTTTTAATAACTCAAGCAAGCCTGTTCACTAAATTTGAGAAATATGTCGTCCTTAGCTTCGATGAGATGTAGGTTAACAGTATTATTTGCTTTGATCAAAGTGAAGAATTTATTAGAGGGCCTCATAACAATGTCCAAGTCATGGTAATAAGATGTTTAGTTGGAAACCGATGTACTATAACTTTGACACAGCAGTCACAAAGGAACTGTTAATTGAAACCTTTCAAATTGATTAAAATACAGACTTTTATATATTTAAAAACTAAATAAATTCACTGTATGCTATAATTGATATCAATAAACAAATCTATACTAAAATAGCGCTTTCATAGCAATATTGGTTTTATTTGCCACAGCATTGTTTTAATATTGATTAATACAATGTAAATACACTATTATCATTTTATAAAATAGTCCTATATCAAAATAATTACCAAACAAATATCATGAATGCTATAGCTTTATAATATTATATAGTTTCATAAATATAACACTGAAATAATGTTTCTATAACGAAATTTGTTATATTTTTCATGGCATTATTTATTCTGTTGCAATATTATAATTTCCTAATCCGGTGCAATTTAACAATATTGTATTCGCTATAGTTAAAATAAATAAATGAGTAGTTGAACAGTCGCGAGTGTATTCTTACATAACCTGTAATCTACCAATGCTCTACTCGAGTAATGCTAACGTGCCGGGTAGGCTGGTGGTGTCCGGGATACGTCATCACTGGAGAGGACCTGCGCATGACCCCTACCGTCTAGTCAAGTAACCGTAATGGAAACTGTTGCCTAATTGACTTGAATGGCGGAACAGTACAATTTGATGCCAATGTAAGCGTGGAAAAAATACTTGCTTTCCGAAGGTTGATGCTATCAAGACAATACACAGAATGCAGTTGTTCATCTTTTCCATTTGTATCCTTGTTTATGATCCCTTTGACCGTGTTCAGATTGTGCAAGAGATTCACAATTTCTTTCTTTTTGAATATCAGCTCATGACGTTGGAAACCACTTAACAAGATGGTATTAAGATATTTCACTGGAGAGTAGCGTTCTTCATTCACGTCATCATTCTTGGTGGAATCCACACTGTAGTATTTTTCTTTTCTCCCTCGTCAATTAATTGCCTTATTGATTGTTGTACAATCTTCATTGCGATGAATGTTTGAATAAATTTGAGCAACACCACCAAGTATAATGGCGTCATCATTAGATGCATTTTTTTGGTAAAGAGGGAATTCAGTTGCCCACTCTGATAAGATGTTCCGCAAATTCATTTTATCCTTCATTGACACGCACATTACTTGTCAGGAAGGGTTTTTGGTCTTAACCCCAAAGTGGGTTCATCTTGAGGCAATGTTCAACAGTCGTGGTTCTTACACCGTGAGCCACGACTGGGAGTGTTTGTCTGAAGTCACCACATATGAAAATGACTTTTTCACCAAATTGTTGCAAGCTGCTTCCAACAAATGTGTACTGTGGTCCTCCATTTCTTGGCATCCATCCTGTTCACTGATGAGGCTGGTTTTACACGCGATGGAGTATTCAACCACCATAACAACCACATCGGGAGGGAAGACAACTTATTAATTATTTGATATAGTTAAACATTAACATTCCTTCTAACTCAGAAACTAATATAACCATTTTTTGGACATTTTTTGATCGTTGGGTCGATGGGAATACGCTCCTAAAATATTTGACACCAGTTAAAATACATCCTGTTTATATATTTCAGTTAAGGAGATACCTGCCTGAAAAATTTAGATTTCCTAGGTCATTTGGGCTTCGAATTTTTTTCAAAAAAAGTCAATTTGGGGGCCCCAATTGAAAATTTATTTTGCCAAGTATTTCCGCATTCTTATTTGTTGGGGCTGCCTGCAAAGTTTCAATGCCTTAGATTTTGTGGGTTTCGAGATTATTTTGATTTTTTTTTTTTTTTAAACCCCCATTTTGGAACCTCTCATGCTACTTTTAGTTTCCATGTCTTCCTACACCCTTTTGATTTCGCGAATACCTGCTTGCAAATTTCAGCTTCCTTTGTCTTCTAAGCTTCGTATTCTTTCGACTTTAGTTTTTTGAAAAAACACTATTTTGGGGGCCCCCTTTTGGTATTTTTTTAGTAAGCAAGTATTAATAAATTTTTTTTGCTGTGGGTTACCAGCTTCCAAAATTATAACTTCTTGGTAGTCTTGGCTTCCATTTGGTTTTTTCGATTTTTTTTATTGTGAATCCCCTATTTTGAAAACTCCCATGGGAAATTTCCCTCACCAAGTATTTCTGCATCTTTTTGTAACAAGAGCTACCATATCGCAAAATGTTAGCTTCCTAAATCTTCTGGGTCTCGAAATAATTTTGAATTTTATTCTTTTTTTAAATCCAATTTTGGGGCACTCACGGGAATTTTCGGTCACCAAGTTTTGTTAAACCCTTTTTGGCTAGGGGTTAGCTGCCCTCAAAATTTCAGCTTCCTATATCTTCTCGTTTTTGAGATTTTTATGACTTTTTTTGTGAAACTCTGTGTGTTGGTTAATTTTCTCCAATATTGTTGTTCTAGATTTTAATCTGGGATGTGGAAGGTTGTTCAGAGTATCATGGATTGGTAGGTATTTTTGGAAACGAAGGGTTGTTTAGTTTCTCCCATTCGTGTATTGTTGCTTGCTGTCATCGGAGATCTGGAGGTGCCATGTTGGTGAGTACTGGGAGCCACGGTATTGGAGAGTTCCAGACACTATCTTCATTGTTTCGTTCAGATGGACAACAACCTTGTTGACCTGGTTACCTCTACTCCACACAGAAGAACCATTTTCATCAACCGATTAGGCAAGCAATTATGTTGTCGTTTTCAAGGTGTTTGCACAGACTCCCCAGTTGGTGCCAGCCGATTTTCTTAACAAATTTTTTCTTGTTTTGAGTTCCTGTCCTGCTATTTTAAGGTGTTTCTTGTATGTCAAGGATCTGTTGAGTATCACCCCAAAATATCTGGGGTTTCACTTATACTGTATTTTCCCTCCATGGTACATAACGTTTAGCTCTTTATTTGCAAAGCGGTTACTCAAATGGAATGATTTTACTTCTGTTTCGCAAAGATTTGGGGATAGTTTTCACTTTTTATAATAGTGTTCTAATTTCTTAGGTCGTTGGTGAGTGTCTGCTCTCCTTCTTCAAAAGTCTTCCTCAAGAAAGTTATTGCTAAGTAGCTTAGGTAAATTTCGAAGACCTTGTAGCAGGCATGCCACTTGTGTAAAGATTAAACAAAAGTTGGGCAAAGACTGATCCATAAGAGAATCCGTTTTTGATGCTGTAAAATTTATTTATTGCTTCCCTTATAATAATTTTAAAATAGTGATTTTTTTGTATATCCTTTAATTGTGAAATAATCTTTGGGGAAGGGATGGTATTTTTAATTTAAATACTAGCACTTCGAGCAAGACAGTATTATAAGCCGCAGACAGATCAATGAAGGCTGCTGAGGTTTTCAGTTTCTTTTGAAAGCCTGCTTCAATGAGTGATGTCAGGGCCAGTATTTGCTTGCAGCAGCTTCTCTTAGCTCTAATGCCAGCTTGATGTTGAGGAGTTACACTATTAATAAGATGGTAAATTTTATAATACAAAAGTATTTCTAGTATCTTGTGACAGACAGAAGTGCGATTGAGTGGTAGCTCACTGGGTCGTCACTAGGTTTCCCCAGTTTAAGGATAACATTAGCTTGCGCTATTTTGAATTTTTGAGGAGTTATGTATTTAAATGTTTAATCAGTATAAAAATTATTTGTGGGTTCTATGAAAGAATACAATTTAGTGGATGGTTTGTATATTTCAGATCGTGTACCATTATTTTAGAATAACGATTAAACGCAGCCTTGTATTTTATGCTTTTATTTGATTCAATTTTAATTTACTTAGATTTTATTTTGTGATCGAAGCTCCAAAAGTAGCCATAGGATTCAACTGTAGCTGGGGGGTGGGGGGGGGAGTAAAGTTAATTTTAACATTAGGTCAAATAAGTATGGGTTGTTTAACTTAATGTCAAATACTTGTTGATGTCGTCGATTTAGGATTTTAGTGTTTCATGGAATACTCGAGCGAGAACGTTAGGATAAAATATGACTTCACCTAGGTCGAGATTTGAAGTGATTTCAAGCCATTTTTGATTACATATAAATGGAATGAATATATCTGGTTTTCCAAATTTGCCGACAATTACAATATAGTCCTAATAATTCATGCTGCGTGGGCTTTTAAAGGGAAGGATGACCACTCTGGCCACATGTTTACTGTTGTCATGGGACCCAGTTTGAACATGGCCCGTGAGGGCAGTTTACTTTCATCTTGGAGGTCCTCTCGGTGATTCTTAAGATAGTTCAAGTTGTTTCTCTCAACGCGCACATGCATGTCAACTAATCACTGTGGAAATAGTTTGTATGATCGATGAAGAATATTCTGAGCAATAGTAGCGAGTCTAAATGAGGCAAACTGGAGCGTAGTCAATTCGTCTCGTATGTTGCTGGTGTTTGTCACGTGTTTTAGATCATTTTTACATTCATGTTCGCCATATGGAAAGAGGAGAGAATATGCCAACGGATTCTGATATGGACTCAAAATTAAAATCCGCTTCAAAATTCGAGTGAGATCAAATATTGCATATTAAATTAGATCCCTCTCTCTCTAGGTGGTTCACCCTCATTTATAACGAATATCGTAGCTATATCAGGAAAGGTTAGATTATTTTATCTGTGTGGCTTCATATTTTTGTCCGGATAAATGTACATACGGAATTAACGTTGTTGATCTTGTGTTGTACTCTTTGAGTCATTCCCTTGTATGTTCGACTGAACTCATTTGATTTAATCATTTCTGTTGACCGAGCTATCAACTATTAATTACAATTTAAGTTGGCGGCTTCGTTTACTTGGTGTCACCTGGACTCCAGTCTGGACATCACACAAATAGACTTGGCCAAACCTAGGTTGCTATCCTTGAGTGAGTAAAGATTGTCTATAGTTGTGATAAACTGTGTCATAAATTAGTAAGTGATATGATCCACCAAAAATAATTTCTTCTATTTTGGCAGACGTACTTACCATGGCGAGAGCGGCGTTGTATGTTTGGATGTTGTCTTTATAGTTCTGTGATTTCTCGTGCATGTTAAGCATCAATGATTCAATCAGATCCGGTTTCTGGCAGAATGACTTTTCCTCTGAGACAGCAGCTATTGCCCTTTGATCTGAATAGAATAGCACCGTAATGTTCACATGAATTGATCATCCACCAAATGATGAAATGCTACGGAAGTATCTTGACGAAAAAAACTTTATTTTTTCTTGATCTTGATATTGGTATTGTGCTCTATCAACTTGCTTCTGGTCTTGATTAAGATTCATGTGCATCTGTTTTATACTTGTATTTTTATTTGCATTGTAAAATTATTGTTTGGAAATGTATTTGTGAGTAGTGACGATCAGATATAAAGCAAAAATATTACTGAAAAAAATGCAATTATTACGTATATTGAATTAATTAAAAATGAGAATCCACTTTGACAGCTAAAATAAAGCAGACGTGAAATAATAATAGCTTACCCTGCTGCTATATTGCCACTGGCAAATAACATATTGATATAATAAAACTGTCACGCACTGCTTGACTGAGCTATAAATTGTTTGAAACTAGTTTTGTAAAAATCTAGTGAGAAACGACTAAGTTAATAGCCAGACAAAATTTCGTTCATTTCGTATTATTATATAAATTACAGTATATATCTACATAAACTATTATCCTAGATGAAATAGCTATTAGTTTCATTTGAATACAGTAGTCCACGAATATTTGTTTCTGATAGGTTAAACGTCACTACGTTGGACGATAGCTATTAATTTTCGACAAACGGGTAATCTTGCGTGTTCTATACTGGACATAAAATAGTGCGGGTGTGTTTTCGACAAGAGGATGTGACTGATTGTACATGAGTCATAGCTGGTTTGGTCTGTGAATGTATCTTGTCCAGAGACTGTAATGATTTGAATGGTAGTATGCCTAATGTGGTACGTACATATTCCAAGTGAAGGTTTATGCTAATCGTCTTTATATTGTTTTATTGTTCAAGGAGGTGCTGTGGTGAAGTGTTACGTATGTAGCTCTTTCTCAGATCCTAACTGCAAGGATCCCTTTGACAGTTCAAAGATGCAGATGACAGAGTGCACTACAGAAAACATCAAAGCTACCTGGGATTTGTTTTATTCTGCTGTTCAATCTATTGGCAGCTTGACCCAGATATTCAACACGCTCGGCATAGATCTACCTCAAACCAACAGCAAGCCTGATATTCCTTTCGCCTGTCAGAAAATTGACCTAGAAGGTAATTTATATTTATAATTATTAGTTGATAATTAAAACATAAGCTTATTTTTTGTATGTAATAATATATGTTGAGTTTATTAGGAAAATAATAAAATCAAATAAATCCCAAAGCCAATAGAAATTGAATGCAGCTGCTCAAAAGATCAAGGTTCAAGTGGCATTAAAAAGTTTCACCTGAGATAATAAAAGGGACTAAACAAATAACTCCTTCCACATTATCATGTAACACATAACGTAAATCCCCAATGAAACTAAAAGCCGGATGAATACAGGCATACCTGTGAACAGTCCTCCAAAATGTGATACGCCCTAAACGGTGTATACAGATCTCACAAACAAGAATGGGACCCCCTCTTAGTAAATATCTATGAGGAAGTGACTTATGTCCAATAAGGAACAGGGTCGTCGTCTTCTCTTATAGATCATGTCTATAATAGAGCTATCATGGCACACTGTTCCTCATGGATTGCAAAATGTTCTGAACAGACATAAAACCCCTGTATTTGTGCCAGTTGTGAAAGACTCCTCATTATTAATATGTACAAATGATACATCTTGGCCACCTCCAAAGGTTTATTAATTGCAATCTTTTCTGTTTGGTCCACCAGTTCATTATCTGGCAGTCCAATGTAACTAGGAATCCAACATAAGACAAGCCGATTGTTTTAATAAACAAAGTTAAAAATGTGTTCGTGAATCATGTGCACGAGAATATTCCAGGGAAACAGCATGGATAATGTCATCAGAGCACTCATGGAATACGAGTAAATAATAGTAGAATCGAAGCTAAAATTTATCAAAACACAGTGACATAAATAGGGTGCATAATTCAGCCGTAGAAACACTGGTTTCACCAGGATCCATATTTTCAATAATAATCTTTCACGACAAAAGTACATTCCTCAAAACTCCCCAAGTTTGAGGCGTACTTGTTAATATGGCTAATCCTTGAAAGCATGTGGTGAGGATCTCACTAATAACCCTCTCATGAACAAAATATGATGTCTCTTTTAATTAACTTATTAATATTGAAACGGCATAGAGATAGATGTACCTTGCAGGGAGCAACTCGACCTGGAAAGGTGGCAAAAACCTTTGGAAGGATCTTACATGTTTAAAATTAATAGCGCACAAAACCCTAAATGTATTTTGTTTTGGAGGATGTAAGACAGAATACTAGGCAACATTCCGTGGCATCTATTTTAGTTTCGATACACCTGGATTTTGATTTTAAATGTGACCTTAGTTTTTTATTACGCAGCAATGCTTTTTTTTATTCACTAGGTGAATCTTTTTAACTTTATTTTAAGTTTACTTTTATAGAGTAGTCCATATTATTTCTTCACATATTGAGATTAATTCAAATTTATTTTAGTCATTTTTGTAACCTTTGTATTTTATATTCAATTAGTGTATTATATATTGTTTTTCTTCTTTTGGGGTTTCACCACGTTTAATTATATTTTGGTAAGACTTTAATGACCTCATTGTTTTGACGTGCCTATATACACAAATAATTATTTTCTAGAACATTCGTTTGATTGAACTATCTGGGTGTAGGATTATATTATTCTGTAAAATATTTTCGATACATAACGAACGTGTGTGCTCATTTCAATTCGCACCTTTTTAAATCTGTAAATAAACTTATTTCTCAACGCAAGTTAATTCTTAGATGTTAACCTCAACCCCGACAATTTCTTTCCCCCATATAAAGTACCCAAAACTATCTTGAATGATCATAAAACACTTGGGGTGTGACTGAATCATTTATTAGTAATCAAAACGATTCTATGGGATGTGGGAACAGATTTAAAATTACTATACATATTAACCTATATCATATATACCCTTAAAAAAAGGAAACCTTCCTTGCGTTCCAATAGCAATAAAGCAATACACTGGTCTTAGATTATTTGTATCCGTTTTAGAATCAGCTTATTTACAAAGTATAGGCCTACTTTGAGGAGATGGCTGTAGTTTATGTCTGTAGCTGTGGGCAACCAAGCAGTCATGGTCTGTATACATCCGGAAATAATTGATAGTAAGGGCCTGTTTCATAAAACTACCAGTAGACAGTTTACAATTGTAAATTAAAAGGTTTCATAAAGAAAATATTCTGACTTGTACATTTTTGTACACTTCTTGGAAATAATTACATATCAGCTGTTATATTTACAAGTTAAATATTAATACTTACCATTTAGTTTCCATTGTTATGGCAATCCAAAGTACACAAACTATTTTAAAATGATTTTGGGAAAGTTGTAATCAAATTATAAAATATTAGTTATTCAATAAAATAGTTTGAAAGTTTCAAAATTAGAATTAAGAAATAAAATAAAATTATGTAATAAGGTACCGGTACAATATGTTAACTGTCTTAGTTGATGAGGCTCAACATTGCTATGGGGCATCACGTAGTATAATAATTTATCCTGAGCTAAGGTTACTGATTTCAGACATTTGTTTTGTACAACAATTATATCTTGAAATACTTTCTGAATTAACTCACTTAAGGTCGTTCATACATGACTGCCTCTTAATATAAATAATAATCTCACCTGCATCATCATAATAAATCTATAAACATTATATACATGTTACTTAAAATATTTACACAAGTGATTTATTCATAATAGTAGTAAACTGAACTAATTAAGCACAAATAACCCATTCAAAATCCACTTGTAAAGTATTTTTGGTATGTGCCAAGACTTGTAGAAAATACTCCTTGAGTTACAAGTGCTTGTAAGCTACAAGAATATTTATTAGCCCACAGTATAAACTTGCTTGTAAAACAAAGTTTTAAATAGCTGTAAAATTTAAATTGAAGTGACAAGTATTTATTTGCAACTTTATGAAACCTTATTTTCTCATTTCTTACAAGCTACAAGTGAACTATATTGCTAATGGTAGGCTTATAGTTCTACGAAATAAACCCAAGATATTTTTGGGTTTTCTGGGAAGAGTTTCTTGCCGGGCAACGGGATCTAGAGCCAAAACCATTTTACCGATAGGAAGGACTACAACTGGTATTTAGGATATTCGTAACGTTCCCTTGAGGACCCGGGGAGTTTTCGGAATTAGATACTCAAACCTAAAATTAAGAGTAGTTTACTTGTAGTTAAAGCAGAACAAAAAAATCAATTTTCTCAAAATCAACCATTACAATTTTAATTAAAATTCGATTCTAGTCATTAATTAAGATTATAATTCACCCATTAATATTATTTTGAGGGTAATTTACACTAGAGTAAATTTCCAATTTTGATCGCATCCTCGCAATTCTTTGAGATACTCTAAACAACTTTACATTGCAAAACTGTAGGACTATTAAAAATAAAAATAAAATCTTTCGTTTTAAATTTTTTTTTTCAAACCAATAGTTTCCAAGCTGTAAGTTTTTTTTTGTGTCTTTGAGATATAAAATTGATTGTTAGGCTCTTTGACGGACAAAGATGTTCCTATTTTATCAATGTTTCTGTAACAGTGTATATTATTTTATTAATGCTCTTTGATAGAATGTGCAACAGTGTGTATTATTTTGTTTTACATACATATCTTACTAGTTTTAATTAAATGTCTTCATTTTTATGGAAAGAAATGAGTAAGTCTGTGTAATGTAACGTATCATTTACTTATTTCATATTAAAGTCTACTGGTTTTAAATTAGCATTATTTACTTTACTGAATAAAGACTTGTGTAATATATTATCTGCAATAGTATATCTTTTAAAATAAAATAAAATATCAATTAAACTTCAACTAATGTAAATTGGTACAGCCATATTATAGTCAAACTGTCTTATTAACTACTGAATGTGAATGTGGGGAATTACAGGCCTCCACCGTGGTTCGGATCCCACGTTAAACTGTAGGTCCTCCATTTCATCTCACAATTACCCTACCATTACACATTAGCGTAAGTGCGTATTACCCGAACGGGTAGTAATATGTGGTGCCAATAATAATAATAATTAGACTAAACAATTGTTATAATGCTTGTCGGGTGTAAAGGCATCTTAACTATCTTTATCATGCTATAAAATATTATGTAACATTTGTTATTTCCAGAAAAGAAAGCAACACTTCGAACGTGCTCATTCGCCCGTACAGATCACGTGGATCCCTGTGAAGATCTAAAGAGCAAAGGTAACAACAACTTGCTACACGTGTCCTTCTGTGGGCTCTGCGAGACGGAAGGTTGTAACAGCGCTGGACGTCTGGTTATCCCTTGGCTACTAATGATTCTACCAGCGCTCCTGGTGGTCGCCTGAAACAATATCAAGCCACACCACACATTTAGTCGTTGTCACGCTTATATCTTGTTTTTTAAAACAAACCTACAACATTTCCTGTGTTTCATTTATGTGATTGCCACAACTCATTACAACAACTCAGAGTTTGGTTTTGTTACAGTTCATATTTATTTTGAATTATAGATGATACTTACAAAATAATAGAAATCATGGGAAACATAATATTTCTGGGAATCAAATATGTATATATATATATATATAATATATACATACATTTATTTGCCTTAAAATAATTATATGTATTGAATTAACTACTATGTGATTATATAGTAATCAAAACATTAGATTAATTCATGGGTGAAATGTTCGTAGTAGATTTCATATAAACAACAATTGAATACATATTTTTACATACCGTACAATCAATGAAAAGTTAGCCAAAGTAGCGTTTTAATTAAATCTAAATATATATTTCCAATTTATCTATAATACAAATATATACTTCCTTTTCATAATATGATACTAATGTAACGCTGTTTCAAATTGGTTGCTGTGAATACCTACAACAAGAATATGAAATATATTGTATTAGGATTTATTTTAACAAGGATATTACAATTTTTTCCAAAAGGGAATCAGTCATATTTTTTCTTCTACATTTTAATAACACTCAAAAGCAGGGATATAATTTAATATGAAACAATTTTTTTTAATAATGTCCATATTTATTTGGGAAGGAGTACTAAATTATTAAATTAAATTTTCTTTGTTATTCTTTTATTCTTTTCTCCCTATTTGAGCCTTAATCCTCAATGACGACATGTTTCGGTGTTGTATGTTACACATCTTCAGGTCTGATGTATTGTGAAATATTGTATAGAGATGTTAATAAAAGTTTAAGTTTAATAAAGTTAAACATCAGACATGTAAATAGTCTATAGAAATTAGAAAATGATATATGAAATATTAAATAAATAATCACTTAAATTAACAAGCTTATAAAGATCTTATTTATGATGAAGATGATTTAATTTAAATAAATACTATCGGAAGGTTTGTGAAATTTTGAAGAATTATTATACAAGAAATTTTTAGTGTGATGATCAAAAATAAGTAGTAAGTTACCAATATGAGGAAATAAAATAAAACAATTGATAAATTAGATAGTGCTGCTTGTGTAACATAGAGTGTAATTTATATGATTAGTTATTTAATATTTCGTATATTATCTTCTAATTTCTCTAGACTACTTAACTTTCTAATGTTTATCTTAATTAAACTTACACTTTTATTAACATAAATATATACAATATTTCACAATACATCAGACCTGAAGATGTGTAACATACAACACCGAGACATGTCGTCAAAGAAGAATAAGGCTCAAATAAGAAGGGAATTAAATAATAACAAAGAAGATTTAATTAAATTAAAAATAATCGTTGATAATCAAATAGTAATGGATATTAAAAAAACTCATAATTCAACAGTCGTGTCATGGGGGATTTATAAATTATATACTTTTGTACTATAAATATTTTTTCAAAAATAAACATTTTATTTATTCAGAAGAACTGTGATTTTTGAATTATATGTATTTATTATTCATATAATCAGTATATATTTTTAATACATATATATTAATAGCTTCATCTTTTGTATCTTTGTAAGTGGTTAGTTTAATTTTTGTGTTAGATGCAAAGAACATTATGAATTTAGGTTGGTTTTTAATGTGAAATTTTCCAACCCAACTTGACACTTATGAAAATTAAGACATCCTTGTTTCTTTGCTCCTCATCCTTTCGTAAGCTCTAATCCTACTACCCATTACCACTGAAATGGTAATGAGTTGACAACATTAGGGTATCTTAGGTCAAAAATAGAGTTACCCACAACTAATAACGTAAAGTGTCTTGAGTTGTTCGTAAATTAGGGTATTCTAGATATCAGGAAGACATCTCTACAGTCTTAAAACTTATTTACGTAAACATACACACTTAATAATTTCTTTTTTAACTCTTTATGTTTCTGTAACTTTAGTTTTAAATTATTATTGTGTACATATTAACCCCCATTTTGTTTTAAAATTATACTTCAGTATTAAGTTATCAACTGAATAATATTAATATTTATATATATATTAATAAATATATATTTATTAATATATATTAATAAATAATATATATATATATTAGTAACACAAATTAAATTAAGACTTAATATCAAATAATTGACATTAAAATTAACAGGTAGACCCTAGAGTTGGTCTTTCAGAATGCATACCGGTAGTCTATTTAACTTCCAACAACTTGGAATAAATATAATTGATTATAAATTATTAAGAAACTAGAGGTAATTTGAAATCTGGTGAACCCTAATATAATTACTTTGGTTTACCTTTATTACAGCTTCATATGATGGCTATGAACATATTAGTCTCTTTATAATGTGCTGAAATAAAAAAATCACATAAATGCTTCCAAAAATAGATCTCAATCCCTAACCGAATTCATTCTAAAATGGGTTGTCAAGTTTTTACACAAATTGAACAAAACCTATCAAAGTAATAGATAGGTCTCTCAATTTAGCACTTGTATACCAAAGGGATTTTACTCTTTACATTATAATAATAAAATTGCCGTTGGAGCAAAATCAACCTAAAAACACAAATAAAAGAGATAATTTAAATATCCTGCTAACACTATATGTATTTATATGATCAATAATAAAGTCAAAGTCACTTTTTAATAAAACGAGTACCTTTTAATATTAATAAACTTTTATTAACATTTATAATTAGTGATAATCTGGCTTATAAAGTTATTGTAATTAATACATTTTAGATGCTACCCTCATGTTTTAAATATAAGTTAAAGTAGCATTAATAAATAAATGTGCATTTCAAAGTTGATTTTAACTTCATTTTTGCTTGAGAAAGCCCTATAAGACTAATTTATTTCGCAATTATTAATCAAAAAATAGCTTAGAGTCAAAATGCCTTTATTATGAATGATTGTTGTTGTTTTTTAAATTTTTAAATCTTAAACTTTCCTTAATATAACTAAACCAATTTGTAATCTCCTTAGTGTTAAGAATATTAACTTGATAGAATTAAATATCTTCAAATAATAACTGTATACACTGACTCTTCTTAATTGATGTTAGTTTAAATATTCGATAATATTTAAAATGTATGTATCTCTAGATTTTAAACTTTGTTTGTGTAGTAAATTTTGATTAAATAGTTATGGTTTTAATTAGTTTTAAGAATAGGGGCTCTAAAACTGTTTTGGCGTATGCCTCCCGTAGGATAACAGATATACCCTGGCGAACACCTGTTGGGTGGGCGTTAACATACAGAACGAATGTAGCCGAGGCTGACCGATTGTTCCCGAGATGAGTCACAGTCCTGAGACCTAGCTCTTTTCCTCTCACCACTTTCCAGGGCTGACCGATTGTTCCCGAGATGAGTCACAGTCCTAGGACCTAGTTCTTTTCCTCTCACCACTTTCCAGGGCTGGCCGATTGTTCCCGAGATGAGTCACAGTCCTAGGACCAAGCTCTTTTCCTCTCACCACTTTCCAAGGTTGGCCGATTGTTCCCGAGATGAGTCACAGTCCTAGGACCTAGTTCTTTTCCTCTCACCACTTTCCAGGGCTGGCCGATTGTTCCCGAGATGAGTCACAGTCCTAGGACCTAGTTCTTTTCCTCTCACCACTTTCCAGGGCTGGCCGATTGTTCCCGAGATGAGTCACAGTCCTAGGACCTAGTTCTTTTCCTCTCACCACTTTCCAGGGTTGGCCGATTGTTCCCGAGATGAGTCACAGTCCTAGGACCTAGTTCTTTTCCTCTCACCACTTTCCAGGCTGGCCGATTGTTCCCGAGATGAGCCACAGTCCTAGGACCAAGCTCTTTTCCTCTCACCACTTTCCAAGGTTGGCCGATTGTTCCAGAGATGAGTCACAGTCCTAGGACCTAGTTCTTTTCCTCTCACCACTTTCCAAGGTTGGCCGATTGTTCCCGAGATGAGTCACAGTCCTAGGACCTAGTTCTTTTCCTCTCACCACTTTCCAAGGCTGGTCGTCTCGGTTCCCAGGTACTGGGCATACATTACGTAGGGTAGGGTAGAAAACCTCCCATTTTTTACCACGTGGGTGCTTATGTTGCTTTGTATTTTTAACAAATTAGCTATTAAAACTAAGAAAACTCCCTCTATTAATATATGTCCATACTCATAACTACCAAATAAATAATAGTTACAATATACAATAGTAATGATTTATATAATAAAAAAAAGTTTTTCTTCATACATAATAAATCTCTTCCATGTTTAGTTTATGATTTATTAAAATACAAATCTTAAGTATATTTTCAAGACTTCAAAACTGATAACCATTAAAACAATTTATATCACTTATATTAATTACTTAAACTCTGAATACCTTTGCTTTAAAAGTGTTTATTTATATATTGTTTTTGCACCGCATCTTACTACCCGTCCGGATGATATGGTGATGAGTAAGATTTAATTTCTAAGAAATGTATCCAAATATACGTAGAGTGAGAGTGGGTAGTAATTTAGTAATAAAACCACACCCTATTACACACGGACATTGTACACCCACAATTCTTAAATTAATAAAGGCCAATGTTTTAGTCCGTTTCTATACAATAGTTTAATTTGTTACTATTTGAGTCGGTGGGCCTAAATATGTTTACATAATTCCACTTAAGAACTATCTTTAAGAACCACTGTGTTCGATGACCATACCAAAATTTGGTCAAACACCGTGCTTCTCAAATTTGTGGTTCGTAAACGAGAGACTGGGGAAAAATGAAATATTATAAGAATGGTACAAGAATGACAGGCAAGGTCTTCTAAGCCAAAAATACTTTGTAACCTCTTCAGTGGCAGCGTGCTCTAACAAGCTGCTATCGCAGTACACTAGACCACTAATGACGTGGAGATCGAGGTTTGATCTCGGCCGGGTGTATTGAGGGTGATTTCTTCAAAAACTGTTTTACACTCTCTCTCTCTCTAAACGCAAATTCAGGTACACTTTCTCTTAATATAAATTTCCTAATCCCTAACACATAATTGTAATTAGTACATAAACATATAACCCAAACGGCCAGTAAGACAAAGGTGGCAAAAAAACAACAACTTTGTGCCACACTATAATGTTAAATGTAATAAAGAAATAAAAAGAAAAATGTTGTCATTTACTGCTTAATTAACGTGTACATTTAGGTGGGGACGTAGGGAATGCAAAAAAAGTCCAGTGTTTTTGCAATTTTTATAACAAAACTTTTTTTGGTCAAAATAAACCAAATATTACTTCTATACAAACATATGTTTTAATTTTTTTCCCATATGACCTCATCAGTTGTTTATCTTTCAAAAGTGTCCTAGAATGCCATGAAAATATTTTCTCTTCTTTAAAAAGGTTTTTAGATAATGACACTAGGCTCATGACAGATATTTAACAACTGTTGACATCACAATATGAATAAGATTAAACGCTGTTTGTATGGTAGCAATGTTTGATTTAGTTTGACCGAAAAAAGTTTCGCTATAAAAAATGCAAAAATACTTAACTTTACTCGCGTTCCCTGCATCCCTACCTTAATATAATTCCCGGCTTGGTCAAGAGGACAGGTTGGTGGAATACTAAACCGCGTGGCTCACATGTGCTTCGAACGCTTATAAAGTGGCCCGATATTGTTAAGCGCTTGAGAAAACTCTTTTATAAAACATAATAATGTGGACCGTAGACAATATATTTACATTGCTCTTCAACCAGAGCATGGTGCGTTTGTTTTGTCTATAATTGTCTGTATTTGATGATTAAATCATCATCATCTTGAACAGCTTCCAACCACTGGCTGGGTCTGTTTGGAACATAAGCCTCTCCACCGCCTCCTGTCTTTCCACCATCTCTCTCCCTCCACCTTGGTCCAGTCCTCTCCTCCACACTCCTCCTTACTCCCTTCAGCCATCTATCCCTAGGTCTGCCTCCTACCACCTCCTGGGCATCCTTTCCCTTTCCCTTCCTCTCACAAGTTCATACCACCTTAGTTGTGCTTTCTCTATCCTCTCCTGAACTTGCTCCTCCATTACTAATTCTCTTAAGGCCCGTTTCCACGGCGCGTGTTTAGACGACCGCTAGATGCGCGTTTCCTTGGTACGGCTCTGGCGTTCCCGTGAATTGTCGGTAAATGCTTCAAACATCAAAGGCCTGTGGTTCGTCTGATGACGAGTTAGTAGCGGCTCGGGCACCGTTCCAACGGGCACGCAATTGTTCGGACGAATTTGTGAGTGGTCTGTGTCAGTCGAACAATGGTGGTGAGCAGTTTGTTATTTTGTTATTTGTTCAAATTTATTAAAACATAATTTTGAAGTGTTAGCAGTGGAGTGGAATAATGAAACAATCATGGAGTTTTTAGATCTATACGAAGGAGAACCTATTATATGGGATCCTAAGAATGAACAACATAAAGACAGAAACCAGGTATACGACGCTTGGAAATGCATCCAAAGCAAATTAAGTGCAGAATGTTCTTTAAAAGAGTTAAAGAAGAAAAAGGAAAACCTATTGGCGTCAGTAGCTAGTAGGACTCATCACCCCACTGCTCTGATAGACTGAATTTGTTCATGTGACCACGCCCCTCGTTCTCTGATTGGATGTTGGTTTCCCCCTCCCTTCCTCCTGACCCCCTTTCCAGTGTTCCAAACATGTTGGTACTTGTATTTTCTTGTTTTATTTGTTTTTTATGTATGCTCATTGATTTTTTATTTGTGCTCAATGGTTATTTATGTATGCTCTTTGCTTTTTTTATCTGTAAACATTGGTTATTTATGTCTGGGTAGGATTGGGATGGGACATTGAGTCTTTTTATTCATTTATTGGCGTGCAGTCCATGGCGCCGGGCGCTCCTCCTTCGGCATCGCTAGTGACCATCTTCTCTGGCTGACCGCTTAGCTAAGAGTGTAACCACCGAGCAGCTGACAGCGTATCACGGCCGTAAGGCCCCTTTCACTTTTCCTTCCCTCCCCACCCTCATTACATCGCCACGGCACAGAACGAGCTAAGTTACAGTGACTGATCCCTCGCTCTGTTGGAGTGCCTTTCACTTCCCGGAACAAACAGCACGAACCTCTCCTGACGACCGTTTGGGGTAGAGTGTGATAAGTGGTTCCCCTGCCTTGAGACCCATTTCACTTCCCCTCACTCCCCCCTCCTTCAAGGCATATGTCACAACCCCTTCTGTGGTAATGGGTTTTCGCGGTGTCGTTATCGCAATGTCGTAACCTCCTATATGGTAATGGGTTTTCCCTGATGACAGGCACCAGTATGGCGGGTCAACAAGATAAGTTGGGACAATAATAGATCGTGACCTTTAATGACGTCGCAATGGATTTTCCCTGATGACTGGCGCCAGTTTGGTGGCTCAACAATACAGGAATAGATCGTGACCTTGAAACTGTGAGTTAGGTCATTGACTCTGGCAACCTTCCCCATGGCAATGGGTTTTCCCTGTGATGTCGCAACTAGTCATCGCAATGTCACAACCCCCTATGTGGTAAAGGGTTTTCCCGGTGATATCGCAACTAGAGTGCATTGACACAGCTCTAATTATGTACAATAAGGGTCCTTAGAAACCTTAAGGTGATTTATAATTATCAGCAAGGGGCCGCTATCCCCCACCACAAAAGTCTACTAAAATTGGTTGTTTAGTATCGTCCATCGGCATGCGTGGGTGTAGGTACTGGAGAACCAGAGGAGTAAGATAGTAATGTTCCAGAGTTTACGTGGAGTGAGGGATAGTATAAAACCACCCCAGTTCACTTGAGCGAGATTTGAACCCACGACCTCCCCCCGCCATAACTATATGAGTGACACGTACTCTTTCTAGCAAAATATGTGGTAAGGATGACTAAGAAAATGTTCTGGAAGGAGAATTACCTATAGTTTACATGGTGGGGATTTGATTTCCGCCCCCGCCAGAATTAGATGAGCCTGACATTTATATGGCGTGCACACCTGGATTCAGACCTCGATATCTTTAGAACGGTCGTACTTCCTGCACCCACACAATTTTTGAAGGGGTTTTGCTGGTTGACGAGATTTTTATAGACCAGTAGAATGTGTACCCACATTTGCTTCAAATGTTGGTCACTCTGTCATCGCCCATCTAGTTACGCCTTAGAACATATGACAATCGATGCAAGTATAAAATGCATTGTGACGGTAGATTGCTACCCAAGGACCTAGTCTTTTTTTTTTGCCAGTGATGGGGATCAAATATGGTCGGATGCATTGATGATTTTATTATCCACCTTCATGCAAATCAGGGCAAACTTATCCTTTAAATTATTCATAACTAGCAATCTCACACGCCCTTTGCCCGTGACCCACTGTGGTATTGTGTTAAAAAAAATAGCCTAATTAAAAATTTTAAAATCCTGCTTCAAGGTGCATTCGGACCCCCTCCCGTACACCTATGTTAAAAATTTCAAATCTCTGCAAGCTGTAGATTTGGCTTGGCATCGCACACAAACAAATACACAGACAAACACTTCCTTTTATTATTGAAGATTCCTGGTCCATTAATATAAATATGCGGATAGCACAGATGGGTGGTCCGGCACGCAAGAGAGAAAACAAGATCGAAAATCTCAATATCGAGATTTATTCCCACTGCACCCCAATGAGATTCGAACCGAATCCTAAGCTGAGCATTATCTCACCAAACTACAGTCCCATTTTCATAGGAACAACTAGAAAAGCCACTAGATCTAATTTCACTTATTCATACGTCAAGACAAGGGATCTGCCGCAACCTATTTTGATATACTATTAATACCTATAAAATACCACCGATACTGTAGTATTATTTTATAAATATTGTCTGAAAAAGTTTGTATATTCTAAAAGTCTCTTTATATAAAAATTGGTTTCTACATATAAACAGTTTTTCAACGGCGTTTTTTTACTACCGATTCAGGCTTTACTACACTTATTCCCCGTCAAGTTATTATTATTATTATTATTATTATTAGCACCGCGTCTTACTACCCATTCGGGTTATACGCACTTACGCTAATGTGTAATAGTAGGGTGATTGTGAGATGAAATGAAGGACCTACAGTTTAACGTGGAATCCGAACCACGGTGGAGGCCTGGCATTCCCCACATTCACAAGATTCACTAGATGTCTTGTCAGAGGTGAAGGAAGGGTTTGGTAATCAGATAAATCTTTGCCGGGACCGAGGATTGAACCCCGGCCGCCAGCATAGAAGTCTGACACCTTACCCCTAGACCGTCAGGTCTCCCCTCCCGTCAAGTTAATCTAGTGCAAGCCTGACGACTTGTAGCCCCGCGACCACCGTTGTATAAAATATTAGTATTACTGTACTTATTTAACTATGAGAGGATGAAATCATAAACAAAACCTTCCAAGTGCAGGTATGGGCTCAAATTACCTCCCTCAGTACACCAGTCCGAGATTCGAACCTCAATCTCCCCGTCATCAACAGTTTATAGCCTAATGAGAAAGTAGATCGTTAGACCATGCGACCACCGAAGCAGTGATTACAACTTTGTCCTCTAGTGTAGGCCATTTTGCTATATATTACTCTTTTTAGCACCGCGTCTTACTAACCGTTTGGGTTATAATACGCTTATGTATTATTTACGCTAATGGACTAGAAATTGGGAAGATTACACCCGCATTTGCAGGGGGAGGGAGAGTATAAAAACCACCCCCGTTCACCCGACCGAGACTCGAACCTCGATCTCCCCCATACTCAGTAGTCTAGCTCAACACGAATCTGCCACGTTAGCCAACTGCGTCACCGAGGCGGGTATCTGTCACTCTGCGCTCTTTTTAGAGAGCTAACAATGTTTGCGAGGCTGGCTCTTCTATATGTATACACATCAACCAAACCAAATATTACAACAGATTTAAAGAAGAAGCAGAACCAAGAGTCCAACTGGATTAGGAATTGGGAAGGTTGAGTCCACATTTGCGCAGAGGGAGAGCGGAAAACACCCCTAATTTACCCGACTGAGATTCGAACCTTGAACTCCTCCGTCCTCAATCGCCTGCCACTACACAAAACTAGCGTGTCAGTCAACTACGCCACCGAGGAAAATTATTTTAGAAACAACAGTTTTATTAAATACAGTTTTAAATATTATTCAATGTTCGCAACTATATTTTGATGAAATAATATATATATAACGTTTACAAAAAATCATAAGTAATATTAGATACAATTTTAAATATCATTTGATGCTCGAAAATATATTTTGTTGACATAATAAATAGCACTTACACGAAACAAATAAGCCACTTAAACAACAAAGAAATTTAATGTTCACGATTATATTTTGATGAAATCATATATATAACTTTTACAAATATTTTCTCTACCTACCATTTTGGACAGGCCTGAGAGCAAGCAGTGCGGACCCTTGCAGTTAAAGCAGAACTTACGAGACCCACACGGTGTATCGTGAGCCTCCTGTCCACAATCTGCACTGTTGGCTTAACACGGCATCACAGCTTTAAATGCCCGAATCCCTGACACTGAAAACAGCACAGTGGATTGGGGACATACAGGTGGACCTTAAGCACATGTAAACCTGCACGGTCCTCCTTTTGAAGGCTAGAAGTTACAAAAGTGAGGATAAAAGTATAGGTCTTTTTCTCATTTCTGTTATTTTTTAAGACTATACGGTAAACTTTGGTGACATGCTGATGGGTAAGCTCCTCAGAAAATTCCTCAATGCTCACGCAGTCAAGGTCGTGGCAGGTGACCAATCCCTTGCAAACATTGAGGAAGATATGTGGTTCCATTTTTACCTGTATTTTAGTCGTATTGATCGACGGTATTTCACTAAGAAAGCCATTATTTTGATTATTTGAATGGCAGACTTGGTCTGAATAAGAACAGTTCCATCACGCAGTTTTCTTATAGAGACATCAGACTTGGCTAAACCGTTTCTCACTCTTTTGAGGATAAATGGGCTCACGCGTTTCAAGATCTCACTGAAGTCTAATCGAGACATTACCAGGAAGCAAGGGTGGGAGGTTTCACCACTTCCTAGATTTTTATAAAATAATGCTGGGTGGCCTTATTCGTTTCCACCTCTTTCCATTATTATGGCCCTGTGAGAGGCTGGGCATTGAGTTGCCAACAGGGTTTGCCAGAATGGGGCCAATGTACAGTAAGTTGTCAGCTTCGACAATAGAATAGGACATGCCGTTTGGGGACAGCCTTCACAATACTTGGATTGTAAACTCAGGCTGATCCAAGTTGGTTCTATCACATAAGGCCCTGTTAAGGTGATTCGTCCAACAAGCTTCTCCTAGAATGAATAGGCTATAAAATTTTTACAGGGAATTTTTAACATGGTTGAAGGGTGGTGTTGTGTTGTGAAAGAGGGGATGGGCAGTTGGAGTGGTAAATTAAGCTGGTATTGCCAGATCTTTGTTCACAACAGTGTTTTCATAGCACTGCATTTTTTTTCACTAATTTAGAACATGAATGGTCACTGCATGACTCACCCGGGAGTTGTGGTCTTGAGTTTGAATCCCAGCTACTAAGATTAAAAGAATATTAATAATTCAAAATAATGAACTTAATACACGTGTCATAAAGTATTTATTGTACTGAATACTATTAGGCCTATATTTACAAAATGTGTTCTTATAAGAAAAAAGTATTACTAGGCAATTTAATTAAATAATTTGAGTGGTGAAAGTTTAAGGGTTCTTTTATTATTCTTTTAGCACCCAGTTTTAATATCCGTTCGCGGTATACTCACATGTACTAATTACGCTAGTTAGTTAGGGATTAAGAAAGCTGAATTTAGAGGAAGTGCACTCGCATCTGCGTAGAGAGAGTGTGGGAAACCATTTATAATAAAACTGCAACCCCCCCTTAATATCTATAAGGCGAGAGAGGCAGTAAATTAGGTAAAGAGTTACCTGAATGAACATAACAATTTTATTTAGTAAAAAAAACAATAACAAGCTGAGCAAACAATCAACACCGCGTGAAGCGCGCTTTTCCGTCCAACGTGGAAATAAATTACATCAAAGGTAAACATAAACGTTACCTCCTCAAAACAAATCACGTTACATTAAACCCATCAAAGGTAACGGTCCGGGGTCTCAGTGACATGGTCTTTGGTTTATGGTTCTTTGGTTACTTCGCTAAATTGATTAGTTCCTAAACTGGTTACTCTAGCGTTTAAGTTATCCACCCTTGTATAAATATATATCTTTCTTACAGGCGCCCGTAGCAAACGTGACGTCATAGCAATTAAACAAGGCCACAAGGTAATAATAACCCCAACAACCCTAGGCGTTAAACTTGGCGATCAAAGTTGAGTCCTGAAACAGCTATACTTGAAAATAACATAAACCGGGTTTCGAACCCAGGACCAGACAATCTCTGGTTAAAAGCTAATATTGGCAAACGTATGAAATACAAATAAATAGGGCTCAGACCCTGAATATAAGTGGTGGCGAAAGCGACGGTCTAACTCCCAGCCGCGATAAGCGCGTAGCATAGTCAAAATTCAGACAAAAATAATTTAATAACAAGGTCCAAATAGTAATTTAGAAAGAGTTCCCCCCATGACGCCGAAATAGTAAATTTGGTAGGAAGGTAATATCCCCCGAAACCCAGTCGCTGCCCTCACCTCTTATCCTCGAGCCGGTGGGGTAGTAAGTGACCTGAGATCCCGGTACCGCTAGTATTTATACGAAATATAATTCTCAGAAAAAGGGGGGGCGGATCGAAGGAAGGGAAGGTTGGAGAACATTACAAACAAGGGGGGAGGAGAAGTTCGAGGCTCATATCGAAACACGTAGCACCTTCGCGAAGCTCGGCGAAGGCGGAAACGGAACTCTTCTATCCATTTTCTCTGCTGGCCGAACACGTGGTCGAGCCTCATTGCCGGCTGGCGCAGACACGCCTTCAGTCAGTCTGTTGTATTTGGCGAGAGCGGAGGTCGCTGGTCAAGCTAGTGCCGCGTGTTGACCCAGTTGGCTGTCCCAGTTGGTGAGTGTTGTTACAATGTAAGTTGTTACAAAACTACCTTCTGTATACCTTACGGAGATCAAACCCCGATCTCCCTGTCTTTAACGCTCTAGTCTACGACGAGAATGATGTATTAGATGTAATGTTATCACCGTAGCAGGTTTTAGAGTTCTTTATTTGTAGTAAAAAAGTAATACTTTTCGTTGTTATTATTATAATAGTTAACAGAGCTCATGATGGGCACCTTACAAACCGGCTGAAAAGCTGTAAAAATGTTGGAATGCCACGTAGGTCAAAGACCTACAAGATTAGGACCAACTGGTCGACAAGCTTATGCATAAAAAGGCAAAGTTATCGATAGCCTACTGGTTGACCAAATAAATGAAAATATTTCAAAGCTTGAGTGTGACAAGTGATCGACACCTTTAGGACCATGTGATAATATATACAACTGTTTGACATGAAAGGACCTGTTGACATACAACAGTCGAAATGGATTTAATGAAACAATTGACCGACAAGTCAATACATTGCAAATAATGTGTTCGACAACGAAATCGTAAACGGAAAATAACAAGTAGTCTATGAAATATTATTTTTTAACTAAATTTATAGCTCTAATATATACCCACATTTGTGGTCACAAGGTCTAATGCGTCATTCGCATTCCTTATTCTGCGTATAGCTCAAACGTGGAGTGAAAATCTGAGGAAAAAAATTACCAATTTTTTAGCACCACGTCTTACTATCCGTTCGGGTATACACTAATTTTGTGGATTAAAATCATCATTAGTAAGGTATCAATTTTCTAATTTGGTTTTTTGGGTTAACCAGGTGTCTGTCGATCATTTATTCCGCATATGCATGAGTTCAACCAGTTGGTACAAGTCATGATTTACTTGTGTAGCCAGGCCCCGGGACATCAAGCAATAGTAGATTATGAACCAGTGGTAACAAGGCCCCGGGATATAAAACAATAGAATATTATGAACCATTGGTAACAAGGCCCCGGGACATCAAATAATGGAATATTATGAACCACTAGTAGCAAGGTCCCGGAATATAAAACAAACGAATATTATGAACCATTGGTAACAAGGCTCCGGGACATCAGACAATGGAGTATTATAAACCACTGGTAGCCAGGCCCCGGAACAACAAACAACAGTGGGTTCCGGGTTGAAGCTGTAATTCAAACTAAGATTATTAGTGGATAAGTTGAATGTATGATTTAGACTGATTTTAATAGAAAGATCATTATTTGACAACTAGAAATGGGTTCACTAATGCATACGTCAAATCATGTGATCTAGAGCTGTACCTTTGATAAAGGCTTATACTATAATATTTACATAAGTTATAGTCTGCACTGTCTAAACTGACTATACTTTTATATAGTCAGTGCGCGTGGATATGAGATCATGAGCGAGGGACGAATCCTGGATAACTCAGTGCTAGAACATTGACGCGCCAAGATCCCGAGTTCAATTTTATTCTATCTGAAGCGTTTTTTTTATTGCAACATAACCCTCTAACTACCAGAGGCTAGAACAAATTCTAAATATTAAACAACTCTAGAAGCTATCTGAAGTTTTTTTGGGAACAACTACCGAAGACTAGGAAAAATTCTAAATGCTAAACACCTTTGGAAGCTATCTGAAGTTTTTTCTTTGCAACATAACATCGCAACTGCCGAAGGCTAGGAAAAATTCTAAATATTAAACACCTCTAGTAGCTCTCCGAAGTGCTTTTTATGGTTGCACAGCTCCCTAATTTGTACTTGTATCTTATTTTGTTATATTGTTTGAATCATAAATAAAGTCATGTATAGTTTGTTCATAAAATTTTGTGGAGGATTTGAAAATCCCCCCATATGCGGCCTTGTACGTACCTGAAAACATCGTAGATTAAATATTTCATTGTTTTAAGTTTATAACGATTCTTGTTCGATTTCGCCTTTTTGTTTCATTTTCTTGGTTTTGAAGCACATTTAATTTTTAGGGTTGAACTTAGCCATGTTCAATAAACACTCCAAATGATGTTTTTTTTTTTAGAAAATGTCTAAAGAAATGCAGTACTCATGTGACATTAGATATATTTTCAAAATTTTTAAGATCTTTTTAATGTTAAATTTATTAACTAGTAATAAAAGGCAAACTCATTTTTATACATTCATGAAGTTAATTGTAATATTCAGATAAACTATAGGTATAAAACCAATACGCGTTTTGATGTACCAAGAAATGCGTTCTTTTTGACACTTTGAGTTGAAGAATAAAACTTAACACAGTACAATATTATCCAAGTGCCAAATTACTAGGAAGGAAAAATAGACAAAATAAATGTCACAACTCGTTACTCAAGTAGTAAGAAGTGGTGCTATATATATATATAAATAAAATAATATATATATATATAAAGCACTTAAAGGTGAGTCATTAGTCGGAGACCGGGGTAGCCCAATCCTTCCTTGGTCGGCTGTGTTATCGGTAGGTACAGTCAAACCAAGAAGTTTCAGGAAATGACATGACAAATTTACGTTTACATTGATCAACGTGGTGTGAATAATAAAATAAAATAGTAGAGTTAGACTAATAAACCAAACAAATTTGAAATAATGACATTATGTACTACAAAATGATATAAAATCGAAGTATCGGGGTATAAAACGAAAAGAACTTGTATAAGATTATAAATTATGTAATTGTACAACTATTAAATATCTTTTAGATTAAAAACTAATTTGTTTTAAAATATTGCAAGTACTTCATTGCATACCCTCCATATGCATGTCTAGCTAGAATAAATTTAATCCCCATACATTAATTACTTTACCTTAAAATAAGTACGCAAAATGGATAAAATAGTAAGTTTGACTACTTATAGCTCGATAACTGTAATGAATTGAAACAAATGAATCACTATTTAGAGCTTACATTTATACACTTATTAAAATAATGCAATAAAATTTTCATGGTCGAATGACCTTAATTCCCCCGGCGAGAGGCTCCATACAACGCTAGACATGACAACCTTCGCATGGGGCATCGCCAGGAGAGAGGTCATCACAGTAAGTGGGTGCAGGAAAGTGCCAATTTTACGTCCGGACCTTCATGAATGCAACCTATCTTTTCTCAAAGTAGGGTACCCGGTTATTGTCATACTCAGGTATCTTCTTATAAGATATTACAACTTAGCTTCTATACAAAACTAAACTTCCTGTGTAGAAGCTTCCTCTTTAAGTCACCTCTTATGATAAACAGTGGGTACTGCGGGACCATTCTAGACCCCATCCTGCGGGAGACTTATCTGAAATTCAAAATGGAAATTTAACTAATGTAAAATTGAAAGTTGTAAGCCAGATGTATGTTGGTTTAACATCCTATAGTTTGAAAAATATCTATAATCTTTGCCCAACACAAAATAAAAACTAGAAGATATGTTAACCGATATCTAATCGTTCGTTACATTTCATTTATATTTTTTAAACTAAAAATTAATCCATCAAAATTAGCTTATAACTTATCTTCAAAATTCCAACAAAATCTAGGTTGGGTTAGGAATAATAAGATTGTATACTTGTATATTATATATTACTCTGTTAACATTGAATAATATACACATAATTATTATATTTTGTATAAAAAGCAGTGAAAATGTCTATTGCAAAAAAGATCTTTTGGCAAAAAGTTGGACTATGTCATGTACTACAAGGCTCTACCAATGTGAAATTACATATATAATTTTATTATTTATCGTTTGGCCCATAGGCTACTTGACAAAGGTTTACAAAATAAACAATAGCAAAGTCTTTGATTTACTAGTCATTAGTTTATATAAAACATACAAGGTAAAATATTAAATTTCAAACTACCATAGTGACTAGGACTCGTCCTTTAAGAACTACGAAGGTTAATGTATGTCGAGTCTAGTTATATTTACAAACATAGCCTAAAACTATTGAAATGTATTTGTTTCTTGACATAGTTTTATTAGAGATAGAGTTAAGATGGATATAGATAGTAACATATCTACTATATTAATTTTATGTCCTACTTGAACCCTCTGTTACGTTTTTCTTCATCCTATCAAGGAAAATTTCAGATGTTATGTTTTAATATTGATTTGAACATCCCACATTAAAATAACTCTTATTTCATATTGTGACTCATTTTACTTGATTCGTTGTATCAAAATTGGTATATTTAAACATGTTTGTAACATTGAAAAAGCAATAAGCCATGATTAGCTACGTGTTTCAGCAATCGTCTTCATTCAATTGTTTCAAGATTTCGCCACTATCAGCCAGCGCCACATGCATACATTAACGCACGGTGCCTATAGCAAGGCTACATAGTCTTTCAATTGTCATGGTCAAACCCCATAGCATACCTTTTAAACAACAACAGCGTCGTAACTTCCTGTAGCACAATGCTCTTTAGAAAATCATCTAAATTAATAATGCATTGATGGTGAAAAAAAAACCGGTTATATTTAGGGGGGTAGGCCCCCCGGTACTGGCCTAGAACCACGACTGAACCCCCTCTACACTTATCCTAGCTGTTATACTTCAGTTAAATTACATCCATTTCTACACCACGCCCCATTTGACTACCCGCAATTCATTCATAGTTTTATTTAGTTGGTGTGCAAAATTGTAAGCTTTACGTGTGTGATTTTAATCTGAGTGTACATACTCGTATTATCAGAAGGCAGAGAGAGAGAGAGGAGAGAGAGAGAGAGAGAGAGAGTGAGTGGAATATATGAAAGCTGTGCTTTTTTTTTTTAATGCCGTATATGTAGGAACATAAAAGCATTCTTAACATCGCATTCACAAACAACCGTGAAATATCAACTGTGCCATCTGCCATCTGGCACGAAATAACAACCAATTCAAGTCTAAGTGAGACAAAGAGAACTTGAACAAAACAATAGAACGATTAGGATATTGGCTCTAACATATTAAGATCATGCGCGATCAAATGAAGAGCGCGTGCGCATCACGTGACAACCTGACCGTGATGGACTGTTAGCGACACTAACTGAGTTACACCCTGTTTCAACAAGAATATAGACAAGACACTACACAAAGCACCGCTACACGAGTATATGCTTTACAAAAAGTTGGCCTTAAAAATATTATTTTATGTCGAGAATCCTAAAGGATCCGAACAAACAAACAATTGACAATTGAAAACAATTGACAACATATTTTCGATCACAAATAACCACATTTGGACATAGCACCGTTAAATACATTTAAATATAGTACTACTACTATTTCATTTTTATAAAGTTTAATTGGTTCAACCAAAGAGGGTTTTACTAATTGATTAAGTTATAAAATACAACACCCATGGGTTCCATTACACGTAAAGACGAAATTGTAGACGATTATAAATTTTAATATATTAAAACATGTATAATCAGTTAATTATGTTAGAGAAAGGCAATAGCAATATAATATTATTCAATAATCCAAAACAAACTTACCAATCTAAAAATTTATTTATTAAGAAGAAATACCTTTTTAAACTCGCGTTTTGATCAAAATATTTTAATGTAAATGCTAATTTAAAAAATACAATCTAGGCTTATATAAAACCAATTTCTATAATGCAATCCGGCTGCCAACTTGTTGATGGTTCCTACTTGTATAGTCCTGAGTTAACTAGGGCAGGCCCAAACCATATATGGCAGTCAAAAAATTTAAAATAAATTAAATATTTGAAACATAATCTTACCTAGACCTCAAACTGAGTGCACAAACGAGCGCAAGCCATTGACAAAGCAATATTTGGCTAAACACGATCATAAGATAAGTGAAAGAAAGTAATACTTTTTTTTAAAGAAACTTGTTTGAAAAAAGAGCATAACGGGCTGACAAAGAGCGTAAATTAAATAATAGAATATTATAGAAACATATTGAATAAACTACAACTTTCCAAAGAGCATCACGGTTCACGGAGCTATGTCACCAGAAGTTGTTTATTTTCATTATTATGTCACTCCTGTAAAGACGCTATCTTCTCCTTCGATATTTAACTATGTATTCGCAACGCTTTTAAAATATAGTCTTTACTTTTTGTGTTTTTTATTTTTAGGTTTTTTCAATTTCTTATACAAAATTAAAACTGTCTATCATATATAAAAAATTGTTTTCTATCAGTTTAGCAATTTCGAGGCCCCACCTTTCATCCATTTCCCCGATTCCTATTTTAAAACTAGGAACTTTCAAACTCTTATGTAATCTGGGTTTGTACTTTCACCCATTTACTAGTATTTTATTTTCACACTGAAAGGTAGATTTTCTAATAGTTTTGGAGAGATTTCAAGCTCCCCATCCCCCAACCCTTTTCGGCTCCCACGTTCCCATTTGGTAATTTTTAGACTTATTTGGCTCTCTGATAGGGTTATATTCTGTGTCTGCTTAGTTCTATTTTTCAACCACACCGAAAAATAATATTTGATACATTCATCGTATCAATTTTACGCTTACCAAACCCTTCCTTCACCTCTGACAAGACATCTTGTGAATGTGGGGAATGCCAGGCCTCCACCGTGGTTCGGATTCCACGTTAAACTGTAGGTCCTCCATTTCATCTCACAATCACCCTATCATTACACATTAGCGTAAGTGCGTATAACCCGAACGGGTAGTAAGACGCGGTGCTAATAATAATAAAAATTTTACGCTCTTAAATCTCTCTGTTTTCAAATTTTAAATTCCATTATTTATTCATAAATCATCTGGCTATCTATTATTTTACTATAGGTTTTAAGCTCCGCCCCCCCCCCTCCCCCTTTCTTGGAACCAATTTTTGAAATTTAAAATTTTCAGTTGTTTTTTTCTGATTATTTGAGGCGGTCGAGTGTATTAATTATTTTAAATATATAGCTGTTTATTTTAAACGTAGAATAGCAAATTTAAAATGTTACCGGTTCAAACAAACATAAAATGTTAAGTACCAAATCTTTAAAGAGTAAGATTTTAAAAATATTTGAAAACAACTTATGTTATTAAAATAATAACTTCACCAAATTTTATAAATAATAAATTCTTTTGATAAAATTTTAATAAAAATGGAAACATTGGTTTATAATTATAAATAACACTTTTTAAAAAAGACATGATTTAAAAATAGCTACAATACTGAAATAACAATATTAGGAATGGGCCCTCGAGTCCTTTGAATCCCTCAAATCCCTAAGGATATTCATGATTCGAGAAAATTTCTGACTCAAAAGTCAAATCCTGAAAGAAAAGAAAAATATTTTTTTCTTTTGAAATTTGTTTTAGATCTCTAATACAGCTTATTGGTGGTTCAGAACCATTTACAATTATTATAGGATGAACTTAACAACCAGGGCCCAGACCAGTGTTTTAACACTTTACAGAATGTTATGAATGTCATAATGAATGGATTCTAAGAAATAAGGTTAACATTTAGTTACTATTTTTATTTTCTATTTTGTACTTCCTCTTATGTTCATAATTATTCCTAGTCCTAATTATATACAATCAACTCTGGTTTTAGTGAACTCGGGTGGAGTGAACATTCGGTTACAGTGAACCTAATTCATTGGTCCCAACCCACAAACATTTCAATGTGTGTTAAAAAAAATTCGTTTATAATGAATCCTCAACTTCGGTTTTAGTGAATAGAAAAATTGAAACTTTCAATAGTAAATAATTATTTAAAAACATAACTTTTGGGTTGCTTAAACTTGAAGACACCGATTATCTACCCGAGGTCTTTTAGGTAGTACGGAATGTGTAAAAGGAGTGCAGGGGGGAGGCTGAGTTCAAACAGTCACTGCACTAATTTAACTAGCTTAAGTTTTAATAACTTTGTCTGCGGCAAGTAAAGAAAGACAGTCTTCTGAGTTGTATTAAGATTCGGATGGACATATCGAGGTTTTGCGAATCTCTCTTCCAAGTAGTACCATGTATTATCACCTCACTAGAGTTGCGCTACTGTAGCTATGACTGTTCCCCCACCGACCCCTCTCCCCCTCCTATACTTCACACCATTTCAGAGTGTCAACTTTGTTGCTTGCTACTCAACAAAATACAAGCTATCACTCTCCAAGGAGTGATGCCGAGTTTTGAGCCACACTCTCGGGGTTTTATATAATTACTTCCAAAGTTCCTAAGTTCGATCTTATCGTGTCCCACCACCCTACGGACTCCATGATTATGGTGCGTCCAATTGTTAGCACCGAAACATGTCGGTAAAATAGAACTTCAGTGGACATCATCAGTACAGGAATATCAATAACAAAGGAGTAAGGGAAGTCAATCCCAACAACAAGACTTTGATAATTTTTACATATATTTATATTCATTTATTGTTATTAATGTTTTATGAACTTAGATCTAGATATTTTAAATTAAATGAGTTTAAAGTTTCTAATTCTATTAAGGCCCTGCCTACCCATAAATGCACGGTTCTAAACAAAAGAATTTAAAACAAAATATATTTAATAATTCAACATTGTTGTTTTTTATTTATTTTAGTAACATATCTGGGCATCTTTCATAATTCTTATGGAATTTTCAAACCATGCTAAAAATAGTTATTGAAATATTTTCATTAAAATGTTTCCATTTCAATGCATTTTAAATGGGAAAACAAAAATTATTAATGGATTTATTTATTTTCTTTGTACAATTAAGCTAGAGTGTTTGTTCATAACATACTATTTAATGAATAATTTCTTTTTCTTTTTAGACATATTTTTTAATTTGGGTTAGCTTCAATAATCACGACGATATTGAGCTCTAACGACTCCCAAGTCGACTCTCTAGTCAAAATACATGGTTTTAAATACAACTTTTCCTTCTGCAACTAGTTGTCATAGCTGATAATAGGTGCCGTTAGTATGATCATTACCCATTTACAAGCTAGTATCATTTTGCAAGCGTTGGCTAACCTGCTGTATCGGAATGCAGGCGGCAATGGAGGGTTAAACTAATCTCTGTGACCTTCTTGAGTCAAAGAAACATTAATACCATGTACGTTAGGATAAGAAGGGCCAATGTCCAATTATGAAAATTTGCGTAATTAAATATAAACAATTAAACATCTTAATATATTCAGTAACTAAAATACTCACAAAGTCTTCCTGCTGTGTGAATAAATATAGTTGGTCCCTACTTACTTCAATGAGAGTATTACTTTAGTGATACATTATTTTCAAAGAAAAAGCCACATGCTTCTCCATACACAAAGTTTTATGACATTAGCCCTTATTTGACTGAGACAGTAAAACATGTAAAATTCGTCACTCTTATCTTATATTCTTTCTTGAGTTTTCTCATTCTTTAGCACTACACGTTGTAATAATAAGAGTATTCAAAGTATATGAAAACTACTGTACATTGAATTTTTAATCCACTATTATAATAAATAAAAATAAACATTCCTGCTCATATCAAACATAGTTATTTTAAATAAAATTTGGTCTAAATGTAATTTGGAGACGTTCTCAGTATAATTTTATATACTAGTTTTTATTTTACGGTCTAGGATTTGACTCTCATTGGACTTTGGAATAAGTTATTTTTCAAAAAGTTAATGAACAAAGTTTTTGGTAGTCAAGATGTGAAAATGTTAATTTTATTTTATTAGCGTGTTAAATGTGATTACTTTTAATTTGAACCTGTTGCATTCTCGCAGTTTGTGCGCTCGTTTCGGAAGAAATGTATCGAATACCGAACAATAAGTACCCACGGTGATTACTTTTTATATAATTAACAATATGTGACCTTTGTTGCTTTCGAACAAAATCCAAGGGATTGTATAAATTTTGAGGTGGAGAAGTATTTACAAAATATTATTTTATATCCTTGTGAATAACAAGTTTATGAAGAAAGGGCGCACAAAGAAATCAAAGATATAATTGATTATTTAACTGCTTGTCGTAAAGGGTAAGTTTTTTTTAATGGTATCATATTACTGGCGCTTAGGCTATCTGTATCTACTAATTTAAGTACAATGGATGAGCAGCGATACTATTTTATTTACTGTAGAAATAATATCAAAATTAAGATACAAATAAATATTTCTACATAACAATGCAGCGATTATTCTGATATTTCAAGTACTTTTTTTTAAAAAAAAAGCTCTTAGCTGAAAGTAAATGTTACTAACACTCTGTAACGCGCTTATTGTATGTTCAAAATCTCTTGTGCCTTAGCCGAGTTCGTATCACGCCAGTACTAAGTAATTTCAACCTAACAGGGAATCGAACTAGTCAAGTTATTGAGCTGATTAATTTACGCACTCAGTGCTCAGTCATAGCACTTCAGCAATATTGACCACGACATGAAGCCGATGATAAGTAAAATATATTTAAAACCATTAGAGTTAATGAACTTTTGTGTTCCCTATGCCATAAAGTAAGTAAGTATTTGATACCCGACCGCCTCTGTTGTATAGTGGTCAGATTTACTGGCTTCAGATACTGAAGTCCCAAATTCGATCCCCAGTGCCCCTAATTGTGTATGTGAATCAGTGGGTCTGAAACGGAACCAAAATCAACCTCGTGAGGACAAATGAGGAGAAAATTGAATGAATAAGTAGCGCTTCAGTCTAGAAAACTGAGATAGAAGTCTGGAGGGCTCGTTGTGCTAACCACATGGCACCCTCAGCTTGAAAATGTTGGCCCTATCTTTGCCAACATACGGCAGCCTCTCGATTGGTATAGCCTGCTTGCAGGCTGACACCATGGAGATATTACTCAAGTTAAACTCTACCAATAGGATAAAAAATTATTCCCAAAAACATTTATTTCTGGAAAATTGTGTAAATCCTATAGATGTTTGAAAACTGTAAACACCGTATTAAATAACAGATACCCACTTCAGTGGCTGAGTGGTCTAAGGTGTCACTAGTGTTAAATTGGCCTGCTGATAGCGGAGCACTTGGGGTGCAAATCCTGGTCGAGTCTATTGAGGGTAGTTTTTCCTAAATTGTTTCCCCATCTTCCAAAATAAAAATGCTGGTAGATAGCCTCTCAAATGCTTCTTTCCTCATTACCACCCAATTAGATGATCATATATGCGTATAACATGAACAGGTAGTATGACGTGGTGATATCAGTAATAAAAATAACAGATATATTTATAGTCAAAATTTTTATAGTCTTCGAAATGAAACCGCTTTTAAAATATGTTATTGCCTCCTTAGCCTTTAAATTTTAAAAATTAGCCAAAGCACAGTGGCCAAATTTAGCACATTAAATTTTAGTTATTCTTTATTTTACCTGCTTACTAATAAACTCAAATAAATGGTACAACAAAATCGTAGGCTACATACTCTCTCGTATAGGTTATTTATTATAGTTAGTGACAAAACCTTCAAAAATAAGTTATCTCTAATTTTACCTTAAATAAATTTTTCTCTGATAAATAAGTGTACATTATTATTTATCATTACCCTCACCAGATATTTATTTGAAAAAAATTCAATAGTGGTACAACAGCATTAACCTGGAGTCACGTGACACTTTGATATGCTAATTTCTCAAAATGGGCACGGGTACAAAACTTTCTCTTTGTGGTACAAAACGGTACAGAACTAGTATAAAACTTTGGCATGAAAAAATTCAAAAGTGGTACAACAGCATTAACCTGGAGTCACCACTTTTATATGCTAATTACTCAAAATGGGTACGGGTACAAAACTTTTTCTTTGTGGTAAATACAAAACAGTACAAAACTAGTACAAAACTTTGGCATCAAAAAATTCAAAAGTGGCACAACAGCATTAGCTTGGAGTCACCACGTTGATATACTAATTACTCAAAATGGGTACGGGTACAAAACTTATTTGTGTTACAAAACGGTACAAAACTAGTACACAACTTTGGCATCAAAAAATTCAAAAGTGGTACAACAGCATTAACCTGGAGTCACCACTTTGATATGCTAATTACTCAAAATGGGTACGGGTACAAAACTTTTTCTTTGTGGTACAAAACGGTACAAAACTAGTACAAAACTTTGGCATCAAAAAATTCAAAAGTGGTACAACAGCATTAACCTGGAGTCACCACTTTGATATGCTAATTACTGAAAATGAGTACGGGTACAAAACTTATTTGTGTTACAAAACGGTACAAAACTATTATAAAACTTTGGCATAAAAAAAAAGTTCAAAATCAAAAGGGGTACAACCGCATTTACCTGGAGTACGTGGAGTACTCACTTTGATATGCTAATTACTCAAAACGGGTACGGGTACAATACTTTTTCTTTCTGGTACAAAACGGTACAAAACTAGTACAAAACTTTGGCATCAAAAAAAGTTCAAAATTAAAAAGTAGTAAAACAGCATTAACCTTGAGTCACCACTTTGATATGCTAATTACTCAAAATGGGTACGGGTACAAAATGGTACAAAACTAGTACAAAACTTTGGTATAAAAAAAATTCAAAAATGGTACAACAGCATTAACCTGGAGTCACCACGTTGATATGCTAATTACTCAAAACGGGTACGGGTACAAAACGGTACAAAACTAGTACTAAACTTTGGCATCAAAAAGGTTCTAAATTCAAAAGTGCTACTACAGGTTAATGGACGTCTAGCTGACTGGAATGGATAGGCTAATTTTTCTGCTCGAGAGTGTGATTGTATCTTGACGTTATGTCTCCCCACGTTTAGTCAAACTTGGTCGCCTACACACTTTACGGTCCGGCACTACACTTCTTATCTCTCTCAATTCTTGGAAAAAAGTTTGCTTGCTGCCTTTACTGATTACCGGTCTTGGTCGCCAGTCTCCCAGTTGTTTAAACAAACCAGTAATTCTGCCAACCTGATGGCTGGAATCCACCAGTTTGTATAACGTTAGCAACGCCATCTATTTTAGAGCTGAAAGCTCAACACACCGCCAGAGAGGTAGGCAGGGCCTTAAACCAATTTTAAGTGTATTTTAATTAGTCAACACTTATATGTATTTCCTATTAACTACATTTATTTATACTTTTTATACTTTTAATTTGACCTGCATCTCATTTAAATATGCCAACTATGTAAGTACACAGTATTTTTAGTCCACTTTCTATCCCATATCATTGTTTACTTTAGCATATTGCTCAATCTCTGTTATTAAACTGATTACACATTTACATCATTTTCGTCTATTCAACTTTTAGTATTCATTTCAATTCTTATTGTAGTCTTTGTTATTATAACATACTTCCAAAGTCAAAGGACAAGGGCTTGAATCCCTTTCAAAGTATAATTTTTCTGAGCTACCAAAGGAAATAATTAACTACAGTATATTGCGACATATTTATTTAGTTTATCTATTACTGTAGAAATATTTATAAACATATTTTCTTCCCAATATTTAGAAAAAATATAGCCATTTCTTTTAGTTTTTTTCAGATACATAGTTTTTACGGTCACTACTTACGATAATTATTTAAATATAATATGGTATAAGGAAGTTATAATTAAAATAAGTGCACCACAATTGGTTTGTGCAGAAGATAGAAAAACCAAAATGAAAACACTTTGTTCCAGATGATAAGCTGTAAAAAAAATTAAAAATATCTTTTTTAAAAAAAAGGTGGTCAAAGCTATGCGAAAAATTGCAATTTGTTAAATTTTATTTATATTAAATATAATTTAATACTGCACGCCTACCTCACTTTACAAATAGGCCCTACTGTTAACTTTTTTGATCACCATACTAAAAAGTACATTGCATTCTACAATCTAAAAAAAATCTGAATTTTTTTTTTGTAAAGTTTCCATTCAAAATCATAAATTTATTATTATATGAGTTTAAGCCATTTAGAACCAAGTTTTTTCATTTTGGTTGCTACGGTCAGCACACAGGTTATTAACGGCTTAATCTGATTGGGTAGAGATGAGGAAGATAGCTAAAAGGAGGTGAACCCACATTTGCGTGGAGTTAAAATGGGAAAACCAGAGTGATAAATCACCCGTTTAAAGATATATATATATATATATATATATATATATTTAACGGGAAAACCAACTTCAGTTCATGAAGGCGAGATTCGAACCTCGACCTCCCCATCAATGGCGATCAAACCAACAGCAGGCAACGGCTAGAACACTGTTGTGGGTAACTAATCTTTGTAAACAATATTTACTTTATCGCGACACCTCAGAGAGAAAGTATTGTGATCGTCAAAAAATTCGAACTTGATATGTTGATAAATGTTGACGTTTCATGACCCCCCGAATCCAAAAAAGTTGTTTTCGCGATGTCATCTGTATGTCTGTCTGTCTGTCTGTCTGTTGTATCTTGGGCTGGCGTTGAAACTATTTATCAGATTGGGCTACAGCTTAGTATCTGGAGTTTTAATATGGTCACCCTGAGTTGTTTTTGGAATTAGATGTCTAACCCTAAATTTAAGGGTAGTTTATTGAAGGGCAAAAAGAAAGAATGAATCGATTTTATTAAAATTCACTCTAACGAGTTTGAATTAATGTTATATTTGATCATTATAAACAAGATGTAAATTCTCATTTTCTTATGAACATAACTTTGAGGGTACCTTACACGAGGGAAACGTCTTCAATTTTCATCATTTCCCACAACTATGTGAAATAATAACTTATCGTTGTAAAGTTGAAGTCTTATTAAAAGTAAAAATATATTTGAATGTATTTTTATAAAACTAAAAAGTTCTGAGCTATAAGTAAATATATATTATTTTTAATCCAGGTCTTTGAAAATTAATTTGATTCTTATGCTCTTTGGTGGACAAATATGTTTTATCTTCTCAATTTTTCTGTAAAAGTTCCTAGTTCCTTGTGTCATAGAGTAACAGTTTATATTATTTAATTTATGATCTTTGGTGTAGTGTTCCTACAACAATGTATATACATATTATTTCGTTTCACAAATCTTACGGGTTTTTAGTAAATGTATATATTTGAGATAAAAGCTGTAATGATATTGATTCAGATCGATCTAAAATATATAAAAAGTCATGGATGAAGGTAATTTTTCTTTAAAGTAACATATGTAGATTATCCTTTTATGATTCATCCATGAAGAAACACGCGCTTTTCAGAAATAATGGGAAAAGGATTTCGCCATTAAAATATATTTTGTATATCATTTTTCCTGTTAAAGGAACAACTACGCAGTATTTGGCAAAGACGCCACTTCTCTATACCAATAAGAAGCTAGCTTTCACAACATCTGTCGCCAGGACTCTTTCTATTAGTTAGTTTTTACACTATTGACGAAGGGAGTAAGTCACAGTCTAACACAGAATACAATAATTTACATTAATATCACAAGTGTGCATTGATATCAAGCATTTAATTGGAGTATGTATAAGTAATTAACAGATGTCATTTGAATAAACCGTGTGTGAATAAACATAAATCAATAGTTCTCTTTCTTACATTTATTAGTTATATTGATTTAATTAGTGCTTGACCACGGAGCAATTAACAGCTACTTAAACGGTATCCATTCCGTACAGTGATGATAGGCGTTCGACCACGGAGCTATAGACAACCCAACAAAATATCATCACAGCAATATTATATCTGGGAATTAATCCGTAGTGATACAATTGGCGCCCAACATGGGGCGATTAATTCAATAGTGTTTCAAAGCGAAAGAAAGTATGTGCGGTGCATCGTGATATTTATGTTTTTTATAAAAATACAAAATTGCCTTGACCATTATGTGAGTTGGTTTGTGGACCTATTTTTTCTAAGCTCTTTTTATTATTATTATTATTATTATTATTATTATTATTATTATTATTATTATTATGGGAGTTTACTGACATATCGACATAAGTAAGATCCTTATAATTCCTTTACTCATTTTAATATGCACAACATTATCCATAATATGTTAACCCTGTATATACATGTGTGTATTTTAGAGTAATTTCTTTTAAAATAAAGAAGTTTTAAGCTAAAATAATTTTATGACAATTTTCAGGGGGCAGAAATGATAGCTTTGACACACATGCTCCCCCCCCCCTAAATTATTAAATTCCTGGATACACCCCTGAATCTTAATATCTTCAAAATTATCCTGCTGTAAGTAAGAAAAGGTATTTTTTGTCTATAAAACATGAATAAAGCTACTTAGAGAAAACATTATTCTATATATTTTTTGCATCACGTCTTACTACCCGTTTGGGTTATACGCTTAATTACTAATTGCGTTAATGAGTTAGGAATTGTGAAGGTTGAATTTAGAGTAAGTTAACCCACATTTGCGTGGAGGGAGGAAAACAATTTTTTTTAAACCACCCCAGTTCACCCGACCGAGATTCGAACTTTGATCTCCCCGTCCTCAGCAGTCGAGCTCAACACGAAATACTACGTTAGTTAACTACTCCACAAAGGTGGGTGTTAGCAATCTGACCTCTTCTTACAAAACCAATGTTATACAAATAGGTTTTATCTAATCAAGAAAACACTGTATATGAAAATTATTTATAAGCTAAAATGAATCAAGCCTAATCTATAAAAAAAAATTCTGACATACATCATGCAAATAAATATATCACAGGGAACATTTTCAATAACTCAGGTTTAGAGGTAATAGTAGTAATAAAGTGAAATACAATTAGTGTCAAGTAAAGGGTTTTACCTGAGCAGGATATAAATGGGTTGAGGGAAGGGGGAGTGGTGGCGCTTGCAAGATAAAATGGATAGGTAATGCCAAAAAGGGGATGGGGAGGAAAGGGAGAGGTGTTTCGTATAACAGACCCATCTAGCGGGGAAAGGCTGAACTTTTTCAACAGTTTGGCATGATTTAATTTTAAAATATCAAATTTTGTTTAAATAATTGTATTATAAACATTCATCGTTTATGATAGAACATTATATCATTCTATATAACAATATAACTTCAAAACTATATTCTTGTATTTAATGTTTAATTTAATTTTAATTTAATCAAAATTATGTCTTATTGTAATTAAGTAAATATTAACGTTTAACAGTTTTTATGAATAAAGTTCATATTAAATTTACAAGTTAAATAGAATGCAAAAAACCGCATGTTGTTATTAACTATAGTTTTTGAGAAAACGGCTATACAACTTTATCGTTCTTATACAGTAGGTTTCCATCCGAATCTTAATACGACAGTAGTTACAGAACAATGAATGATAGTCTGTAATTAGTGATTAGTAATTATTCTCACGAATCCCTTTCTTCGAGAGGGTATATGAAACTCTCACAATATAGGACTTTTCTACTCAGGGGTAGTGTTTTTAATGTATGGAAATTGTGGTGTCAAGTGTGGAAAAAACTCAAACTCTTGAGAAGAATCTGGAAAAAATCTTAATTAAAACAGTATACAGTAAACAGCAGTTTTTAAATATTTTTAAAGATTAATTAAAAGATTTTAATAAAGAACGATTGTATTTGAACTTTTTTTTTGTCACTAACCCACTGATATAAGATTTTTTTAAATAATCATTTTTAGTAAACTTCGGACATAGTGAACAAAATATCTGAGTCCGTAGAGGTTAATTATAACCAGAGTTGACTGTTTATATATAATTTCTTTTTCTATGACATTAAGAACTCGAATGGTAATTGCCGCACTTACAAAAGTACGTCACCTTTCTCTATCTTGAGATAGTTCCATATCATTAGACCCTATCCCTTTCAGGTCTAGGTCTTCCCACTGAGTTTGCCAGTCAGTACTATGAACAAGGTTTTAGAATTTTCCAGCTCCCGCTAGGTGTCCTTCCCGCCGTAATCTACGAGACTTGATTATCCTAGCAATGCCTTATGATGAGTACAGGGTAGATAACTAATCATTATGTAACCTCCTCCACTCCCTGCATCCTCATCCCTTTATGGACCTAACATCTTCCTAAGCATCTTGTTTTCGAACACTCTATATTTGTTTCCAGCTTGTGAGGTAAGATATCATGTTTCACACCCATATAGAATCGGTAAAATTATTGTTTTGTATATTCTGAGATTTACAAATTCCTGGGCAGCAGGTGAGATGTCAATAACTTACTGACCTTGTAATAGCATGCATTTCCTGACTGTATTATTTTCCTAGTTTCCAATCTAATACACAATGTAGTTATTATTTGTTAAAATGGTTCCTAAATATCTAAACTCATCAACGCTGTCAAATGATACGTTTTTCGCAGTAATCTCTAAATTATCGTCCCCAATCGGTTTTCTTTGTGTCATCATATACTTAGTATTTTCGGCGTTCACTTCTAAACCTATTTCCTTACTAGCCTCTAGTAAACTTTCTGCATTTCTACACAGCTTTCTTACTATTACCTAACAAAGCTATATCACCTGCATATATCTTAATAGGTGCATTGTAACGTTTAATGTCAACCCTTCCCTATGCTCTTACATTACCTTATTAGCATATTCTAGGGCTAAATTAAAAACTAATGGGGAAAGTGCATCTCCGTGTTTCAACCTATTGTGTATTTTAGAAGTATCTGATAATTGACCTCGAAACCGTACCCTGCAACGCGTATCAGGCAAACGTATCTCAGTTAGCCGTTAGCCTGACAAGTTTTTGAGTATCACAAACTTAACTAAAATTTCATATAGTTTATTTCTTTTAACTGAATCGTATGCATTTTAAAAATCTATGTATAATATTTGGTGCATCATGTTGTATTCCCACTTTTTTTTCTAATATTTGCCTAAGAGTAAAAATTTGATCCATTGTTGATTTATTTCGTCAAAATCCATTATGGTCCTCCTCAATTATATTTTCATCTGCCTATGGCGTCAATCTCACTAAAATATATAATAATTTAAATAATATTATTATAAAGTTTGTATACACACGCATATATTAGGCCTGTTTGTGAAAGGTACCTACTTAAAATGGTTTTGTTGGGAATAAAAATTAGGGCACGATTTGATCTAGGCCTATACTCGTGGGTTCCTACATATATACTCTGGTTTGTGTAAGCTTTATATGAAAACATAATTTTTGGTAGTACTTTATGAAAATACTAGGCCTATCAACATAAATATATAGAATTAAATGGGGCATTTCTTATCTATTTGCAATAAACATATGTTTATATCATTTCAATCGCAAAATCTCTCATATTTTTTGCAGGTGGATATTTCAAATGATTGGTTGAAATCCAAGCTAGTGTTACAGTGTTCATTTCTTTAAATACATTTTATTATCTATTTCGACCTTTGCTCCTATTGGTTTGAACAGAGGGAGGTGTGTCTTCTCCTTATTCGCTTGGAAGCAGCAAGCTGTGTGAGTCGAAACTACTTGTAAAGGGGTAAAGAGCGAGAGAGACGGGAATGCAAGATGATCACGTGAAGAGAGGCTGCCTTTTATGGCATTTCAAGGTTCTTATACATGTCAGAGTAAACTCATTCCTTCTTCCAAGTGGAGCACTGAAACCCACTCTAGTTACACACAATCCAAATGTTCACACTTGGACTTTATTTTCTGAACATCGTCCACTGTAGAAACATGACGGAAATGAGTACGGTATTAGCAAGCCCTTTTAATTGGAAACAGGTAGTTAGTATTAAAGGGATTGTGACTGATGCCAGTAGAGCTACCCAACTTTACTCTTCATAGCGTATGTGTACATTTTTTGACGTATCAAAATTTCGTACTCTTCTTTTCATATATTAATATAAAAATGTACTAATTTTTTAAAGTGAAAGTGTATGAGCAAACATTACCTTTCCTTTATGAATTCAAAACCCTGATCAATACCGGTACGTTAATCGTTAAGTTTCAAATACAGCAACTGTGAAGGAGTTGATGGGGGGGTTGGGGGGAGTTAGTCCCCCTCTATAATTTTTTCACTATCCTCTGCAAGTCGTGAATGTAAAGATAAAGGATGATCCTGCAACAAACTTCCATTAACTTCTTAGGCATCTAATTTAAAAAAAAATCATTTGGGGATCACTCTAAAAATTTTCAAGGGGCATCCCATTTTTTAAAAAAGGTTGAAAGTCACTGGATCCCCCTTTGGCGTGGGCACTACGCCATTATACCCCCTCCCCCTATATTATTTCGACAATACCCCGCCTCAACTCCCATCACTTTTAAGGTTCTTCCACCGTTTTAATAAATGTATATACATTTAAGATACCCTCATACGCCTCATAATGGAAAACCAAAATAAGTTGAAGTTCGGAACAAAGCAAAATGTTATTTTGGTTCGTTGAGGTTTCAAATATTAGTTCCTTCTATATTGTTACAAGGGGTGACCTGGTGGTCTAGGGGTAAGGTAACAGACTTCTATGCTGGCGGCCGGGTTCAATCCTCGGTCCCGGCAAAGATTTATCTGATTACCAAACCCTTCCTCCACCTCTGACAAGACGTCTTGTGAATGTGGGGAATGCCAGGCCTCCACCGTGGTTCGGATTCCACGTTAAACTGTAGGTCCTTCATTTCATCTCACAATCACACTACCATTTCACATTAGCGTAAGTGCGTAAAACCCGAATGGGTAGTAAGACGCGGTGCTAATAATAATAATATATTAATACAACTATTATTGATCTTTATTTATTTATGTTATAGCCTATCTTGTTAAAGCTAACAATTTAAAAAGTTACATTATTATTATTATTATTATTATTATATTATTATTATTATTATTATTATATTATTATTTCTACTGTCAATAATAAAGGAAAATTGTGTCCTGGAGTGTTGGTACACCTTACCTAGAGATGTGAGAGGGAAAATTGTATCTATATTTTTTCCGGAAAAGTTTCAATTATTATTTCTGTAAAATAGTGTGAACTGATTAAATGGAACTATAATGTAATAAAGATATAGGTATCCCAAATGTAAATGTTTATACTAAAGATTAATTTATCCTAAGGGCGTTAACAACAAAAATATCATCAATCGAACTTCGGTGGCTGCATGGTCTAATGCGCTACTCTTGCAATAGACTATACTGCCAATGAGAGGTAGATCGGGTTCGATACCAATCGGTTACACTGATGGTGGTTTTTCCTAAATAGTTTTTTCACTCTCACGGGTGCAAATTTTCTAAATTCAATCTTCCTAATCCCTAACACATTAGAGTAATTAGTACATAAGCGTACAAACTGGTCGGGTAGTAAGACGTGGTGCTAAAAAAGTAGTAAAGAAACAAATGAATGCCAGCCTTTGAGGACCCATTATGTTCATAAATACTGATTCAATTTTTATCGCCATTAAGTAAGTTAAAATAATTCTAGGGTTGGACCATCATTTGCCACCCACTACCCCCCTCTATTCGTCGTGTTTCCTAACTACCGTCCGCCCAGCCCCTAGCTCCTTATAATAACCGACTCGTCACTTAACACACTATATTTTGAAGTATAATGGGCTCTAGGTACCACCTCTACAATTTAACCCCTCCACCAGAAGCCACCAATGCAGAAAATTTTCCGATTCAGAATTTCCAGGAAAATTTTCATCTCTACCCTTACCTCCTAGTGGTAATGACACGGGAAATGGTATACTGGCCAGCAAGGCAGTCTCTATAGTAGAGATACTGGCCTGTAGGAACAATACTCAGGGTAAGACACAACAGTTGAACTTGTGTTATACTGGCCTGTAGGAACAATACTCAGGTAAGACACAACAGTTGAACTTGTGTTATACTGGCCAGCAAGGCAGTCTCTATAGTAGAGATACTGGCTGGCCTGTAGAAACAATACTCAGGGTAAGACAGCAACAGTTGAACTTGTGTTATACTGGCCAGCAAGGCAGTCTCTATAGTAGAGATACTGGTCTGTAGGAAACAATACTCAGGGTAAGACACAACAGTTGAACTTGTGTTATACTGGCCAGCAAGGCAGTCTCTATAGTAGAGATACTGGTCTGTAGAACAATACTCAGGGTAAGACACAACAGTTGAACTTGTGTTATACTGGCCAGCAAGGCAGTCTCTATAGTAGAGATACTGGTCTGTAGAAACAATACTCAGGGTAAGACAGCAACAGTTGAACATTGTGTTATACTGGCCAGCAAGGCAGTCTCTATAGTAGAGATACTGGTCTGTAGAACAATACTCAGGGTAAGAGCAACAGTTGAACTTGTGTTATACTGGCCAGCAAGGCAGTCTCTATAGTAGAGATACTGGTCTGTAGAAACAATACTCAGGGTAAGACAGCAACAGTTGAACTTGTGTTTATACTGGCCAGTAAGGCAGTCTCTATAGTAGAGATACTGGTCTGTAGGAACAATACTCAGGTAAGACACAACAATTGAACTTGTGTTATACTGGCCAGCAAGGCAGTCTCTATAGTAGAGATACTGGTCTTAGGAACAATACTCAGGGTAAGAGCAACAGTTGAACTTGTGTTATACTGGCCAGCAAGGCAGTCTTATAGTAGAGATACTGGTCTGTAGAAACAATACTCAGGGTAAGACAGCAACAGTTGAACTTGTGTTAACTGGCCAGCAAGGCAGTCTTATAGTAGAGATACTGGCCTGTAGGAACAATACTCAGGGTAGACACAACAGTTGAACTTGTGTTATACTGGCCAGCAAGGAGTCTTTATAGTAGAGATACTGGTCTGTAGGAACAATACTCAGGGTAAGACAGCAACAGTTGAACTTGTGTTATATGGCCAGCAAGGCAGTCTTTATAGTAGAGATACTGGTCTGTAGAAACAATACTCAGGGTAAGACACAACAGTTGAACTATGTGTTTTACTGGCCAGAAGGCAGTCTCTATATAGAGATACTGGTCTGTAGAAACAATACTCAGGGTAATACAGCAACAATTGAACTTTGTTATACTGGCCAGCAAGGCAGTCTCTATAGTAGAGATACTGGTCTGTAGAAACAATACTCAGGGTAAGACAGCAACAGTTGAACTTGTGTTATACTGGCCAGCAAGGCAGTCTTCTATAGTAGAGATACTGGTCTGTAGAAACAATACTCAGGTAAGACAGCAACAGTTGAACTTGTGTTATACTGGCCAGCAAGGCAGTCTCTATAGTAAGATACTGGTCTGTAGAAACAATACTCAGGTAAGACACAACAGTTTAACTTGTGTTATACTGGCCAGCAAGGCATCTTTATAGTAGAGATACTGGTCTGTAGAACAATACTCAGGGTAAGACAGCAACAGTTTAACTGTGTTTATACTGGCCAGAAGGCATTCTCTATATAGAAATAACTGGTCTGTAGAAAAATACTCAGGTAAGACACAACATTTGACATTGTGTTATACTGGCCAGCAAGGCAGTCTTTATAGTAGAGATACTGGTCTGTAGAAACAATACTCAGGGTAAGACAGCAACAGTTGAACTTGTGTTTTACTGGCCAGCAAGGCAGTCTCTATAGTAGAGATACTGGTCTGTAGAAACAATACTCAGGGTAAGACGCAACAGTTGAATTGTGTTATACTGGCCAGAAGGCAGTCTTTATAGTAGAGATACTGGTCTGTAGAACAATACTCAGGGTAAGACACAACAGTTGAACTTGTGTTATACTGGCCAGCAAGGCAGTCTTATAGTAGAGATACTGGTCTGTAGGAACAATACTCAGGTAAGACACAACAGTTGAACTTTGTTATACTGGCCAGCAAGGCAGTCTTATAGTAAGATACTGGTCTGTAGAACAATACTCAGGTAAGACACAACATTGAACTTGTGTTATACTGGCCAGCAAGGCAGTCTTTATATAGAGATACTGGTCTGTAGAAACAATACTCAGGTAAGACACAACAGTTGACTTGTGTTTTACTGGCCAGAGGCAGTCTCTATAGTAGAGATACTGGTCTGTAGAAACAATACTCAGGGTAAGACAGCAACAGTTGAACTTGTGTTATTACTGGCCAGCAAGGCAGTCTCTATATAGAGATACTGGTCTGTAGGAACAATACTCAGGAAGACAACAACAGTTGAACTTGTGTTTACTGGCCAGCAAGGCAGTCTTATAGTAGAGATACTGGTCTGTAGAAACAATACTCAGGGAAGACACAACAGTTGAACTTGTTTATACTGGCCAGCAAGGCAGTCTTATAGTAGAGATACTGGTCTGTAGAAACAATACTCAGGGTAAGACACAACAGTTGAACTTGTTTATACTGGCCAGCAAGGCAGTCTCTATAGTAGAGATACTGGTCTGTAGAACAATACTCAGGTAAGACACAACAGTTGAACTTGTGTTTACTGGCCAGCAAGGCAGTCTTATAGTAGAGATACTGGTCTGTAGAACAATACTCAGGTAAGACACAACAGTTGAACTTGTGTTTATACTGGCCAGCAAGGCAGTCTCTATAGTAGAGATACTGGTCTGTAGAACAATACTCAGGGTAAGACAGCAACAGTTGAACTGTGTTTAACTGGCCAGCAAGGCAGCTCTATAGTAGAGATACTGGTCTGTAGAACAATACTCAGGTAAGACACAACAGTTGAACTTGTGTTATACTGGCCAGAAGGCAGTCTCTATAGTAAGATACTGGTCTTAGAACAATACTCAGGGTAAGACACAACAGTTTAACTTGTGTTTACTGGCCAGCAAGGCAGTCTCTATATAGAGATACTGGTCTGTAGAAACAATACTCAGGTAAGACAGCAACAGTTGACTTGTGTTTACTGGCCAGCAAGGCATCTCTATATAGAGAGATACTGGTCTGTAGGAACAATACTCAGGTAAGACACAACAGTTGAACTTGTGTTATACTGGCCACAAGGCAGTCTCTATAGTAAGATACTGGTCTGTAGAAACAATACTCAGGTAAGACACAACAGTTGAACTTGTGTTATACTGGCCAGCAAGGCAGTCTTTATAGTAAGAAACTGGTCTGTAGAACAATACTCAGGTAAGACACAACAGTTGAACTTGTGTTATATGGCCAGCAAGGCAGTCTTATAGTAGAGATATGGTCTGTAGGAACAATACTCATGGTAAGACACAACAGTTGAACTTGTGTTATACTGGCCAGAAAGGCAGTCTCTATAGTAAAGATACTGGTCTATAGGAACAATACTCAGGGTAAGACAGCAACAGATGAACTTGTGTTTTACTGGCTAGCAAGGCAGTCTCTATAGTAGAGATACTGGTCTGTAGAAACAATACTCAGGTAAGACAACAACAGTTGAACTTGTGTTATACTGGCCAGCAAGGCAATCTTTATAGTAGATACTGGTCTGTAGAACAATACTCATGGTAAAAACACAACAGTTGAACTTGTGTTATACTGGCCAGAAAGGCAGTCTCTATAGTAAAGATACTTGTCTGTAGAAACAATACTCAGAGTAAGACAACAACAGTTTAACTTGTGTTATACTGGCCAGCAAGGCAGTCTTTATAGTAGAGATAATGGTCTGTAGAAAGAATACTCAGGGTAAGACAACAACAGTTGAACTTGTGTTATATTGGCCAGCAAGGCAGTCTTTATAGTAGAGATAATGGTCTGTAGAAACAATACTCAGGGTAAGACAACAACAGTTGAACTTGTGTTATACTGGCCAGCAAGGCAGTCTTTATAGTAGAGATAATGGTCTGTAGAAACAATACTCAGGGTAAGACAACAACAGTTGAACTTGTGTTATACTGGCCAGCAAGGCAGTCTTTATAGTAGAGATAATGGTCTGTAGAAACAATACTCAGGGTAAGACAACAACAGTTGAACTTGTGTTATACTGGCCAGCAAGGCAGTCTTTATAGTAGAGATAATGGTCTGTAAAACAATACTCAGGGTAAGACAACAACAGTTGAACTTGTGTTATACTGGCCAGCAAGGCAGTCTTTATATTAGAGATACTGGTCTGTGGAACAATACTCAGGGTAAGACAACAACAGTTGAACTTGTGTTATACTGGCCAGAAAGGCAGTCTCTATAGTAAAGATACTGGTCTGTAGAAACAATACTCAGAGTAAGACAACAACAGTTTAACTTGTTTATACTGGCCAGCAAGGCAGTCTTTATATTAGAGATACTGGTCTGTGGGAACAATACTCAGGGTAAGACAACAACAGTTTAACTTGTGTTATACTGGCCAGAAAGGCATTCTCTATAGTAAAGATACTGGTCTGTAGAAACAATACTCAGGGTAAGACAACAACAGTTGAACTTGTGTTATACTGGCCAGCAAGGCAGTCTTTATATTAGAGATACTGGTCTGTGGGAACAATACTCAGGGTAAGACAACAACAGTTGAACTTGTGTTATACTGGCCAGCAAGGCAGTCTTTATAGTAGAGATAATGGTCTGTAGAAACAATACTCAGGGTAAGACAACAACAGTTGAACTTGTGTTATACTGGCCAGCAAGGCAGTCTTTATAGTAGAGATAATGGTCTGTAGAAACAATACTCAGGGTAAGACAACAACAGTTGAACTTGTGTTATACTGGCCAGCAAGGCAGTCTTTATAGTAGAGATAATGGTCTGTAGAAACAATACTCAGGGTAAGACAACAACAGTTGAACTTGTGTTATACTGGCCAGCAAGGCAGTCTTTATAGTAGAGATAATGGTCTGTAGAAACAATACTCAGGGTAAGACAACAACAGTTGAACTTGTGTTATACTGGCCAGCAAGGCAGTCTTTATATTAGAGATACTGGTCTGTGGGAACAATACTCAGGGTAAGACAACAACAGTTGAACTTGTGTTATACTGGCCAGAAAGGCAGTCTCTATAGTAAAGATACTGGTCTGTAGAAACAATACTCAGAGTAAGACAACAACAGTTTAACTTGTGTTATACTGGCCAGCAAGGCAGTCTTTATATTAGAGATACTGGTCTGTGGAACAATACTCAGGGTAAGACAACAACAGTTGAACTTGTGTTATACTGGCCAGAAAGGCATTCTCTATAGTAAAGATACTGGTCTGTAGAAACAATACTCAGGGTAAGACAACAACAGTTGAACTTGTGTTATACTGGCCAGCAAGGCAGTCTTTATATTAGAGATACTGGTCTGTGGGAACAATACTCAGGGTAAGACAACAACAGTTGAACTTGTGTTATACTGGCCAGAAAGGCAGTCTCTATAGTAAAGATATTGGTCTGTAGAAACAATACTCAGAGTAAGACAACAACAGTTTAACTTGTGTTATACTGGCTAGCAAGTCAGTCTTTATAGTAGAGATACTGGTCTGTAGGAACAATACTCATGGTAAGACACAACAGTTGAACTTGTGTTATACTGGCCAGAAAGGCAGTCTCTATAGTAAAGATACTGGTCTGTAGAAACAATACTCAGAGTAAGACAACAACAGTTTAACTTGTGTTATACTGGCCAGCAAGGCAGTCTTTATAGTAGAGATACTGGTCTGTAGGAACAATACTCATGGTAAAACACAACAGTTGAACTTGTGTTATACTGGCCAGCAAGGCAGTCTCTATAGTAGAGATACTGGTCTGTAGAAACAATACTCAGGGTAAGACACAACAGTTGAACTTGTGTTTTACTGGCCAGCAAGGCAGTCTCTATAGTAGAGATACTGGTCTGTAGGAACAATACTCAGAGTAAGACAACTACAGTTGAACTTGTGTTATACTGGCCAGCAAGGCAGTCTTTATAGTAGAGATAATGGTCTGTAGAAACAATACTCAGGGTAAGACAACAACAATTGAACTTGTGTTATACTGGCCAGCAAGGCAGTCTCTATAGTAGAGATACTGGTCTGTAGAAACAATACTCAGGGTAATAGCAACAGTTGAACTTGTGTTATAACTGGCCAGCAAGGCAATCTTTATAGTAAAGATACTGGTCTGTAGGAACAATACTCAGGGTAGGAGCAACAGTTGAGCTTGTGTTATACTGGCCAGAAAGGCAGTCTCTATAGTAGAGATACTGGTCTGTAGAAACAATACTCAGGGTAAGAGCAACAGTTGAACTTGTGTTATACTGGCCACAAAGGCAGTCTCTATAGTAGAGATACTCGTCTGTAGGAACAATACACACGGTAGGACAGCAACAGTTTAACTTGTGTTAAACTGGCCAACAAGGCAGTCTCTATAGTAGAGATACTGGCCTGTAGGAACAATACTCAGGGTAAGAGCAACAGTTGTACTTGTGTTAAGGCCGATACACACAGAATGCTAAGCTAAGCTATGGTCTCTTTTTTCCCTCACGAATTCAGTATTGTTTCTTTCTGGTCTGCTGGACTGATGTTTAGTTATGGCATTCTCCAAAATGTATTGTTTGATCTCAGATGATAGTACTGAGGTAAATTAGATGTAGTTAGCAGCTGTTTTGGAAGAGGAAGAAAATTTAGGAGGTAGAGGACGGACCCACGAAACGGGAAACATTCGGAGAATTTCATTTCTAGTTCACCGAGACTTGAAGGTGGACGAGGACCAATTTAAAAACTACTTTATAATAATAGAAACGAGTTTTACGAACTTTTAGTCCTGATTAAAAATGATATCGTAAAGATTTATACCAATTGGAGGATACCAATTTTACCGAAGGAACGATTAACTATTTGTTTGAGATAAGAAAAAAATACACACAAATGTACAAGAACCAAACAATGCTATTTATTAAATCTTAAATTATGATATCTTATAAAATCATATATTATTATTTAAGTTAAAAAACTGAAAAATTAGTAAATATTTAAAAACTAACAATTTAATTTTCTAAACGGAATTTTCCTGGCACAGTGTGACCAATGATTGCTCGAAAGTAACTCAGTGGTTCTTGAATCAAGCTATGAATATTTGATTCAGAAGTATTACACACTTGAGTGTCTGGAACGCACGTAGTTATGTCAGGGCCAGGTATTTGACAACTTATTTGGCCAGACGAGGCTTCTGAAGAACCTGTTGAAATAGGCCTTAAGGGAGTCATTAAATTAACACTCTGAGTTTGTCTGGAAAGGTAATTTTATTGGGCGCTCGTCACAGAGTTAAACACATTACGTTGTAACCCTAACTGTAAGTAGGAGAGTAATTTTTTTGTCTGCTTGCACATAGCATAAAAAAAGTTATAAAGGATCCCGATTTTTATTTAATTCTTATCTTGCCTTTCTCGACTCAGATAAATATAATATTACTGTCTCTAATGACTTGTTTGCATTTACGCGTTGCGCTTTGAATTGCTTAACATTTGCAAAGTATGGGAATTTTTGCGGAAGTGGATGCGAGCCTTCAACGGTCTCTTATCCTCCCTTCCTCTTCCGCCTGCTCCTCAAAGCGTTCATTATTTTCCAACCCGATGTTTTCAAGCATAGAGAGTGCATTTTTTTTATAAAAGCAAGCCACTTGGTACGATTGATGATTGGAATCCCCTGAATGATTTTAGGGATGGTGTCCCACTGGGGAGCCATACCCCCTAATAAGGTGGAACAATCAGTTTTCACCTTTTCTTTCAAAACGGCTTTTGTACGACAAAAGTACATATAAAGGTTAAAGATAATTTAATTACCTATAAAATTGGTCTTTTGCACATTATGCATAGGCGTATCCGTTAATGAGATATGAAACATTTTATATTAAGTTTACTGCTGATGCACAGAAAATCATTGAGTAAAGTACATTGTGTAAAGTGTCATATTCTTTAAACACCATTAGAGTGTGCTATTACGACATGCTACCCAATAATATTAATTCAACCCCCCCCCCCCTAACACCAATTCCACGTTCCTCCCCTCCTCCACCTCCGGGTGTTGAGAATAAAATATATCCGACCAATCTTGCATCATTTTATAATATCAAGCAAACAAGCAAGCAACTTAGCACAGTTGAAATTGTGTTCAGAAATTCCCTTGATGGCTCTTTAATTTATGAAAGTTAATAATATGTTTTACACTTTTTCTCTGAAAGTCCTGTAATTCCGATAGCATTGGCCAAGAACAAATAGAAGAGAAGTAAATTCTACGCATCATTAGTTCTTTCATATTTGTATATAATAGCAAATAATATATAGTTTCTTTATTTCGGGGTTTTGGGGATGCTTCGACGTTCTTAATAGCTTACAGCCTATTAAAAACCAATACTGCTGTTTAAATAATAATGTCATAATTTTAATTGTCACTGCACCCCCATCACAGTAATTGGGATCGGTTGACAGTCTTCCTGGACCAAATAAAATCATTTGCATTAGAACTTTTAAGAAAGCAAGAACGGAAGATTTTTGAGAGTCAAAAGAAATGTCTTTCCCAACACAAGGATAATGATAAAATATATCCTCACGCACTATTTCTGCAGTTTTGTGAAGCTGTATGCCTTCATCATCAAAATCTCTTTCGATTGATTCTCTCAAAACTTGGTTAGTATCTTTTATTAAAGCTACTATTGTATCTTTACCACTTGTTTCCAATGCCTTCAGTTGAGGGCAGGCTCTTAGTATTCGTTCCTTGATTTTTGTTGGATTTACACTCAAAGAGTCACTAAGTTCATGCATCTCTGATACGTATCTTTTCACCAAATCAGACATTTTGAATATTGGACTTTCTTGGTCAAAACTTCCCATGAAGCTTGTTAACCCCTTCCCCCCTCTGTTCACTCTCTGTCTTACAGCCCTCTTGCATTCCTAAAGCTCGTCGCTTTCTTCACTCCACCTTTTGTAAGGCAAACAGCCTCGTAGCCAGTTGGCAAGGTCCGGTCCTATCCACCAACACCAACCCTTCTTAATGGCCAGTCAGCCTGCGCTAACCCCCCTACCTAGCTTTGTTGCCGGCTAGGGGCTCACACGGCTATGGCTAAGACTCCCCGAAGTGACCCTACGTGATTGAATAAAAGAGAGCGACGAGCAGGCCAAGGATCAGTCGTTGCCTCAGCTGACAGCTCCTCGTTGGCAACAACCCCTTCTGATAGTAAACGGATTTCTACCACGCCAGTGTGTTTGTTATCTTTTGGACCGACGTCCGAACCTCCTATTTCCCCTTCCTCCTACTACAACTCCACACCATCACCGCAACTCTTCGCCGAGCCCCTATTCTCCCTTCCCCCTACTCCAGATCTGCACCACGACTCTTCACCGAGCCCCTATTCCCCCTGCCCCCTACTCCAGATATGCACCACGACTCTTCACCGAGCCCCTATTCCTCCTTCCCCTACTCCAGTTTCGCGCCGCTCCCCACGACTCTTCGCTGTGCCCCTTAATTCCCCTTCCTCCTATTTCAGCTTCGCACCACTCGCTGCGACTCTTCACCGAGTTCCTCCCCTTCTCTCTCACTTCATTACACTCTTCAAGGAGCTCTACCCAGATCCACCCATTTTCCCAGCATTCTATGGTTTACACCCAACGTCCCGAGCAGAAGAAGAGGGGCTATTCCAGCGCACCTCCCCAACCCGAAACCGCTACTAGCCTACACCCCGGGTATTTCCCTACCTCCTTTGCAGGCCCTAGCCAGACTCCAGAACGACCTACTCTAGCAACCACTCTCACTCCTCCCCCCTAAGAAACCCTACTAACCTTTCCCTCCCACCAGGATCATCCTTGTCCTTCACCCCTCCACGACAACGTGGACCACATGGCTCACCCCTCAATCTTAACGTCACTTCCACCGCCAGATAGTACCTCAACTCCTTCCACCACCCAGGTCGCCTGTCCCCTTCTCCTCTCCGATGCCTAGTTATAACCTACAATCCATCACTACACACCCCCGGCCCTACCAATTCTCCCCCTCATCACTACCCTTTACCACTGATAAGAACCCCCCAATCTACTTCCGGCCAAGAAGACACCTGGGTCATCCGTGCTGGCTGAGCTGTTCTAACCATCCTACGTGGACATCAAGGAATGAATATCCTAGTTACTCCTACACTTCCAACAGCCGGGGTGACGACAAGCTATCAATGTAAGCTGGACCACCGACAAGAGCAAGTACATCATTCTGATGAACACCAGCTTACACTTTTCCTGCACTTAGTGATCTTTCCTTTTTGTAATAATATAATATTTAGCACCGCGTCTTACTACCCGTTCGGGTTATACGCTCTAAGTACTTATTACGCTAATGGATTAGGAATTGGGAAGGTTGAATTAGAGGAAGTGAACCCGCATTTGCGTGGAGGAAGAGTGGAAAAACATTTAGGAAAACCCCTCCCAGTTCACCCGACCGAGATTCGAACCTCGATCTCCCCGTCCTCAGCGGTTGAGCTCAACACGACTAGCGCGTTAGCCAACTACGCCACCGAGGCGGGTTTCCCTGTTGTAGAATTTAGCGAGACATTGGGGGTGAAATTCAGCTTCTATTGCTGGTAGATCATGAACAGCCAAATTCGATATTACTGCTCTGTCCCCAAGTTTTGTAGCAATCTCTATTACTCAGTTTCTGGTTTTTAGGGTTTCAAATTTTGAGAGAGCATTAAAGAAAGAAAATTACCATGGTTATAAAGTGAATTATTAACTTTACGGGTTTTAATGGGTGTTGAATTATTATTATTATTTTAGGGTTTATAGGCCCGTCGACACAATGAGGTCATTAGGGTCTTTAACGATATAAAAACATAGTAAAATTCCCACAGGGAAAAATCATATCAAACAATTCACCTGTCTGAATGGACAGGTGAAAGGACAAAATAAAAAACCATACACATAGTCATAAAATTTGAATACAATTGTAAAAAATATATTTCAATATGAGATACCCATTTGAGCACTCCATTAGAGCGCTTGGATAGAATATAAGTATAAATTGAGTGATACACTTGCTAAAAAACACAACACTACATTAAAAAAATACAAAACAAACATTTTAAAATATAATGTATAAGTTAAAAAGACAAAACAAACATATAAAAATGTAAAATGTTAAAAAACAAATCTGACATATTAAAGCATATTAAAAATGTTAAAAAGACAAAAAACATATTAAAGTACACTAAGGGCTGGTCTTATGTCTCCTGGATGAATATTAATCTGGCCGTAAATATTGTTATCTAGTCGATAAGTTAAAAGTGCGTTTTATGACCGCCAGATAGCATTTATCTGCCAGATAAAATGTATTTATCCACCACATTTTTATCGGGAGGTTTAAGTACCTGATAACATTTATCTGAAAGTTAAAATGGTGACGCGTTGTTTTTCATTAGGTTTCACCTATCAGAATCTGTTTTTAGGTTAAAATCTTGGCTCGCTTGTTTAGTAAGTACAGGCCTAGGCTTTGACTATATAAAGTTAGAACATTTAATTCACACTTTTATATAAACTGACAATCTATTTGTAGAGTTATAATTATACAAGAACAAATTATTTAAACGTGAGTACAATAAATGAAATTTGGTAAACGTTGTACCAAACTATTGACATTTTGGCGGACACCTAAATTAGTACTTGCAAGACAACTTAGCTTCTGCACCTATGTGACGCCTACTGTTTCCTCGCACTCGTTTAGCCACCATAATTTAACAAATGTTGAAGATTGTCACCACTCGTTAGGTTGTATTGGTAGCATCAGGGCCTATACGCACGAGCGCACCAGTAAAATCAGTGCCAAACTTGTGTTTTCTGCATTAAAATATATTTATAATGCAGATAGCTATCCGGCAGATAAATTAAGTTCATAATACGCGTAAAATATTAAAGTGGCTGATAACCTTTATCTGGTAGCTAACTTTAATAACCTCCCGATATCAATATTTATCTAGTACTCATAAGACCGTCCCTAAAAATGTTAAAAATATTCTCAATATGAGACAGAATCCAAATGAGCCACTTAATAAAAACGAGGTTCATTAAAATATTGAAGGTTGGCTGTATTCCGAGTATCTATGGAAGTGGACCCCCGTCGTCTTGGCTGCGGAAAAGCGATGCTATTACGTGATGCCCACACCCATAGATTGTTGACAGCTAATTGTATCTGCCGTTCAGCCCTGTGGAGACTCGATGAACTGCAATAAATTGCGTAATCATTCACGAAAAGGCATGAACGGACAGGTAGGAGCACGTTGTCCACAATGCTATTCATCGCAATAGCGAACAACGTACAGACCAAAGTACTGCCCCAAGGCACCACATTTTTTTAAAATAAAATCATCGGATAAGGTGTGATTCAGCGTTACCTGGAAGTTCTGACATAAAATTATCAATAAAATTAGGGAATTCCCCCGGAGCCCCCAATTAAAAAGGGTTTTTAAAATGCCGTACCACCAGCTGGTGTCGTACGCCTTCTCCAAATTAAAAAAAACCGCCAAAAGATGCTTTTTATGGAGAAAGGCGCCACGAACAACCGTCTTGAGACGGATGGGATGATCCACCGTGGATCGACTACGTCTAAAACCACATTTACTATCGGATAGCAGATTTTGGGGCTCTAAATACCATATTAATCGTTTTTTCACTATGTTGCATACACAGATAGTTAATGCTATGGGGCTATAACTAGTTGGCTCTAATTTTTCTTTGCCACGTTTATGAATAGGGATAACGGTTACTTGCCTCCACAGTGATGGGGACTGATGAGATTCCCAAACACTATTGTAAAGGTGTAAGAGGAACGCCAGTCCGTGAAAGTGCAGCTGACGCAACATTTCGTATTGAATATCGTCAGGACTGGAAGCTGTGCTGCCCACCTGGGACAAGGCTTGTATAAGTTCATCCAAAGTAAAGAAGAGTTATAATCCTCCCCCCCCCCCCCCCCCAACTTTGACCAAAATCAATAGTATGGTGCTTTATGTTCCGTTTATGTATCGCAAACTCGTTTGAGTAGCTCGCAGTTCTAGAAATAGCTGCAAACATCGAGCCCAATACATTGACGACCTCCACAGGGGAGGAGACAAGTGAACCGTTATACAAGAGGGCAGGTATATTATTTATGGTATTTTTGCTACCACCTAATATTTGAATATTATCTAAAACCTTAGCTACGGGAATGGAAATCTTAAGGGCAATACTCTTCTGCTTTCACGAATGACGCGCACGTAGAATCCAGAATGATAGGGTGATTGTGAGATGAAATGAAGGACCTACAGTTTAACGTGGAATCCGAACCACGGTGGCGACCTGGCATTCCCCTAGGACGTTATTGAAAGAGACGTAGGAACCCTATATGGCCAGAAATGGCCAACCTGCACCCAAACCTGACTGTCACAGCCTAGTCTCAAAGATAACTCTCTATATCTAACAGTCGGGTACAAATTATTAGTAACTAAATTGCTAAATTTTTATTAGTAGATATTCGAGGCAGCGAGTAAACGCTGAGCCTGTAAACCTTCAATGTTTTTAAACTTCTCTGATATAATTTATTACTCATGCTATTAATACTCGCCAGATACAGTCCAAACAGATTTAATTATTAGAAAGGAATGCTTTATGAGCCAATAGGGTAAATAGAAAGACGAAACTCTGGCCATATTTTTTTAATAGTTAATACAATAAATCTTTCAAATCAAAAACAATTTCATATTACAGAGTAAAATATTTAACAAGTAAGTTGATGTACATAAATGAAACAGCTAAGTGCAAATAAAAATAGCCTCAGTTATATCTGATTGGGAAAAACCTGAGATATGAACCAAATAATAATAATCTAATATCCTTCTCAAAATAATTTTCCAAACCAAATAAATCAAAGGCATGGAGCCGTTATGTAAATGTACGTTGTCACCAACCAACAGTGAAAGAAAGAAAATAAAATGCCATTATGACTAACAATAGGTTCACAACAACCAAGCAAGCCTTTCTCCAAATTTATACGAAAAGTAAGTGTATGCCCTTAGAAAATAAATTATAATCTTTTCATGGGTGTTACATTACAAAGGAGTTCCAGTTACTGTACGAAGAATTTCATTATATAAAAGACAAAACATAAGATCATGGCCCGTTCTACGCAACGAGAATATACCTCAACTCCTAACACGTCCTGTACGTAAGCGCCCAAAGGTGTTAAATATGAGACAAGCTATGTAGTACCACCAGAGAAAACCTTCATTCCATGATTAACAGAGTTAATAAATATAAAATCAAATAATTGAAGTTAATTAGTTGTCCCCTATTTAAATATAATAAACTGGATAAAAACCAACCATAGTTTACACTTACAAAAAAGGTAATAAAAGATTACCCTCGAACACCATCCCCATTAGAAGGTATTATTTGATCAAGCCCACCATCCTAGAAACAATTAATTATCTGGTTAACTATCTAGAAAAACATACTTGAAATAGTGGCCTAGGGCACATACAAACGACTTAAATGATCTGAACATTAGGAACCTCCTTAAACCAGCAGATTACGGTTTCAATTGTCTAAAGAGAATTTTGAAAAGATTTTGGTGCTACAAGTTAACTAAAATTGAAATGTGAATTTGCTTACATGACTGTATCTCCACCTTGAACGAGATTTGCCTTCCAAGAGTGCCGTACTAACGTTGTACCGGGTGGTTTATTGACTTTTCTTAAGGGGGTGGGTGGTTATAGACTACTTGACCAAGAGAAGGTGTAGAATCACGGGGTACCATGTCATAGTTCAACCAATCAACGCCCTCTTGATCCCTGATTAGTTGCTCGTCTGCCGATCTCCCCTGGAGAGCACTTTACTGGGGGTGTAAAAGTGAATCAATGTCCATTTCCTCTCTGTCCCCCTTCGAGTTTATTTTCTTTGTGTTGATGTCAGGAGTCACACTGAGGCCTTTTCAACGCGATGACCTTCGCGATTTTTTTCCCTCATTAGATGATGACGTGTTGGGTTTTAAACAGTTCCACGCGGTACTAATCTACAATCCTCGTTCCAAAAAGCAACGGGACGTTGGTACGGATTTGGAGAGGATTTAGGGATGGAAGCCCTGGCCACCACAATGACCGTCGAAGTAAAATGTCCCATCCTAACATCAACATAATGCGAATAGGGTTCACAAAATATGGTGAGCTCGAGAAACTTATCCCTGTCAGCCTGTTTAAGCACCCACTGAGGTGTACGTGCTGTACTGGGAGGGTCTTAAAGCGGTGAAAGCAAAATGGGAAAGTGATCGTTACCACATAGGTCCGGGTGAACCTCCAAAAATAAGTGAGCAGTGATCCTGGGGCTACAGAAATTTAAGTCAATGGCAGAGGATACACCATTAAAGGTAGAGAAGTGTATTTGGGTCCAGTGCTGTAACGTAGTCCTGTGGGAGCATCTGAGCGGGTAATTGAAGTGTGGCCCCCTATAAGAAAATATATCTTATGGGGATAGCACTAAGCAGTACCTTAAACATAAGTCTCCTATACTGAGAAAAATATATCGTTAAATCTACTATCCGGATTGTACGATCTAGACCGTTAATTAGTAGATCGTTGATTTTATGATATAGATAGTAAAACTGATGATCTAGATTATATATTATAAGGTTTACGTTCTGGATTGTTAAATATGTTTACGATCTAGACTAGAGCGATTTAAATTTACGATCACAGATCGTCTAAATAACGATATAGATGGTTATTCTAATGACCTATTTTTCTCAGTGCATGAAATAAGGTAGGTAGATACTTGCACGAATTATAATAAATTTGAGTACCTGTTTTTATATATAGGTATATGAATATTGTAATGCAATAAACTAAAAGAAAATTAAAAAACTTTATTTCCAGTAGGTATTTTAATTTTTAAGGTGACTAAAATTTGGACCTTTTCTTCCTTGTTTTTATTGATAAAAATCATCTATTGTATTTCCAAAATCTGTTTTTAAACTCTTTCATTTTCGATGGACAGAAAAGCCAAACCACTTAGTCTCTTCGGTCCCATGGAGCTACGCAGATAGTTTTTAATCACACACAATTTCGAGAATGATCGCTTTGCCTTGGCTACATTGGAACTATGAAATATGCTGTGCATACTTCAGGATAGCTTGAAGATAGTGCAGCATGTCGATTTTCAACAAATCAGTCCAATGTTTTGCATTATTCATTTTTTTCAATCTTGTCAATAAACGATGTTCTAACGAAAATCACTTAAGATGGATGGGTGTGGAAGATAAAACTCTGGACAACGTATTCATGGGACAGTTATCCAAACGATGCATCGTGGGATTTGTATCAAACACTGCGTTCAACAGAGATGCCACCAAGAATCCGTTAAATTTCCAAGTCTACGGCATGAACCATTTCTAGTTGTACGTGGACGGAGAACAAGTGCTATCGAAACCGTTACAGCCCGTTTTTTCGGACGGAAACTATGTCATATCCTTCCACACTGTTTTTTGGAAAGTATATCCATTTCATGAACGAAGGTAGCGACATCACACGGGAAGCCTTCCCTAAGAGAAATCATTTCATGGGTTTCTATCTCACACTTAATTTGTCCACCCACATGACATCGCATTGAAATTTAATGAGGCATGGTCCTCTGAGCATCGAAATGACCTTCACCAGAGCTCTCACCGAAACCGTCAACTGTATCGTGTACGGGGAGTTTGCCAACATCATTACCATTGACCAGGAGAGACACGTCGTGACTGATTTTGGGATTTAATATAAGCGACTTCCCATCCCTTACTTCGTCATTTAAATTATGGACGTTATTGTAGATCTACAGAGCTTCATCGACGACAGCAAAGAGTTTATTGTCAAGGAACTTAGTGTTTTATCTGTATGCGGTACATTACTTCAACATTGGGTCTTAAAAACCCCTTACGGCATCAAGTAAATATCCGCCGTTGCTAAAAGGCAAGCTGACTATATCGTCAACAAACTGCATGGTATTATTTGGGATAGCGGTGATGTTACCCCTCATCTCCCGTGCCACAACGCGTGTAGAAACGGTCTATGCCAAGGGGACAGAAAAGAAAAAGTTTCTAGCCAAATACACGTCTGCGCCTGCCATAAATTTGTAAGACAGAGGTTGTTCGTATTTTAAAACACTTAAATTTAGCCACACCATGTGAATAGAACATAGTTCTGTTTAGAATTTCTGTTCAGCCTCCATCGTTTGGGGACTTTAAGATTGGATGATGGAAGATGGACACGCACACCATAAGACGTGCGCTGAAAACAGACCCGTGGTTCCTTTCTGTACGTTCGGGTGTTTTCCCTGCTGATCAAAAACCCTCAAGAATAGCGTGAACTGCCGCTATCGTCATCATATGGATCAACACACCAAGCCTGGGATGCATTGAGTCGCCATATTTATCGACAAGAATGGCGTGGGAAAATACTTTGGCAGCTATGGTTTACACCCGTATAAATTCACATTTATACGCAAAAACACTTCCCGCACGTTTCCTAACACGATACAACTTCAAATCATAGCTTCAGACTTTTGCGGCCATTACTGTTTCATGTACCTTCTCTATCGCACCCAGAATATTCCAATGAAAATTTCACTAGCCCTATTCTCACCCACCAATCATACAGCCAACGACGCTAAGGTGTTGAGATATTACAACACATTTTTCAAGACGCTAGGCTCCTGCCACCCCTCAAGAAGCTCCGTCTAATCAGCGAGCACCTTGTCTTTCCCTATAAAAGGGACATCCCGACGACGTGTGAGCCATAATCACGACAGTCATCAAAGAAATCAAACAACATGGAAGGTTAAGACGTTTGCACCCACAAAGCAAAGCCGGGGAAGCCACTTGCCATCACCAGTATTTTCAACACTTTGTTCCCGCTGGACGAAGTCGACGCCAATAGAATCATCGTTAGCATGAGTGTCAAGAACAACTTTACGCCCTATGTCCAGCTAGAAAAATGAGGAGGGAATTGTGCGTTGTTTAACCGTACAGAGTGGCGTAGAACTGGGCAACTACAAATCATTCATATCAAAGTTTTCAGCAAAACGCAACCTCCTCAGAAGATTAGTCTGACTAATCATAAAAAATATCTGAGACGCATGTGCGTTGACCATATGGTCGTCATCAGCGATAAATAAGACGCCGGACTCAAATGGATTGTCCATCTAGCACCTAGGTGGGCTCGTCTTTGTGATGTGTGGGATCT
>JBCFYV010002255.1:42334164-42403195 GCA_039000515.1 Timema cristinae
TATCGACGTCACTGTCGACTGACGGGATATGTGGTCGACACCCGTCACACGATATTGAAACGATTTGATTGATACACTCGTCGTGGATATATGCAACACGCTAACAGAATCAGATGATTTAATCGATCTCGAACAGCCTACGGTGGAAACACCCATCAGAAACCTGTATCTTATCAGTGCTACCTACTATACACGTCAAGTCGTCGATTTGGATTATTACATGTTGGATTGTGAACTAATAACAATTTTACTAACACATCTAAGAGACACAGTAGAAAAACATATGTACGAATATATGCGTCATTCCTATAAAAGTGTATAATAAATATTATGTATGTCTGTGAAACCTTAATTTGTATAATAAATATGAATTTGTCATATCATGTTTTATCTACGCAAAACCTGTTTGTCCCTTACCTTATTCCAACACGTAGGGTAACCAGATACGAGTCTCGATTTGTAGATCTGCAAAACTGGCACCAAGCATAAACAGGGTCAATGACCTCACAGTTTCAAGGTCACAATCTATTCCTGTCTCGTCGTGTCTGGTCGAGTCATGTCGATCCGGCCAACTGGTGCCAGCTATGAGCCATCAGGGAAAACCCATTGCAGCATAATTCAAGGTCATGATCTATTCCTGAATTGACTTGTCTTGTCGCACCGACAAACTGGCGTCAGGGCTGCAATGACGTCACCGGGTAAAAACCATTGCAGGGGGAGGGTTGTAACATCATTAAGATAATGATCTATTCTTATCTCTACTTGTCAAGCCGCCAAACTGGCACCAGGTTTGAGTCATCAGGGAAAACCCATTGCCTGGGTGAGGGTTGTGACATCAAAATATATTCAGCGGCTTGCAACAGGGAACCATTGTTCACACTCTACGCTAAACGGCCAGCGAGAGAGGATGCTCCTGCATGCTCCCACGCTCACTAGCGATGCCCACATTTTATGGAACGTCATGGGAGGTGTACCCGATGCCATGGATTGTACGTTAGCGCACCAATAAATAAAAAACTCCCACACCATGGACTGCACGTTCCACCCCCAATAAATGAAAAACTCCCACCCAAAACCCACCCCGCAGGTATACATGGGGAAAGGATCAAATGGGGCAAGAAATCAAATGGAACTGGAACGAACAAGTTTGTACACGAATAAACCAACCCAATGACCCAGAGGTCTATGATGCCACACATTCCAACATAACCCGATTGCGACGTCACAGACAACATTGAGCATGACGTCATCATCACAATACACACTTTCTCACCACCCAAGTTGTACTGATACGCCGCCCACGCTACTTCTGACATTTTTAAATTCTTGTGTTATTTTTACCCGTTATTGTCACAGTTCTGTTCTCATCTGCATGGATTCTATGAGTGTTTTAATGGCATTGTCCACATGGTTCTCCTGGAATCCCCTCGTGCAGATGATACACGAGCAAATTTTAAAAATTGATTTATTAAATACCCGCGCCTTCTACTGTATTTCTGGTCATGCTGGTTTTTCAGTAAATGAATTGGTGGACTAGGCTCCAAGGAGGCGATTCATCTCCCTCCTGAGGTGAGTTTGGTTGTCATGTTGTTAGAGCTATAGGGTTATGTTCGGTTTGGGGTCTTATAAACCTGGCACGAGCAGTGGGTTTCGACCCCTGCTCAGAAAAATTTGCGGTCCATTAGGGACTATACGAAAGTCTAGAAGAGAAGAGGTCATCGTGACAAGACTCCACGCCGTACATACTTAATTTACCAATGGATTTTATTAACCGGGGATCCACATCCAGTTTATGTGAGCTTTGCGATGCTCCCCTTAGTGTGTACTACATTTTGGTGGAGTGTCACAAATATGCCCCCATTCACCTGGCTCTTGATTTTAATGGTGACCTTCATTTTTTACTACGCCACATTGCGAATGGACTCATATGTTTACTCCGTTTTATACGTAGGCGAATCTTTTAAGTTTCATTTAATTAATATATGTACCGTAACATAGGAAAGCTCGGGTAGCCCATTATTCCAAAAACATAAACAAGGCAAAAGGGTTCAAATCTCTCATTAAAGAGACTAAGTGTTCTAAAGAGCTGTAGGAGAAAACCTCACTATTTATTATCTTTTTATAATAGTCAATTGCTAAAATAGTTAATTAATGCCCACGCTATAATACTGGAATATTCAATATTCACGTGAGTTTCTCTCAACTGTTTAAAGACTGTGGTGTCACCATCGCTTCTTTTTTAGTCCTATTAAGGGGACATTTACCACTTGTTATATCACCTAATTTTACAGGCAAAAATTATATCAGTGCCATAAATTTGTATTTTATTCTTAAACTTTGATTTCATTAAACTTTCATTTATTTGACTTTCTGTTTGTGTTTCTCTAACAAACCTAGTCAAATTATTAAATATGATAGAAAGGGTAAGGGCAAGGTTTCACAAGGACACACAGTATAGTAAGATCCACTTTTTGATTTCGGGGGAACTTCAAGATCACTATCAAAATCTCAAGGTCATAAATGTTATCTATGATAGAGTAGAATGAAATCAGATAAACATATTTTTCCAAGATAGACCTGGCTTTTCACGAGGCAGTCAATGCTTGCTGGATTTATCTTTTATGTAAATATACATTAAAACATTTTCACTTCATGGATTAAAGAAGGTTTGATTGCTCATCAAAGCTGTGTAGTAGCTCACAAGTGAGGTCATCATTGGAAACAGCTGATTGGAGGCCAGTGTAGTTATTGAATGATGACTAAGACCTCGCACGGTCGAACGGCCACATAGAATGGAACTGTTAGTTCAGTTTATACTTGGAGGGGGGAAGGGGTAGGTGGGCTGATATAGAACACAGGCCACAAATTTGGCAAAGTAATTTTTCTAACCCGTTTTGGTGGTCGAATAATTTAAGGCACTTTTCTCGCAATAGACTAGATTACCTATGATGGAGAAATCTTGGTTCGATTCTGGTAGGTTTATTGAAAGTGGTTTTTCATAAATGTTTCCCCACTCTCTCTCAACGCAAATGTGAGTACACTTGCGATGCTATAAAAATAATCTAGCCACTACATTTCACTACCTGCTTGGTGTGTACGCATTTGAACTAGCTACGCTAATGTGTTGGAGGATTAGAAAGGTTACATTTAGAGAAAGTGTGCCCACATTTGCATGAAGGGAGAGAGTAAAACCATCTATTAGTACACCCTAGAGGGATTGAAATCCCGTTCTCACTGTGCTCGGCCACCCAAAACGGGTCGCACCAATTTCACATCATCAAATTTTCACAATTTAAAAAAAAATCTAATATTCAAAATGTTCACAAATTAAAACCCAAAAATAACACAAACAAATATACTTGACAACCTAATTCAAACACGAATGTAATGTTTTGAATTCACATAAATCAATCATGTACACAAATAGGCCTAAATGAGGGAAACAAAATAAATAGGGTTGATATGAGATGCAGTCGTTAAAATAATAATGAGGTATTTACAATGTTGTGATAAGAAAGCTAAACAAATGTAGATCTTATCAGAGGCGAGCAAACTTTTCTCCCCGAGGGCTACAAGGCCTCTAGCATGTGGACAAAAATATAAATTTACTGAGTAATGAACTTTATTGTCACACAAAAATACATTAAATTAACCATATAACTACCGTAAACCCCAATATTATGCTTGTATACATGTATTTTATAAACAATCTTGCTCAGTTTGTTCACATGTTCAAAGACACGCACTAATTATTTATTTAATTTGTAGGTTTTGTTAATTAAATCACCAAAGTTTTTAATGTGTGTGCAGACCACATACATAAGAGTCGCGGGCCGTTGTTTTAATATCTTTACTTTCAAAATGTTTCATTTCTTCTTTATGTTTGTAATATATTAATTTAATAAAATATGTTCAGTTTCCTAAATGTATTCTTGCAAGGTATAATATTCATATATACATTATTCTGTTGAACGTTCTTATCACAACATTGTAAATACCTCACTTGACTCTGTCATTATTATTTTAACGGCTGCTTGTTGGGTATATGCCATCTTAGAACAAGCTTTTTCGTTGTTTCACTCATATATTTGTGTACATAATTTTTTTTAGTGTTTTTCAAAAATGTATGTCTTGTCTGCAACCAGCATTCAGTGTCACCCTCGTCCTTTTCTCTGTCTCACTCGCACAGTATGTTGCACGATGCACAGGTCTACTGTTATCGTGCGTTGTAGGTACCACACTGTGTCCCCCACTTCTGATTGGCCTGGTAAGTCCCGTGTGTTGGCAACAGCGGAGCGCTGCAGGGAGAGAGGGCAATAAAGCTGTGCGCGCGCGATTCAGGCCAACAATTGCTCGCAATCCCTCCGCCACTCCACACGTCACCCCGTGTTGGGTACTTTGAGGTGTACTCTAACCCAACACTCCTCTTTCCATCCTAACCTCAACTATTGATTAGTACATTCCTGTCACCCCATCAAACAGTTCCGTGACTATTCTCAAGATGGCATCCAGCAGCTTGTTCTTCCTCGCCGCACTACTCGTGGTCATCGTCCACTCCGGTGAGTAACAAGAGGTACCTTTGATTGTCACATCTGGGGGGTACGAACAAGATGACCCCACAGGTCCAGTCTGGTAACATCGGTACAGGGGAGGTGATAAGATCACGTTATTGAGCCATACCTCAATCCTGGCTAGTTCTTAGTTTATTCACGTTATTTAACTTAGGACGGAGGGGATTCGAGGAAAAGCCAGTGTTTTTACCTTTTTTATGGCAAAACTTTTGCTGTTGTCAAAATGAATAAAATTTTCCTCCAGTCCAAACATGAGTTTAATTTTCTTCCCATAGTGACCTCAAAATTTCTTGAATATTTGTCAAGGGTGTTCTGTAATTTAATGACAACTTTTTCTGTTCATTTAAAAAGTTTTGTCGTCTAATGCCGCCATGCTCCTAACAGATGTTCAACAGCTGTTGATATCTCCATGTGGAGAACATTAAACCCTATTGTTCTACTAGAGCAATATATTTTTTATTTTGTCAAGCTTAAAATACATTGGTCTTTTCTCGCGTCCCCTACAATCCCACCTTAACGTGCACTTTCTGATCCGACTGATTATATCGCTTATCTTGTGAATGTGGGGAATGCCAGGCCTCCACCGTGGTTCGGATTCCACGTTAAACTGTAGGTCCTTCATTTCATCTCACAATCACCCTACCATTACACATTAGCGTAAGTGCGTATAACCCGAACGGGTAGTAAGACGCGGTGCTAATAATAATAATAATAATAATGATTATATCGACACACGACTTATAAGTTAACTTAAATCTAGAACAGACACAACATCCATCCCCGTTCGTCAATTCATCGCTGTGAAAGGGGAAACTCATATTCCCCAATGATAAATAATTTAGCATGCCGGGAATCAAACCCAGGACCGTTATTTAATTACTTTATATTGTTAGTAAAATATTATTAATTTTACACATATATTATATCCTTAGTTTTTTCTCTTAAGAGAAAAAGAAATAAATGTTACAGAACACTGCACAGTTTCCTTTTTTTTCATCGTAAATTAGATACATTTACTAAAAACGGGTAATATTTGTGAAACAAAATAATATACAATGTTGCAGAAACACTCCACCAAAGAGCACACATGAAACAATATACACTGTAACAGAAACATTTATAAAAGAGGAACATTTCTGTCCACAAAGGATTATACATAATCTATTTCAATTTTCAAAGACCTCCACAATATATGTTTTATATATAGCATATAGCTCGGGAACTACTGGTTGAAGGGTGACCTGGTGGTTTAGGGGTAAGGTGTCGGACTTCTATGCTGGGGTCCGGGCTTCAATCCTCGGTCCCAGCACAAATTTATCTGATTACCAAACCCTTCCTCCACCTCTGACAAGACATCTTGTAAATGTGGGGAATGCCAGGCCTTCACCGTGGTTCGGATTCCACGTTAAACTGTAGGTCCTTCATCTCATCTCACAATCACCCTACCATTACACATTAGCGTAAGTGCGTATAACCTGAACGGGTAGTAATACGCGGTGCTAATAATAATAATAATAATAATAATAATAATAACTACTGATTGAAAAATATGGCTATATTTCAAACACACCATATTTACTAATCATTGCTACAATTTCAAAACAAACTCGTTTCTCGAACAGTTGCGCAGATTTCATCAAAACGGGATATTTCTTCCTGTGTAAAGTGCCCTCAAATTTATTTTCATGGGAAAATGAGAGTTGCCATTTTGTTTTTAATGCCCAACAGTGCCTAGATAAAACATTTAATCAAAATCGTTAGTGGATTTCGATAAAATAGTTTATTTTTAAATTCTTTTTCCATCCTGTAGTAAGCCACCATTAATTTAAATTTAAATATCTAATTCCAAAAAACAAACGGCATTATCAAAATAACTTTTTCGATTTCAGGGGTCTTGAAAAGTCGAAATTTATCAAAATCTCCAGTTCAATCAATTTGCAAGGGGTAAGAGAAAGTAAAAAAATAGGTGGAATCAAATGTGTTAAAGGTCAGGAAACGGAAGGCAAAATCGGAACTATTGCAGTTTTTATAACAGCGATATTTTTGGCCAAAATAAATAAACTTCTGTTTCAGCAGTTTATTGTAACTTTCTAACGGTGTTATATGACAGCTGTTGAGCATTGTGGCATTAAGTGAAACATGCTTAAATGACGAGTAAGAGTTCAGGATGTCCCTGAGATGTTTAACTGTAATATTACTTTGTGTAGAATATCAAACTAAACTCATTCACTGAAACAACATTTTATTTATTTTGATATTAGCCAAAAGAATTGTGATATTATCTCGCGTTTTCTGGATATTTGAGATTATAACAGATTTTAAATTCAAAATTTGAAAAATAAATAAAAATTTTACTTAAGCATTTTTTTTTTTTCGAGAACCAATATTATTCTGACTATTTGGCTTACCTCGAAATAAAAAAAAGGGAAAATTTAACTGAATGTGAATTTATTTTAAAACAAAAAAAGTTACACTTTTGTTATTTATGAGTTAGTCAACCTTAAGTTGGGCATACATTTAGCCCTTCAGCTGGTTAGTGCTGCCCGCATCATCTGGTAGAAAGCATTAGTACTAGGGAAGCTCATAAAGTGCTGTGATTTTTTGTTGTCTTCCACATTGAATGTCTACAAGCGAGCGTAAAAAGAGCCTACCGATTTAGCCGGGAGAGGTATTTTCCCATACCTTCAGGGTTTGTTTGTATATCACAGTCAATAATGAATAATGAATAATGAATGGACCGACAGCTTTACTTCCACTCCGAAGGAAATCGTGCTACGGACTTTTATGGCCTAAGAAAAATTTGTCGAACTTGACTGGGTTCGAACCCACAGTGATCGGGTCTTGAGGCGAGCACTTTACCCCAGGACCACCGAGGTTGACAGACTCTAATTAGCATTTATATTCTCCTCAACTGAATAATTATTGTAAACCAAATTAGAATTAAAGATTAAATAAATGTCACGGCGCACCGCACAGACCACCTCGCTCCCTTGCTAAGATCTAAGCATTTACTTATAACTAGGGATGTATGTGAAACTATTTAATATACATGGTTACAGACACATAATGGAAAAAAGGCATCATTCATATAGGCATGTGGAAGAGACCGACAAGAAGATCAGCATAAGAGAAAGACTGGTTGGAAGATAGGCATGAGGGAGAGACCGATTGGAAGATAGGCATGAGGGAGAGACCGATTAGAAGATAGGCGCGAGGGAGAGACCGATTGGAAGATAGGCATGAGGGAGAGGCCGATTGGAAGATAGGCATGAGGGAGAGGCCGATTGGAAGATAGGCGCGAGGGAGAGACCGATTGGAAGATAGGCATGAGGGAGAGGCCGATTGGAAGATAGGCATGAGGGAGAGGCCGATTGGAAGATAGGCGCGAGGGAGAGACCGATTGGAAGATAGGCATGAGGGAGAGGCCGATTGGAAGATAGGCGCGAGGGAGAGACCGATTGGAAGATGGGCGCGAGGGAGAGACCGATTGGAAGATAGGCATGAGGGAGAGGCCGATTGGAAGATAGGCGCGAGGGAGAGACCGATTGGAAGATAGGCGTGAGGGAGAGACCGATTGGAAGATGGGCGCGAGGGAGAGACCGATTGGAAGATAGGCGTGAGGAAGAGACTGATTGGAAGATAGGCGTGAGGGAGAGGCCGATTGGAAGATAGGCGTGAGGAAGAGACCGATTGGAAGATAGGCGTGAGGGAGAGGCCGATTGGAAGATAGGCGTGAGGAAGAGACCGATTGGAAGATAGGCGTGAGGGAGAGGCCGATTGGAAGATAGGCGTGAGGAAGAGACCGATTGGAAGATAGGCGTGAGGGAGAGGCCGATTGGAAGATAGGCGTGAGGAAGAGACTGATTGGAAGATAGGCGTGAGGGAGAGGCCGATTGGAAGATAGGCGTGATGGAGAGACCGATTGGAAGATAGGCGTGAGGAAGAGACTGATTGTATCGTTGGTATTTATTCTTTAATAAATATTTAAGTCCGGTATTTACAAAGTTAGGACTCTTTGGCTGTTACAAATGGCAGCGTAGCTACAAATTATTGTCTTCGCCACAAAACTGGCCTGCTCAAAATTCCTTCCGCTAATTTCGTCTTGAATCATACATGTTTTTGTATCAGAATTTTAATAGCTTATCGGTGCGGATTAAAATCGTGGGAAAGGAGTACTTGCTGACTGATTCACTGATTGACCTTGCTCAGAGGCTGAGAGCTAAAGCAGGTAAAGTGGTAAAGTGGTAAAGCTGGGCTGCCTAGCACCTGGAAAACCAGGAGAACACACGGAATATTAGTGTCTGAAAAAAAAAAACAGGAAATCACATTGAATTTTGAAAAATCTAGTAAAAAAAAAAACTGGAGTCTTATAAAATTTGAGGCATTTAAATGAAAGCTTAAAATAGTGCGTCTTTGTATGGATGAAAAGTGAACTGAAGAACTAAGCAAGCTGATTCAAACATGTCTTATTACCCCTTAAACAAGGGTTGTGGAGCGACAGCAGATGTTTAATCATAAGTTACATAACCTCACACTTGGTCACTTTGATGAAAATTGAAATTTTATTACTCTTTATTCAATATAAGCTGTTTATAAAAATGGAAAATCTTTCTTGAAAACCTGTAAAACACAGGAATTTGGTGGCAAAAAAAAATAGTGCCAACCTTGTTAAAGAAATATATAACACATTACAAGGAGAGGAATTTATAGATAGATAATAATATTTCAATATTTATTTCACTCGTTGGAAAACAAGTATTAAAATTTATACTTTCTACTTCATATTATTATTATTATTATTATTATTATTATTATTATTATTACTATTATTATTATTATTTATTAGGTGTTCTGTCTCACGACAGGTTCATTCCTTTTGTCAGTGAACTTAGACCGCCAATGCTCCTTGTCCTCTGCCTCCTTGAGCTCCCAGAATTTTATTTTTTCTTTAAAGCCATTCAATATTTTAATCCCCCTTTTTCATAAGCTACTCTTAATAGAGCTACTGAATTTTTTTTTCAAAAATACTCCCAAATTTTTCTCATTTAAACAAACTTTACCGAAAATTAGAGACATCTGAACGAACTTAATAGAAACTAGAATCAAAAGCAATTTCAAGGACTTGAATGTAATCGTGTGGCAAAGCCTTGACCTTCAAATTAATGGGAAAGTAATCACTGATCCACTTTTAATATCTAATGAGTTTGGAAATCACTTTAGTCCAATGCACAATTCCGGTCGACCAGTTATTCCTTGTGTTATTGAAACTAATGTGTCCTTACAGGTTACTCCTTGATTGCCTCATTTGGTGTTAAAAACAGGGAGTCAAACCGGAACCTATAGTAGGAATTAGCAGTATTTTAAATTGGAACAGGAACGCTAAAAATAAATTACCAGAATATATCCATACATAGGTTCATAAAGATATTGTCTGGTCTGTTTTTAAATTACTTTTAAAATTGCATTTTATGTCCTTATTGCTCTAACTTTCTCTCATATTTTTAAATATTCTATTTTTTTTTTCAAAGTTGGATGTATTTATTTGGATTTATATATATATAACATTAATCTGTTTTAATGCACTTTTATTAACTAATTTTACAATTATTGTATTATTATTAAATAAAACCTTAAAAGAACTGGAACCAGAACCAGAACCTAATTAAGAGCCAAAAAGAACGGGGATTTTTATTTTTCTCTAACTGGAACCAGAATCGGAACCTTAGAATCAAGTTTTTCCAGGTGTGCTGAGTGGATGGAATCTCAATAATTAGTTGTTAATGGTTCTGCTAATATCAATCAATCCATTGTTAGCGCATGTTCATTCTTAGACTGTCAAATGGAACGTTTGCTGAACCATTCAAATAATCTGTAGTTATATCCATATTATATAAAAAGGATCTAAAACCAACATTTCAAAGTTCAAACTAAAGGCCTGTTTATCTGCTGTATACTTTCTCTAGCGTGTTTGAAGGACTAATACACAGAATATCTTCCGCCACTACTTGTCAAATAAACCATCTCAAAGTCAACACGGTTTTGTAGTCAATACATCTACTGTAACTAACGTAGTAGAATTTCTTGTTTATGTTGCCCCTCAATTCAGGTTGATGCTATTTATTTTGACCAAAGTAAAGCTTTTTAATTTATTTCACCACAGTAATTTTCTCTAGTATGAATAATTTTTGCTAATAAATTTCCTATGTACATTGCTTTAACCAACTATTTTTGGAGTAGATATGTGGCACAAAAAAAAAGTTAATCCAACAAAATATATACAAGATCCTCAAACTATTTCTCGGCTTCTTGTTGCACATGTTACACCTCAATAGTGAGAATACCCATTTCAAGAATTGGACCAATTTCTGATTATTCTGTGAACTGGCTTTTCGCTTGACCATTTCCCAAATTAGGCAAAAAATCACATTAACTCTTGCCCATTTCATGAACTAGAACTTACTGTACTATCTACTACAAGCTTAGCTGAAAGTAGTTTTAATACATTATATTAAATTGATTCAACATAACTTAGCCTAACCTCCCATTCTAAAACTGTTAAAAGTTAAATTAACTGAAGACCAAACCTGTTATTTGCTTGTCGTTTTCACAGACCCGTAGAAACTCTTCCAGTTCATGAATTGGGTAACGATTGGAGGCGCACCAGTTCATAGAATAGCCAATTCATGAACTACAATCGTTACCCAGCTAATGAACTGGACTAGTTTTTGTCCTTTTTGTGAAATGGCTAGGAGCAGAAGCGGATTTACACTATAGGCTCACTAGGCACGGGTCTAGGGGCGGCGGCTTTTGAATAACATTATTTTTACTATCATATTTTGTTTTTAATAATATTGTGTTTATAAATTATTGACTAACATTATCAAAATAGTCCAAGCTAGAATCAGAATGACAATATATATTTTTAAATACATTTACTTTGCAATTACTTTGTAACTGACGTCAGTCTCCGCTTCTTCATTGTGTTAACTCAAGCTACTGTAGGACATGTACTGTACATGCCTGATTATCTTACATATAAATCTTTACTTAAATACTAAATTCCAGGCCCCCCCGTTCCCCCTCAACACCTTTTCCTTCGAAACTCTCTAAAACCCTTGACAATAATTAAAATTATTACTATCATTATCATCACCGCGTCTTACTACCCGTTCAGTTTATACGCACGCTAATGTGTAATGGTAGGGTTATTGTGAGATGAAATGGAGGACCTACAGTTTAACGTGGGATCCGAACCACGGTGGAGACCTGGCGTTCCTCACATTCACAAGTTGTGATTAATAAATAGTTAAAAACTTCTGATTATCTTTTGTAGAAATCTTTTCTCGAATACTAACTCTTCCACCCTCCCACCCCCCTGGCCACCCCAACACAAGAAATGTCCTATAGCCCTTGCCAAAAACAAATTCTTTTAGGGGGTGGTGGGGTGCAAAACTTTTAAATCCGCCACTGGCCAAGAGGAGAGGCCAATTCACGAAATGGCAGAAAGGTGCCCGATTCATGAACTGGACCAATTCACGAATTGGAGTGTAACATATTTGGTCAAATTTAGGCCCTCTTCTTTTTAGACATTGGTACGTACTTACACTCTTCAAACTATTCCAAAACATCAAATCGCTTGTTGATTGTCTAGATTTACATCATCACCATCATCATTCGACGTTTACGCCTCCGCGGGTCGTCTGGCACAGCCTCTTCCATTCCTGTCGATCGTTCCAAACTTCTTCCTCAGCCACTTGTCTCCAGTTCGCTCCTTTAACTCCAATGTCCTGAGCTTGTGGTCACCTGGCGGTCTAGGGCCAAGGTGCCAGACTTCTGTGCTAGCGGTCCGGGGTTCAATCCTTGGTCCCGGCACAGATTTATCTGATTACCAACCCTCTGACAAGACGTGTATTAATCACAACTTGTGAATGTGTGGAATGCCAGGCCTCCACCGTGGTTCGGATCCCACGTTAAACTGTAGATCCTCCATTTCATCTCACAATCCATCCATCATTTCACACTAGCGTAAGTGCGTATAACCCGAACGGGTAGTAAGACGCGGTCCCCCCTGCGGGACGGGGTTTAGAATAGTCCCGCAGTAACCCCTGCTTGTCGTAAGAAGCGACTAAAAGGGAGGCTTCTGTGCAGGACGTACCTCGTGTGGGACAAACCTATCCTATATCTTTCCTTTCACATCATTTTCTTCTTCATTTACTTTCCACCTTTTTTTCACTCTTCCCCCTTCGCTTTATCTATCCTTACCTTTTTCTTCCTTTCCCCCACCGTCCATCCTGCACAGAGGCCTTTGGCCTTTCCGTTGACGACCTTGGCAACTAACCCGGCTATTCTCTGTTTATTATTGGATACCACTGCCTTGAGCTCCCGAATGAAAGTGCGCCGGTTGTAATATCTTGGTAGAAGGGCCTTAGGGATGACAATAACCGGGTACCCTACCTCGAGAAAAGACCGGTTGCGTTCACGAAGGCCCGGACGTAAAATTGGCACTTTCCTGCACCCACTTGCTGCGATGACCTCTCTCCTGGCGCAGCCCCACGCGAAGGTTGTCATGTCTAGCGTCGTGTGGGGTTTCCCGCCAGGAGGGTTAACAGGGCCTCATGTGGTAGAACCAACTTGGATCACCCTGGGTCTACGATCCGAGTATTGTGCAGGTTGTCCCCAAAAAAGGCATGGCCACCTCCATTGTCACCGCTGACACCTCACTGTCCGCTAGCAACGTACTGCCACACCCCGCTGGCAACTCACTGCCCGGCCCCTCACAGGGCCGTATTAATGATAAGAGCCGGAAACGAATAAGGCCGTCCAGCCCTTTAACAGAAAAAGTCCAGGAAGTTGTGAGGCCCCAGCCCCGCTTCCTGGTAATGTCTCGAGTAGAGGAAAACGAAAGTCTTAAGCGAGTAAGCCCATTTATCCTCGAAAGAGTGATAAATGGTGCAGCACAGTCTGACGTATCAATAAGAAAACTGCGTGATGGCACTATAATGATACAAACAATAACAGATATTCAGTCCTCAAAAGTAATGGCAATCTCTAAAATACCGTTGAGCAATACGTCTCATATACCGGTGAAGGTGGAACCTCACAGGTTCCTCAATGTTTGCAAGGGAGTGGTCACTTGTTATGACCTCGACTGCGTAGGCATTGAGGATATCTGTGAGGAGCTTTCCCCTCAGCATGTCACCGAGGTCTACCGTATTATTACCAAAAAGAACGGACAAGAAAAGAAGACGGATACGTATATCCTCACATTTGCGACTCCTACCCTTCCGAAGGAGGTCCGAGCAGGCTTCCACGTGCTCAGGGTCCGGCCGTATGTCCCTAACCCTCGGCGCTGTTTTCAGTGCCAGGAATTTGGGCATACGAAGCTGCGATGCCGTGGTAAGCCAACCTGTGCGGATTGTGGACAGGAGGCTCACGAAACACCATGCGAGTCTCCTAAATACTGCGTCAACTGCAAGGGTCCGCATTCCGCCTGGTCTCGGGCCTGTCCAAAATGGAAGGTAGAGAAGAAAGTCCTGGAGATACAATCCGAAAAGAAGATCTCATATGCCCAGGCACGCAGGGAATACGTATCATGTCAAGCTCCGGTATTTCAAACTTCATATAGCCGGATTGTCAGTCAAAATATAAACTGTCCCAACTGCCATTGCGCAGTTAATATTGCTAAGGAGCCAACGCGACCAGTGCCATTGGTCTCTTCTCGAGACATTTATGTTGATTCCGCGCCAACTTCTGTGGCGCCTAAATTTTTAAAGGAGGCCAAACCGCCACAACGATCGTCTCCCCCACCTATACCCCCGAGGAGACCTCCTCGAGGAACTCCCCCGAGCCCACCTCGGGGAACACCCCCGAGCCCGCCTCGGGGAACACCCCCGAGCCCGCCTCGGGAAACCCCCCCGGGCCCGCCTCGGGGCATTAAAACAAGGGCGGCCGTTGTTGAGCCTCTCACAACCCACCTCTGGGCTTCCGGAGGTGGGGATGAGTTGCGGAACAGTTGAGGCCGCTAAGGCGAGTCCCACTGGTGCCTTGAAGAAGGACCAGCGAGAGACCGCCGAAAAAATTTTTATTAAAAAAGCGTCGAAGGCCTTAAAGCCTTCGAACAAGGATCAGACTACCCAGTCTCTCCAAAATAAGCCGAAGCCTCTCCTGAAGCGAGAGGTACAGGAGAGACTGGGAAAGGCAAGAGGGCCTAAAAAGGGCCTCAACAAATTTTTATTCTTAAAGGATAGTGAAATGGATTGCGAGGATAATTAAATTTCATACTAATAACTTATGTCGCTACTACAATGGAATTGTAGGGGTTTTTATGCTCGTGTAGAGGAAATTAAACTAATAATTTCTTCCCTGCATCCTTCCATATTGTGTTTGCAGGAGACCCACTTCCGCCCAACTGACAGCCCGATGCTTCGTGGGTACGATGTATATCGTACCGACAAGCCATTCTTCGATCGGGCTAGCGGAGGTGTGGCTATACTTGCACGTAGCAATATATATAATAAGTCTATAAATATTGTATCTGATCTCCAAGTGATCGCTGTCAGAGTCTCCCTTCCTATAGAAGTAACTGTATGCTGCATCTACCTCCCACCAGGTGAACGTGTTTCAAAGAGGTGCCTAGAGGCCCTCTTTAAACAACTTCCCGCCCCCTATATTATCTTGGGGGACTTTAACGCACACAACCTGGTGTGGGGTCTAATTATACAGACGCCCGCGGGAGGATGGTAGAGGATATTCTTGTCTCGGGAAACCTGGTGTTAATGAACACCGGGACCCAGACACACTTTTCCACCTTTAATGGTGTATCCTCTGCCATCGACCTAACTCTATGTAGCCCCGGGATCGCTGCCCACTTCCTTTGGGAGGTCCACTCGGATCTATGTGGCAGCGATCACTTTCCCATTTTGCTTTCGCTAATTGAAGACCCTCCCGGTATAGCACGTGCACCACAATGGGTGCTTAAACGTGCTGACTGGGATAAATTTCGCGAGCTCGCCGTATTTGTACAACCCCTTTCTCCGGACGTCGATGTTAATATTGCCCATTTTACTTCGACGGTCATCATGGCGGCGAGGGAATCTATCCCTAAATCCTCGCCAAACCCGCGCCACCATCCTGTTCCCTGGTGGAACGAGGAGTGTAGATTGGCCATTTCTGACCGTCGAAGAGCATTACGTCTCTTCCATCGGCGTCCTACCTTGGATAATCTAGAATCATTCCGGATTATGCGTGCTCGAGCTCGCCGTATCATTCGTGAAAGCAGAAGAGAGTCTTGGAGACAGTTTATAACTACCCTTACAATTTCCACTCCCACAACTAAGGTTTGGGACAATATTCGTAAATTACGTAGTAGCAAAAATACCATCAATAACATACCTGCCCTCATGTCAAATGGTACGCTTGTCTCCTCCCCTGTGGAGGTCGCCAATGTATTGGGCTCTATGTTCACCGCCATATCTAGCACTGCAAGCTACTCAAATGAGTTTGCAGCGCATAAGCGGAACATAGAGCGCCATTCTATTGACTTTGGTCAGAGTCAGGGGGAGGATTACAACTCCCCCTTTACTTTAGATGAACTGACCTATGCCATGTCCCAGGCGGGTAGCACAGCTCCTGGCCCCGACGACATTAATTATGAAATGTTGCGCCAGTTACCCCCTGCTGGACGAGCATGTCTGTTGGACCTCTACAATAGTGTTTGGGAATCTCGTCAGTTCCCAACACTGTGGAGGCGAGCAACAATTATCCCTCTATATAAAAGTGGCAAGGAAAAATTAGAACCAACTAGTTATAGACCGATAGCCTTAACTAGTTGTGTATGCAAAATATTGGAAAAAATGATAAATAAACGATTAATATGGTATTTAGAATCCCGCAATCTACTATCAAATATTCAATGTGGTTTTCGCCGCAACCGATCTACGGTGGATCATCTCGTCCGTCTCGAGACGGCAGTTCGTGACGCCTTTCTCCATAAACAGCATCTTTTGGCAGTTTTCTTTGACTTGGAGAAAGCGTACGATACCACATGGCGGTACGGCATTTTAAAAACCCTTTTTAACTGGGGGTTCCGTGGGAACCTCCCTGTTTTTATAGCTAATTTTATGTCAGATAGACACTTCCGGGTAAGGTTAAACAACACCTTATCCGATGATTTTATTCAAGAAAATGGGGTGCCCCAGGGCAGTATTTTAAGCTGTGCGTTGTTCGCCATTGCAATAAATGGCATTGTGGACAACGTACACCTTCCTGTCCGTTCATGCCTCTTTGTGGATGACTACGCAATTTATTGTAGTTCATCGAGTCTCCACAGGGCTGAACGGCAGATACAACTCTCTGTCAACAATCTATGGTCGTGGGCATCGCGTAATGGCTTTCGCTTCTCTTCAGCCAAGACGACGGTCGTCCACTTCCATAGATTACGTGGAATACAACAAGTCCCCAGTATTTTAATGAATCACGTTGTTTTACCTGTCTCGGAGACCGTAAAGTTTCTGGGACTTTTATTTGATTTTAAATTAACCTGGATTCCCCACATCAAAGACCTGAAAGCGAGGTGCATAAAAGCACTCAACCTGCTTAAAGTGGTTAGCGGTCGGTCCTGGGGGGCTGATAGGGAAACCTTGATGCGCCTGTATAGGGCCTTGGTAAGATCGAAACTAGATTACGGCAGTTTTGTGTATGCATCAGCGAGACCTTCGGCGTTGAAGATGCTGGATAGTGTCCACCATGCTGGCATACGACTGGCTACTGGTGCATTTCGTACCAGTCCAGTCGTCAGCATCTGTGCCGACGCCGGTGAGCCCCCTCTCTCTTACCGGCGGTCCTATCTTCTGGCATCTTACGTTTCAAAACTTCACTGCATGCCGGAGCATGTTGCCTACCGACCTGTGTTTCATCCCCCTAACCGTGTCTTGTATGAAACCAAATGGCGTAGTACAAGGCCGGTTGGGATCAGGATGCTATCGGTATTCGACACGTGTGGGATAGTCCTGCCAAAGGCTATCCCCACATACCCAGGTCGAGTTTCTCCCTGGAAGATTCGCCTACCTCAATGCCATTATGATCTTGCCAAGTTCCCTAAAGCGACCACCCCGCCGATTATATATGAGAGGACATTTAATGAGCTCCTCTCCACTCGCTTTCAGGGCTTTGAGCGCATCTATACGGATGGCTCCAAGTGTGGGGCCTCCGTGGGATGCGCATTTGTTGTGGAGGGAAACAATTTTAAATTTGGTTTACCTGGTGAATCCAGTGTTTTTATGGCTGAATTATACGCCATTTTTAAATCTCTGTGTTTTGTGTATCGTAAGTGTCACCGTTCTGTTCTCATCTGCACGGATTCCATGAGTGCTATGTTGGCATTGTCCACTCTCTACTCGTGGAATCCTCTCGTGCAGATGATTCACGAACAAATTTTAAAAATTGATTCATTAAGCACCCGGCTCGCCTTTTGCTGGATTCCTGGTCACGCTGGTCTTCCAGGAAATGAACTGGCGGACCGGGCGGCCAAGGAGGCAGCACGTATGCCTCCGGAGGCGAGTTTGGGTGTCATGTTTTTAGATCTAAAGGGTTATGTTCGGCGTGGAGTCTTACGCACCTGGCACGAGCAGTGGGTCTCGACCCCTGCTCAGAACAAGCTGCGGTCCATCAGGGACGGTGTGTCGCGATGGCCCTCTTCTATACGAAAGTCTAGAAGAGAGGAGGTCATCGTGACGAGACTCCGCGTCGGGCATACTGCATTGACCCATAGTTTTTTACTAAGAGGGGATCCACCTCCAGTGTGTGAGTTTTGTGATACTCCCCTTAGTGTGCATCACATTTTGGTGGAGTGTCGCAAACTAGCCCCTATCCGTCTGGCTCTTGATTTTAAAGGTGACTTACGTTTTTTATTACGCGATAGTGCGGATGGAGTTATTTGTTTACTCCGTTTTATACGCCAGGCGGATCTTTTTAATGCCATTTGAGTCACTTTTATAAAGTGGCTCTTTTGGATAATATCTCATATTGAGATCTTTTTAACAGTTTTATTACAATTTAACATGTTGTTTTGTCTTTTTAACGTATTATCATTTTAACATGTTTTGTCTTTTTAACGTGTTATATTTTAATATGTTTGTTTTGTCTTTTTATTGGAGTGATACACTTGTGGTTTTTTTTAGCAGGTGTATCACTTAATTTATACCAAGAGCCCATTTGAGCACTCCTATGGAGTGTCTCAGATGGTGAATGTTTTATCTCTTTCCCCTATGGGGATTTTATTATGGTTTTAATATATTTCAAGGCCCTAATGACCTAGATGTGTCGATGGGCCTTTAAACCACAATAATAATAATAGTAAGACGCGGTGCTAATAATGATAATTCTGTGCTTGGTCCATCCATCTTGTCCGTGGTCTTCCAATACTTCTTCTACCCTTCTCTTTGGTCTATAAGGCTTTCTTAGGTATTCTGTCCTTCTCCATACTCATCACATGACCTGACCACAGTAACCTTTTTCTGTTCAGTATCTCTTCTAATGGTATTAACTTTTAACCCATCCCTAATTATTTCATTCCTTGTCCTGTTTCTTCTTGCTACATTCTTAATACCTCTCAGGAACCTCCGCATCTTTGCTGCCTGCAATCTTCTTAAAGCTCTCTCGTCCATGTCCAGGTTTCAGAGCCATGTGTCAATATTGGGTGATAATATGCCTTATACAGTATAACAACGTTTACATATTCACATAAATGGTATATTACAATGGTCTATTGAAAATGGAATGTCTATTAATAAATCAAAAACTAAATCTGTAACTTAAAAAGGAAAAGCAACGCTATTTGTTCATTTATGAGCTTGATAATGCTAATGTACAACTGTTGAGCCAGGTGTCTTCAGTCCAGAGGCTCTGCTTCTATCCTTGTCACTATTATTGTTGTGCTTTCTATGACAAATACCCTTTTAACGGCTTTTATTATGATTATGACAGAATTTGAAACCTTTTAGGTCCCCAAACTCTATGTAAGATTCTATTGGAACGTCCACTTATTTTTAATATTTTGAGTAGTACAATTTTTGTAGATCTGCCCTTGAAGTGTGGGCATTCTTGTGCCCTTTCAAGACCCAAAATATATTAAATCAGTAGTTTTTACAAACTCGGCCATAATAACTGTTGTTACGCTAACTTTATATTTCCAGAATTTATTTGCTATCGCAAACGATAAGTCAAAATTAGAGAGTTACTTAAAGGAGTTTCTTATCAATAACTACTTTCAGTTCATGTTGACCTCGGGCTGTTGATTAAACCGTTAACAATTTAATTATCTCTTTTCCTGTTTTATGCCCCCCTTTAAATGACTCGGTTCTTATATTTTGTATAGTATAATGATACTAGTAGTAATACAGCATTTTTTATTTTGGAATTCAAGTGTTCTTTTGTATTGTTTTATTGCTAGCCTGTTTTAGATATATAGTTTGAGAGAATTGTATTTTATTTATTGCCAAGATGTTTTACCTATTTAACAAATCAAAATGTTTTTTTTAAAATGCGTGATTATTACATAATGTGTTATTTATTTTGTATATTAAGTATCTAATTAACATATTTAATCAAAATATTTTTATGTCCTTCCCTTAATTTGAAAAACTTTAGGAACATAATAGATGTGTAAAATCAATTAGCCTATATATGTTAATTGGTAACATACATAGTAATTAGCTAACGTTCCAGTAATGAAACAGAAGATTGCTACGGTAGACCACGTGGATAACTAGGACCATTGCAAGGACTAGATGATCTAGGTTGGTTTGTCTATGATAGGGGGTCGGGATTCGAAACCTAGCAGACTTTATTGAGGGGGTAGCCTCTCCTAAACTGTTTCCCATTCTGTCTCCACGCAAATATGGGTACCTTTCCATATAATTCTACCTTGCTCATGTCCCCATTAGCGTAGTTAAAGTGTGTATAGCCTGGTCGGTTGTTAAGACGTGATGTACAAACATGATTGGTTATTTGTATTGTTAGCAACATAATATGGCGTATGATACTGATCTACAAACTAGGCTACGCAATAGTTTGTATATCGTGTTGAAGCCGACTGCTGAGGACGGGGAGATCGAGGTTCGAATCTCGGTCGGGTGAACTGGGGCTGGTTTTTCCTAAATGGTTTTCCACTCTCCCTCCACGCAAATGTGGGTTCACTTCCTCTAATTCAGCCTTCCCAATTCCTAATTCATTAGTGTAATTAGTACTTAAAGCGTATAACCCGAACGGGTAGTAAGACGAGGTGCTAAATATTATTATTATAATTATTATTATTATTATTAATGGTTTGTGACGAGTGATTTAAATGACTTATAAACGAATCCATCTCAACCCTGCAGGATATTTGATCAGCACATAATGAGGAACATTCACTAATCAAGATTTGAGTGTAGGGAACGAAAGTTAAGAATTATATAGAATCATTCTGACAAAAAAAAATCAAATATATCTCTAATAAACACATGCCGTAGTCTATTTTTCTTCACACGGTGATATCAACAGTTGTTGAATATCTGTCAAGATTGTCCTAGAATTTAATGACCCCAACTTTTTCTCTTGATTTGAAAAGTTTATCGCTATGCTCATGACAGATATTCAACAAATGTTTATATCATCGTGTGGAGAAAATTAAACTATTTGTTTCTACTCCGGCCATAGTGTGTTTATTTTGTAAAAAAAAATGTTTTTCTATAAAAGCTGCAAAAAAATACTGCCTTTAACTCACGTCCCCTATAAATATATATATATATATATATATATATATATATATATATATATATACATCTTGAGTTTCTTTTGATGAAACAAACATTAGAGATCGGCATCCATGACGGACAGTTGCAGGTCCTAATACCTGGCAAAACTGTGCTGCAGTCCTAATACTCCAACTGTCTGCAGTCCTAATACTGCAACTGTCTGCAGTCCTAATACTGCAACTGTCTGCAGTCCTAATACTGCAACTGTCTGCAGTCCTAATACTGCAACTGTCCGTCATGGATGCCGATCTCTAATGTTTGTTTCATCAAAAGAAACTCAAGATTTTCTCAAGTAAATGTGAAAATATATAAAAACAATGTACATTAGTAGTTCTTTGAACAGTACAAGTCAGTAGTTACAATCTGTGACAAGTTGTAATATCCCTTGGTGATCAAGTATATCCTTTGTATCAGTATTACTATCGTACTACCCTTGGTGATCAAGTTGTTAACGTGTATAAGTAGTACTTCCTTGATGATAAGTACTACTACCTGTGATCAGTTATAATATCCCTTGTATTCAAGTGTTAATATCCTTGGAAGTTAGATATCCTTGTGTCAATATTAATTTGTACATAGTATACCCTTGTGATCAAGTTGGTTCAATGTGTGATAGTAGTAATCTGACAGTTAGTACCGTCCTGGTGATCAAGTTAGTTAATATCCCTTGGTGATCAAGTTAGTTAATATCCCTTGCTGATCAATTTAGTTACTATCCTATGATCAGTTACTTTACTGGTGATCAAGTTAGTTAATATCCCTTGTTTTCAAGTTATTATATCCATGTGATCAGTTAATTATTCCTTTGGTGATCAAGTTAGTTAAATATCCTATGTCAATATTAATATCCTTGGTGCAATTATTAATTCCTGGTGATAGTAAGTTAATACCCCTTGATCAAGTTAGTTACCGTCCCTTGGTGATCAAGTTAGTTACTATCCCTTGATGATCAAGATCGTTACCATCCCTTGGTGATCAAGTTAGTTACCATCCCTTGGTGATCAAGTTAGATACCATCCCTTGGTGAACAAGTTAGTTAATATCCTTTGATGATCAAGTTAGTTAATATCCCTTGGTGATCAAGTTAGTTACTATCCCTTGGTGATCAAGTTAGTTACTATCCCTTGGTGATCAAGTTCGTTACTATCCCTTGATGATCAAGATCGTTACTATCCCTTGGTGATCAAGTTCGTTACTATCTCTTGGTGATCAAGTTAGTTAATATCCCTTGGTGATCAAGTTAGTTACTATCCCTTGGTATAAAGTTAGTTAATATCCCTTGGTGATAAAGTTAGTTAATATCCCTTGGTGATAGTTAGTACTATCCCTTGGTGATCAAGTTAGTACTATCCCTTGGTGATCAAGTTAGTTACTATCCCATGGTGATCATGTTAATTACTATCCCTTGGTGATCAAGTTAGTACTATCCCTTGGTGATCAAGTTAGTTAATATCCCTTGGTGATCAAGTTAGTACTATCCCTTGGTGATCAAGTTAATTACTATCCCTTGGTGATCAAGTTAGTTAATATCCCTTGGTGATAAAGTTAGTTACTATCCCTTGGTGATCAAGTTAATTACTATCCCTTGGTGATCAAGTTAGTTAATATCCCTTGGTGATAAAGTTAGTTAATATCCCTTGGTGATATAGTTAGTTACTATCCCTTGGTGATCAAATTAATTACTATCCCTTTGTGATCAGGTTAGTTAATATCCCTTGGTGATAAAGTTAGTTACTATCCCTTGGTGATAAAGTTAGTTAATATCCCTTGTTGATCAAGTTAGTACTATCCCTTGGTGATCAAGTTAGTTACTATCCCTTGGTGATCAAGTTAGTTAATATCCCTTGGTGATCAAGTTAGTTAATATCCCTTGGTGATCAAGTTAGTTAATATCCCTTGGTGATCAAGTTAGTTAATATCCCTTGGTGATCAAGTTAGTTAATATCCCTTGGTGATCAAGTTAGTCTTGCTACCTGTTCAGGTTGCACGCATATGTACTAAATACACTAGTGAGTTAGGGTCTAGGAGACATGGGTTTAGAGGAAATGTACTTCTGTTCGCTTGGAAGAGGAGTGGAAAACCACCCTCAGTACAATCTCCCTCTCATCGGCAGGAAAACTATACTTAACAGTGTATTTTATTCATAGTGTTTAATACGTCAGTCCCGCCATATATGTGAAATATATATTATATATTTAGATACGATGTCCAGCCAATCAGAATGCCCCTTCCAAATTTCGTTAAAATTGGTTCCAGGCGTATGGAAGTAGGACTTAATAGCGGAATAAACATTTGTACGTACAGACAGATAGACAGAGAGATGAAATGTTAAATGTTCAAGAAAATAGGACCTCGCTTCACTTGGTTACTTAATCACAAAATAGTACCTATGATTAATGAAACTGGGTGGTGCGTTGCGTACCGTGGGTGTTATGCATACCACAGTTTGTGAAACGCTGCTCTAGTAGAAAGCTCTCCCCACCCCCCGAGAATGTTGGAGTAGAAGTTTGACAACACCGGAGCAGCAAACAAGACGAACGGGCAAAGGAACACACCTAGCAACGTAGCGAAGATAAGACATGAGAGCGTGCTGTTGGCTCGACTCGGTTGGAGGACCGTGAATAAACGTCACTCAACAGGAACTACGGGGCAAAAAGGCAACAATAACATCTTCACTTAGTTTGCGGAGAATTATCTAGAGCAGGAAATACTGGTCCTCAAAAACATCCAGTGATTCTCTAGATTTTTTAGAAACGGAACTCTTTTTGAAAACAAAATCTTAAGCTGAACTCCAATATATAACGGAGATAAAGGCAGTAATTTTATAGTTAATCGAGCTCCGGTTTTAACTCGACCGTTTGACCTTCATCTATCTTTTTTCTTTCTTTCAAAGCAGTGGTGTAGCTAACATTATAAAGAAGGGGAGAATGAAATGTTAGCTAAAATAGTATTACCTATTATAATATCATGTATTAGGTTTATTAATATTATGTTAATCACTGATTTTTGTTCACACGACACGTCAGATTTATAACGACACACTAAATATTTACATGTTTATAATCTCTTCTCCTTTCATTTTAACACTTAGATATTAACTTATTACGTATATCATTTAAGCATACACGTTACACAAAACATTGTCTTCAGAGTCAAAGTTAAAATTAAATATCCATTTGTATATAGCTTCAAAGTGCCCATACGTGAAAACCACAAGATTTCTCATGAAAATACTATCATGTATAAACAATTAGCTCTGTTGATTAATTCACTTGTGATTGTGTTGTTTGTACGTGAGATAGTTATAACTGAAGGCCTCTGTAGGAAAATGTTTAAGTCAGGCAGTCACGTGCCTGATTATCTTTCATGGAAATCTTTAGGTCGGCTCTAAGGTATTATGACAGATAGACTGAGCCCCCGGACTCGGAGAGTCTGGACCAAGCTCGGTATTATGACAGATAGACTGAGCCCTCGGACCCGTAGAGTCTGGACCAAGCTCGGTATTATGACAGATAGACTGAGCCCTCGGACCCGCAGAGTCTGGACCAAGCTCGGTATTATGACAGATAGACTGAGCCCTCGGACTCGGAGAGTCTGGACCAAGCTCGGTATTATGACAGATAGACTGAGCCCCCGGACTCGGAGAGTCTGGACCAAGCTCGGTATTATGACAGATAGACTGAGCCCCCGGACTCGGAGAGTCTGGACCAAGCTCGGTATTATGACAGATAGACTGAGCCCCCGGACCCGGAGAGTCTGGACCAAGCTCGGTATTATGACAGATAGACTGAGCCCTCGGACCCGGAGAGTCTGGACCAAGCTCGGTATTATGACAGATAGACTGAGCCCTCGGACCCGGAGAGTCTGGACCAAGCTCGGTATTATGACAGATAGACTGAGCCCCCGGACCCGGAGAGTCTGGACCAAGCTCGGTATTATGACAGATAGACTGAGCCCCCGGACCCGGAGAGTCTGGACCAAGCTCGGTATTATGACAGATAGACTGAGCCCCCGGACCCGGAGAGTCTGGACCAAGCTCGGTATTATGACAGATAGACTGAGCCCCCGGACTCGGAGAGTCTGGACCAAGCTCGGTATTATGACAGATAGACTGAGCCCTCGGACTCGGAGAGTCTGGACCAAGCTCGGTATTATGACAGATAGACTGAGCCCTCGGACCCGGAGAGTCTGGACCAAGCTCGGTATTATGACAGATAGACTGAGCCCTCGGACCCGCAGAGTCTGGACCAAGCTCGGTATTATGACAGATAGACTGAGCCCTCGGACTCGGAGAGTCTGGACCAAGCTCGGTATTATGACAGATAGACTGAGCCCTCGGACTCGGAGAGTCTGGACCAAGCTCGGTATTATGACAGATAGACTGAGCCCTCGGACCCGCAGAGTCTGGACCAAGCTCGGTATTATGACAGATAGACTGAGCCCTCGGACCCGCAGAGTCTGGACCAAGCTCGGTATTATGACAGATATACTGAGCCCTCGGACTCGGAGAGTCTGGACCAAGCTCGGTATTATGACAGATAGACTGAGCCCCGGACTCGGAGAGTCTGGACCAAGCTCGGTATTATGACAGATTGACTGAGCCCCCGGACCCGGAGAGTCTGGACCAAGCTCGGTATTATGACAGATAGACTGAGCCCCCGGACTCGGAGAGTCTGGACCAAGCTCGGTATTATGACAGATAGACTGAGCCCCCGGACTCGGAGAGAGTGGACCAAGCTCGGTATTATGACAGATAGACTGAGCCCCCGGACTCGGAGAGAGTGGACCAAGCTCGGTATTATGACAGATAGACTGAGCCCCCGGACCCCGAGAGAGTGGACCAAGCTCGGTATTATGACAGATAGACTGAGCCCCCGGACCCCGAGAGAGTGGACCAAGCTCGGTATTGCCGTTGTCTTAGAGCTTCATTTTCTTTCCTTTTTTAAAGTAGTCCATCAGTTTGATTCGTGCTCTTCCTGTCATCTTTTCCCTCCCAACTTGCCTTATGTGACGTCACTCAATACACCATTTCATCTTAAAATATGACTCATTGAAATGATCTCTCTTCAAAGAATCACCTGCAGACTTGGCAATATCGTAGCAATAACTAGTGCAGATGTCACTGCTTGAATTTCATCTTCCCGGCGTAATCTTTCATACGTAGTGAGAACTATTCCTACCCTCTTAGTGGTCACACGGTCTATGGAGCTAGTTTCACGATATACTGGATTGCCAGTGAGGTTTGAATCTTTGTCGGGAAAACTGTGGTGGTTTACAGTCCCCTTTTACTCAGCCTTTGTTTCAAGCGTAATAACTAGTAGTTCTGTGAACAGTAGACCTCGCTCCCTCTACGTTCTTATCGTTACTACAGTTTTAAGATTTCTCTTTGGATTTTAAGTTAAAATACCATAATTTATCCTTTGTTTTGAAGTTGATAATTTTACTTGATGAATAAGTTAGATAGAAAACAAATTAATACTGTATTTTAAAGAACACTTTATTTAATAGTACATTATATTAATTGAGAATAACCATGTTCACATAGTATAAGACGTCATTAAGTCGTTTTGCTTGTGCTTAAAGAATGTCCCTCCGATCCCCCCCCCCCCCATTTTTGGTAATAATCGTGTAACAGACGAGTGCCAATTTATTGAGTTAAAACAAGATGTTTGTTCTGCTCGGTCAATATAAGAAAACCACAGTTAGTTTCAAGTCACCGGTCGAGCTTGTTGAAACGCAGGTGTATCAAACGATATACTATCAGCAGTATACATGTGAGCTAGTAATGGTGCAAGCAGGTTTACAGCGATACCACTTAATACTTATATACTATACTCATGTACAGTACAGGCGTGCGAGCTGTAGTTTGTGATCGTTTGCCTGACGGAGTAAGGGGAATGTTTAAGCTATGGACCAGGAAATAAAGGAGAATATTCAGGCTATGGACAAGGAGATAAAGGGGAATGTTCAGGCTATGTACCAGGAGATAAAGAGGAATGTTCAGGCTATGGACCAGGAGATAAAGAGGAATGTTCAGGCTATGGACCAGGAGATAAAGGAGAATGTTCAGGCTATGGACCAGGAGATAAAGAGGAATGTTCAGGCTATGGACCAGGAGATAAAGAGGAATGTTCAGGCTATGGACCAGGAGATAAAGAGGAATGTTCAGGCTATGGACCAGGAGATAAAGAGGAATGTTCAGGCTATGGACCAGGAGATAAAGGGGAATGTTCAGGCTATGGACCAGGAGATAAAGGGGAATGTTCAGGCTATGGACCAGGAGATAAAGAGAAATGTTCAGGCTATGGACCAGGAGATAAAGAGGAATGTTCAGGCTATGGACCAGGAGATAAAGAGAAATGTTCAGGCTATGGACCAGGAGATAAAGAGGATGACTAGTTGATTGTCTTTATAACTAGTTTGAGCTACACACAACTTACGATAATTTAAGAACACAGGATGAGTTTGGTTAATTTTAAGGAAATAAATTAGCATTCACTTGGTGTTGAAGGGAAAACAATGGCTACCCTTTTTACGTGTGGCCGACCCAGACGCAGAAGAAACAAGTAATTGAAATTGTAGTCGTAGAGTGAATAGTATGTGGATGGCCACGTGCTCCAAGAAAAACAGCATCTGACTGGATACAAGACTCCGTGACCTTAATTAATTCTACAGCAGCTCGCGAGCGAAAGAACAACTTTCATTTCGGTCCACAGCCTGCTGGTGAAATTGTTTGTGTAAGCTTTACACGCTCAGGCGCTAACTTCTGGCACAAATTGGCTTCGATCTCCAATGCCATATGGACGATAATTATCTAAGATTGACACATGTTATCAAGCCTGTGGCCTTACCCAATTATTTACCGACACTTATTCTCAGGAACCAACTAACACATTTTTTAAAAATAGATCATTGTGACAGCAATGTCTTACGGTGGTTTGGGCTTGTTGAGAGGATGGGTGTGGATCTAGTGACGAAGAAAATATATGAAGGTAGAGTGTTTGGATCAAAAGGAAGGGTTAAGCCATGTAGGTCGTGGCTAAATGTGGTAGACTAATGTGTGAAAAAGAAAACAATAAGAGTTTTAAGAATAAAAGAACATGTATGACTCGGTATATGGATGTTGAAGCGAAGGAAGTATGCAAGGATAGGGAAGTGTGGAGAAAGTTAGTGAGGATGGAATAAGTATGGAGTTGTATTTTGAGCTATTTGCATAGTTTATTGCCTACGCCGTGAGGGAATGGCGTGATTAGGTATGCATGTGTGTAATGTATGTATGTATGTATGTATGTTGTGTGTGTGTTGTGTGTTGTTGTGTGTGTTGTGTGTGTGTGTGTTGTGTGTTGTGTTGTGTGTGGTGCGTGCGTGCGTAGTGTGTGTTGTGTGCGTGCGTATGCGTGCGTGCGTGCGTGCGTGCTGTGGTTGTGTGTGTGTGTTGTGTGTTTTTTATCACATCAAGCAGGTCACTTTCTCATGTAGGCCACATATTTGAGTGCCAGTGGTTTTGTAAAGTGTATCCTCATATTTTATATTAGTTCGTATAGCTAAATATAACTTATTAGTTAAATATATTCATAGCTATTAAATATGAATTAAATTGCCCCAAGTTTTATGAATTGCAGTGTGCCTTTTCAAAACTAGGACACAGCGACCCGCTTTAGTGGCCGAATAGTTTAAGGACGGTACTTTGTTAGACTAGCTTGCTGAAGATGGGAGATTTGGGGTTCAAATCCCGGTTCGGGTCTAAACACAATGGATGTCCTCTTGTTATGTACCTCTAGTCAATGATATGGATCAAGCATGATAGTTAAATTATTGTCAAAGCCATTTTCAAAATATATGGGTTTTTATCAGCGTTTTTATTATTATTATTATTTTATTATTTTGTTATTATTATTATTATTATTATTATTATTATTATTTAGCACCGCGTCTTACTACCCGTTCGGGTTTACGCATTTACGCTAATGTGTAATGGTAGGGTGATTTGTGAGATGAAATGAAGGACCTACAGTTTAACGTGGAATCCGAACACGGTGGAGGCCTGGCACTCCCACATTCATAAGTTGTGGTCAGGAGTTTTTTATTAAGGCTACGAGATTTAGGTATGATCATTACTCTAGGCAGCGGTTCCCAAACTTAAGTTCACGAATCCCTGGGGTGTTCGCAATATCTTCCAAGGGGTTCGCCAAAATTTTTTGTACGGTGGATTTTTGCAGCACTTTGTGTGGAAAGTAGAAGCATTTACAACTGTTATCGTCTCATACTGAAGTCGGGTGGTTAGCTAGAGGTAGAACTCTTACAAGATTGTTTTAAATTAAACACAAGGTTTTATTTTTCTTACCAACCATCCCTTTCACAAAGCAAAGTGCATGCATGATCAAATGTGGGTCAAGGCTTTGGCCTATTTGGCAGACATTTTCTCAAAAATGAACAGTTTAAACCTCTCTTTTCAGGGGTCACATATTAACGTTTTTACTGTACAAGAACGTATCGAGTCGTTCGTTCATAAGAAAAGTTTTGGGAAACATGTTTAATTAGCATTCAAACGGAGTGCTTTGATACCCTTTACCACTTCCTGGTAGAAAATCTGCTTTCTTTGTGCGAACATGTAAAGAACGTGGCTATACGAATAGAACACCTGAAGGGACTTGGGAAATCCAGCCATGTCCAATAATAACAATTGGATTCGCAATCCTCTGGAAGAGACAGCAATTTAGAAATCCTCCACATTAAGTACGAGTGAAAAAGAGCGGGTCATTGAAATTTCCACTGATTTTGAATCAAAGAAAAGCTATACAGCTTTGTCATTGGTTTCTGGTTAAGTTTAAATGAGGAGTTCTCATTGTTAGAGAATAAAGTTATTACAGCTAGTGAGTATCTGTTAAAATTTAACAATTTTGAATCTTAAATCGGCATGAAATTTTGTGGTTAAAGGGGTGTATTTCATTTATGTCAAAGCAGCAATTTCCAGTACAACTCTAAAAGAACATGTGAAATGTGATAATATTGGGACAGTAAAAATAAGAAAATGTTACTACACTACTTTGCTTATTTAATTTCAGTTTTAATTTTTAAACAATTGTATAACTATTTGAACTTTTACTTAAGTAGTTTCGATATTATTTAATTATATTTGTTTTGGTGGGGTATCCCTAAGTACCTACCGAGCTAGAGTAGGTTAATTTAAAGGTATTAAATATTTTGATTACAATTAATAACTATATTTCATAAAAATTAGGTACACATTAAGTGAGTGGCTATGGATATTTACCAGGGGGTCCGTGCAACTCAGATGGTTGTGAAAGGGAACCGCTCCTCTAAGGGATGGAGATTAGGAGGGAAGCATTTTAGAGGTAATCTACCCGCATTTGCGTGAAAGGAGAGTGGGAAACCATTTAGGATAAAACACCTCTGTAGACCCGATCGGGATTCAAACCCCGATCTCTCCATCATCAGTAGGCCAGCCTAACACAAGAATAACACCTTAGACCGTTTGGCCACTGAAGCAGGTCATACAAAATGGTTTGCGTTTGTTGCCTAAGGTTAAGTAGGTACATTTAATTCTTATGTAAATAAGATTCAATTATAATTATTGCGCAGAGATATCTTAACAATATTTAAAAATACCTAATTTGAGGGAAATTAGGTGGTATAATTTATGCCTTGAAAAACTGGGCGTTTTAATAAACAATCATCTGGATGCCATCTTGTTATTTTGGAGTGTTGTGTGACCTTACTTTATAGCTTACCTTGTACCTTAACCTTCTATCGACGAATAAAATGTAATCAAGTGATAGGTTTCGATCCACATTTATCTGGTTTTTTATTCTGACGACACAATTCTTGAAATAATATGTTTAAGATATTTAAATATCTTTATATATATATATATTTTATTTTATTTTAAATTTTCAACACGATTATCATTTAAATACACTATTCGTTTAATTTATTATTTATTACGTAAATTTAGCTATGTGCATTATGCACTAATGAAGCATATAAAATATATTATCAATTAGGCCTACCAAATTTGAAAAACAAGGACCATCTGTTTTGTCTTTACAGAAGTGGACCTAAGGGAAGACGAATATCATGTTAAAAAAACTGTTTGTGGAATCGGTGGGTGTATAAACAAGATATTGTATTACAAATGTTGGGGAGAGCAGGTCAAGTATAACAATGGCTCTCTTCTTCGTATGGGTCTACATAATAATATAAATATATAACTTTTATAATTATTCATTTAAATGGATCACCCTTTAGTGTAATGTAATAATAATAATTATTATATTTTGTTTATCATGTGGTATATCTAGCCGGTAGAGATATAACTTATTATCTAGTACGGTCGCCTGAATGTAGTCTTTTAGCCGCCCTGATGTCACAGAGCGTTGCCTGGTAACACCACAGGTTGTCTACACGTCGTCCCGTAATGAGACGATGTGATGATAGTAAATATAGAGGTACAGGCCAGCGGGAGTCTTAACCTAACTAAAATCTAATTAATAAACCCTGGTGACCATAAGTTTTGAGTCTTCTCTTACACGTGAACAAAACAAACAATTATATAAATTTAAGATTTCAACTAAACATATTATATACTCGTACTAAAAACTTGAGAGAGAGAGAGATACAAAATTATGGCCTAAGATAGAAATACAGTAAAAAACTTTAATTTGTTAGCTTTTACTGATACACATCAAAACAAAAGCACATGCTACAATGAACTCCACAAAACTCTAAAGCCAGGTAACACGACACAACTTCTTGTACAAAAAGTTGTGCAAGAAATTGTACAATATCTTGGTCACCTGGATTGCATACAAAATCTTTAGCCAGTTACTGTTCACACGCAATTTGTGATTGCATACAATATTTGGGGGGAAAAAATTGCGTTTTTGACCTTTTTATGGAAAAATAATGATTGAATGTTTTGGAAAATGTTGGTATTTATTGAAATAATTTCTTAATCATTCCTAAATATTATGATTTTTTTTTCAATTATTTAATTTGTTTTTTAAACAGTTGAAAACCTTTATATTTGAGGTTTAACCTCCTTCAATTCATCCACAGATCTTCCCCTTCTATCCCCTCTGAAAACTGTGACGTCACAAATCAGAACTACACTAGCTAGAGCAATGGAATGAAAGTCGGACATATACCGATTTTAAACCACAATTAGATGGACTAGTGCACGTCTTGCATGCATACGGTCACTGCCATCAAACCCACTGATGCTTGAATTACATTTAAATAATTACCAGGAGAATATTTTTGCAAACATTAAATAAAATAATAACATATCTTCAATCAACTTGCTGACGCGACGCCACTGATAGTAATGGACTATTGTTGAATCATTTGTGATAATATTTATATTTGACCCTAGGGAGATCGTGCATATGAACATTAAAAAAAACTTTTCTCGACTGATTCTAATTATGTATTGATTAAAAAAAAATCCTTTAAAACTGTTAGCTGTATCACATTTTACAATTCTATTAACAGCATTTGTTTTGATTTTTATATTTGACTTAATAACTTACTTTATAAAATATTTAATATTTACTAGTACATATAAAAATTACATTTTTATATAGCAGTTTGTTTTTATTTACTTTTTTTCCTAACAATGATCAGGTTTCAAATTTTTTCAAATTAATGTTGGATTATATTTGAATTATTCGATATTTGATTTTTGCCTTTAGCAGGTATGATAGCTTGAGCCACATCTCATGGTGTTTATAGTTTTTAAACATCACTTCGTGTCAATATACAATATCTGACACGCTTGGCTACAGGTGATCATAGCATTCATCTTAACTAACATTTTATCTAATTTTGAAACCCACACAAAGACCCCTCATATACATCTCCAGCACTCTTGACACTACCGCCAAATAAGAATATGTTTCACTGTCACAGGTCATGGACAGATACAGAAGCTCGCCTAGTCCTATTCTCGACAAGTTCATCCAATTTGCGAGGTTGTCAATCGGCATTCGACTCCTAGCCGTTCGTACTGAGGCTGTATAAATGTATAAACAACTCTTGAAATTAGTGTCCTACCAAACACCTTCAGCCACAAATTGCACCTTCAGCAAAATAATCGGCTTCGCCCAAGAGTATATCGAAGGTTTCACCGAGGCCAAAGGTTCATTTAACCTACCTTAACCTAATGTGTGGCGCGGGAGCGGTCACGTGACAAGTGACAACTGACAAGTCACTGCACCGGTCGGTAGACTAATCAGTAGTCGGTAGTGGCGTCACATGGTCTGTGTTTATTGTAATCTAGTATTACTCTCAAATTTATTAAGGACTTTCCTCTCAAACCGTTGCTAATGTAATTAATTATTATATTCATAAAAGAAAACATTAATTTTTTGGACGGGACTGGATGGCAATTTTTTTTTCAAAGCCAAATATTAAAGAAGGAGTTGATATTCTTGTCATAATTTTATTTTGTCTTTATATTATTATTTTATATCACAATTTTGGAAATGTATTCTACTTTATTTTATCAACAATAGAAAATGTGACCAGTTATTTAAATAAACACGATATTAGTTTTAAAATGCAACAAAAATGCATTAAACTTAAGAATAGGGATTTTTCCAAATATATGTGATTTCTTCGGCTATAGCTATTGCCAAAAAAATTACATCCGGTTGGACACTAACTATAATAGACGAGATTGACTTTGGTTCACGTGTCCGCCTAACTTCTGGGCGCTATATTATATTTTTACTTTCTCGCTATCTTACAGGTAGAGAAAGTATTGTGATCGTCAAAAAATCAAGCTCAAAATTTTGATGAATGTCGACGTTTCATGACCCCCCCGAATTCAAAAAAGTGTTTTTTGAATTGCCGTCTGTCTAAATCTCAAACTAGAGCCTAAGCTAGTTTACCGATCGGGCTAAGACATGGTACCTATGATCTTCATAGGGTTGCCCTGAGGGTTTATGTTGGATGATGGATATCTAACCCTAAAATTAAGGGTAGTTTACTTAAGGTCAAAAAAGAAAGTCAATTTTCTCAAAATTGGCTCTAACGATTTTGATTAAATTTAATTTCTAAACATTTATCAATATTCCACATAAAATGGCTACTCTCAATATTTTGGCAAAATGACTTTAAGGGTTCCGGTCTGATGCGTAAATTCTCGATTTTTATCATATCTCCGAAACTATCTATGATATAAAATGATTTCGTTACAAATATGTAGATCTATTTATAATACAAATAGTTGATTTGAAACATATTTTTATAAAATCAATAACTTTTAAGCTATTCGCAAATATATATAAACTTGTGACTGTACAAAAAAATCTAACCCGAAATGTTGGTGGATGTCGACGTCTCATGACCCCCGAACCCTAAAAAGTGGTTTTTGCAATGCTGTGTGTCTGTTTAACCCTAACACTAAGAGTAGTTTAGTAAAAAGCTAAAAGAGAAAAAATCGATTTTCTCAGAATCGGCTATAACGATTCTTTCTCTCTTATTTTAGACTCATTAGTCAATAATTATCTATTTTATTGGTCAAAATTTTATAAAAGAGAAATTTAATAGCACTTCGATAACCATAAGCTGCGCATCCCCTAATAAAATGCCGAAAGTTTTAACCGGAAGTAAACATTTTAATACGAAGTGTTGACCCTTGGGGACCAAATATCGGTATTTTTTATTGGTCCAAATATATAAATGAAGACGGTAATTCTTTAAAAATTAAATTATAAAGTTTAAAACCATGAGTCAAAAAAGTTTTACATGTGTATAGTGCAATATTTTCTCGGGTTCGCTAGTGTATATTATATTACGAAGTTTGAGTAAATAGCTCCATTTTTAAACAATAGAGCGAGAAAGTCCGTGCAGAGTTCCGTACCATTTATTATGATTGTTCTCAGTTGGTGTGCCGTGAGTTTATAATTTGTTAAATACATGTATGTTTATTGAGCTTAATATGGATATTTTATATAATAAGGGCATAGCTATTGTGTAATTTATGTATGTCGTATGTTATGTGTAAGTTCTTTTTAAGAACAGTCCCTAAAACAACATTGGGTTCGGGGATTTTTCCTAAGAGATTTCCCACTTTTCTTCCACGCAAATTCGTTTACCTTTCTTCTAAATTCTACAGTCCTCATTCTAATTCCATTAGCAAAATTAATGTATGCGTATAACCCGAATGGGTACCAGAAAGTAGGTATGTATGTGTTCAGAAAAATATAAACAGAAAAGCTGAAATTTCGAGGAAACGTAGAGGGATTTGATTACCTCATATAACCAGATAAATCTAAAAATGGTAAATTTCAAAATGGGGCTCTATGAAATGTAGCGAGAGGGAGGGAACCTAATCTTTAAAGATGAGGTATAAAATTAAAATTTGGCAGATAGTTAAAGAGACAACTCTAGATAAACAGATAAATCTGGAAATCTTGAATTTCTAAGAGTGAGTTCGAGAAAATTGTGTGAAAGGGAGTTTCCAAATTAATAAAACTAATAAGAAATAATTATTTATCCATGTGGTAGAAAATTGAAATTTAGTAGGCAGCTAAACGGACCACTCCAAAAAGTTCTTAAAACTTTGAATTTTTAGGTGGAGTCCCAAGAATTAGGGGAGGGGGTATAAAAAGAAACCTTTGGGTGTGGTAGAAAATTTAAAATTTCAAGTCAAGTAGAAGGACAACTCCAAATAACCAAACTAGTTTTAAAAATTAAAATTTTTAAATAGTAGTTAGAAAAATGTGTTTGGGGCAAAAGGTTTAACATTTCAAAAACTAAAAGAATAAACTACTTACTTCCCAGTGTGTTAGAAGATTCGCAGGAGAGTAAAGTGACCACGCTAATCGGACACAAGAGTCAAAACTTTTTGAATTTGAAATAGGATCTCGTTAAAAGAAAAAAAAAACATTTATGTGTGATGGAAAATTTAAATTTAGCAAGCTGATATAAGGAGTCCTGAAGATATTCAATTAAATCTTGAAATTTGAAATTTATAAGTGGGCGATGAAGAAATGCTGGGGTGATGGGACTCAACATTTCCAAAACTAATACATTAACTTACTTATCTGTATGATAGAAAGCTGAAATTTTCTAAGAAGATAAAGGGACAGAGACCACTCCAAATAAACATACAAATCTGAAATTTTTAAATTTTGTAATAGAATTCTGGGCAATGTAGGCGTAGAAGCTATAGATAGAAAATACTTTTGAAATTAGCTATAGCACTATAATTTGCCAAACAGGTAGAGAAAAATTTCAGAAATGCAAATGAATATTATAATCTAAAATTTCTAAGAATGATTTAAAAAAAAAATAACCAAACAAACAAAAATTTAAATTTATAAATGGCATTTGGACATATTGAGAGAGGGATAAAAGGGGCTGAAAATTTCCAAAATTAATATAAACAATTAATTTTCAGCGTGGTAGAAAAACTTAAAATAATCAAAAGAATTTAAAAATGTTAAATGGGCCCCAGCATGTAAGGGCAAAAGATCGGGGAAAGGGTATTTAAAAATCACTTTTATGTGTGGTATAACATACAAATTTGGCACGCGGGTAGAAGGATTCCTCTAGAGAATAAAACAAAAGTGGAGCAAATTATTTATCTGGTTGGATGGGGGTTTAAATTTTCAAAACCAATAGTCAAGCAAAGCTGCGTCTCTGTGGTAGATAACTGAATTTTAGCCATTGGGTTTAGGGACTATTCAAAATAAACGTAAAGTTCTGAAGATTCTAAATTTCAAAATGGAATTTCGGAAGAAGTAGAAAAAACCTTTTATGGAATATAAAAAAATAGATTTGACAGGAATATATAGAGAACAATCTAAATAGCCAAAATCAGCATTAAATATTGTATCTTTATGTGTGGGGGTTGGTAATATGAGGTGTTTTATTAATTCCAAAACTAGAAGCATAAACTATGTATAAGTGTGGCTGGTTTAAGGACCACCTAAAACCCAACGAAGAACATTCTTTGGTGTAAAAATGGACTATAAAACGGGAAAGACGACTCCTCAAAGTTTCCAAAACTAAAAAAAGCTTATAGTGGGAAACCATTTTGTAAAAAAATATTTAAAAATCAATCCAGGATGAAATAGGGTTTTTTCTTACACAACTAACAGTTATGAGATTGGGTGTTGTATTTTCTTAGTTTATTTGTAAGTTGTGTGCTGATATTATTAGTCTGTTTTTAAAGTACGAGTTGAATACACAAAGCTTTTAAAAAAATCTCAAGGACGTAATTATTTGAAACTTTACTAAATAGATACAGCACATTTGTAAATTGAAATACTTTCCCAGCTGAGATTGGAGGGTAGAACCACTTCTGCGATGACTTGTTTGAAAGTGTTACCAGAAATTACCCCATAAAGTGGCATCCAGTAATGTTGGAAATGGGATTGTTGGTTCGGTCGGTCCGACACCAAACCCACGAGGTTCATGGCATTCTTCCTTGACCTCGAACCTCTGCTTGGAGTCGCCACGTGTTGCGCATGCGCACTGCACAGATACAAACAGGTTTTAAGTCAGATCTGTACAAACTATTGAATGCGTTCTATTTCATTGCTGACATTGAATCCTGGGTACAGTCTTGTGGTTTGATCGGCAACTTTTTACAAATTTATATTTTCTTCAATTTTCACCTTTTACCATTGGCAACACCTAACACAGCTCTTCTGCTATATTGACGCTGAAGATTCCCCTTCTGATCACGACAATACTGAGGATTTCTCCTTATCACTATAATACTGAAGATTTCAACCTTCTGATCACGATAATACTGAAGATGTATCCTTCTGATCACGACAATACTGAAGATTTCTCCTTATCACGATAATACTGAGGATTTCAACTTTCTGATCACGATAATACTGAAGACTTATCCTTCTTATCACGATGATACTGAAGACTTATCCTTCTTATCACGATAATACTGAAGATTTCTCCTTCTGATTACGATAATACTGAAGACTTATCCTTCTTATCACGATGATACTGAAGACTTATCCTTCTTATCACGATAATACTGAAGACTTATCCTTCTTATCACGATAATACTGAAGACTTATCCTTCTTATCACGATAATACTGAAGACTTATCCTTCTTATCACGATAATACTGAAGACTTATCCTTCTTATCACGATAATACTGAAGACTTATCCTTCTTATCACGATAATACTGAAGATTTCTCCTTCTTATCACGATAATACTGAAGACTTATCCTTCTTATCACGATAATACTGAAGACTTATCCTTCTTATCACGATAATACTGAAGACTTATCCTTCTTATCACGATAATACTGAAGATTTCTCCTTCTGATTACGATAATACTGAAGACTTATCCTTCTTATCACGATGATACTGAAGACTTATCCTTCTTATCACGATAATACTGAAGATTTCTCCTTCTGATTACGATAATACTGAAGACTTATCCTTCTTATCACGATAATACTGAAGACTTATCCTTCTTATCACGATGATACTGAAGACTTATCCTTCTTATCACGATAATACTGAAGATTTCTCCTTCTGATTACGATAATACTGAAGACTTATCCTTCTTATCACGATAATACTGAAGACTTATCCTTCTTATCACGATAATACTGAAGATTTCTCCTTCTGATTACGATAATACTGAAGACTTATCCTTCTTATCACGATAATACTGAAGACTTATCCTTCTTATCACGATGATACTGAAGACTTATCCTTCTTATCACGATAATACTGAAGATTTCTCCTTCTGATTACGATAATACTGAAGACTTATCCTTCTTATCACGATGATACTGAAGACTTATCCTTCTTATACGATAATACTGAAGACTTATCCTTCTTATCACGATAATACTGAAGACTTATCCTTCTTATCACGATAATACTGAAGATTTCTCCTTCTGATTACGATAATACTGAAGACTTATCCTTCTTATCACGATAATACTGAAGATTTCTCCTTCTGATTACGATAATACTGAAGACTTATCCTTCTTATCACGATGATACTGAAGACTTATCCTTCTTATCACGATAATACTGAAGACTTATCCTTCTTATCACGATGATACTGAAGACTTATCCTTCTTATCACGATGATACTGAAGATTTATCCTTCTTATCACGATAATACTGAAGATTTATCCTTCTGATCACGATAATACTGAAGATTTATCCTTCTGATCACGATAATACTGAAGACTTATCCTTCTTATCATGATAATACTGAAGATTTCTCTTTCAATAAGAGCTTCCTCTGGCGTTATTGCTTTGACTGTCTCATATAGAGAAACTATGGTCGTCGTGAAAACTTTCTACCTCAAGCTATGATGGATATTTAGGTTTTATGTGCCCCGAACTCTCGCGACTATGGTGGCTATGACAGGTTTGATATTATTATAATTGCATCACTAGCCAGGTTGCGTTTACCGTGTATGCAGCAACTTTGAGTGGCGAAATGCTACACGTATTGAAACTTGCTCGGTGTCCGTCTTGAAGCCTTCGTATAGCTTAATACACGGTGAAAACATAATTATAAATATTATGTTGTGTTGACTTCATTGCACAAATTCGCGCCCGGCCAAGTTATATAAGTAATCCTCAGAGTTCTGACGTCCCTGATAGCAATGCTTTTAGTGCAGACAATTATCTTTCAACGCTACGATTGGAGGCATATAAATATCGTGAAACCTATATCACTGTCAGATATTTAATTTTTAACAAAACACTCATTCTTAAAGTAACATCTGAAGATTTTCTAAGCTCAATAATTAGAACGAAAATTCAAGAACGAGTGATAAGTCCAAATCTATAGAAATAGAACTATTAGACTATTAGCAGTTTATTCAAACCTCAACCAATTTCTTATTATGTATACATTGCGTTGAAAATAAAAGTATGTTTTTATTGAAATGTTTTTTGAATTATTTTTATTTTATATTTCCAAACTATGTTTATTAATCTGTCTAGTAAGGTACATATATTATTTGTAGACTACAACTATTTGTTAGCTATTTTTATTATATTAGGTTTACTTGGTTTTTGCCTGAACATAAATTTGTGGTGCTTGAAATTCTGCAGCCCTGGTGTGTGGCGATTTTTTTTTTTTTTTTTTTTTTTTTTTTTTTTTTGCAAGGGGGGGTACAACCCTGTTAAGTGTTTTTGGAGTTAATCGTGAAACAGTCACGTTACATCCTGAAGTTGATGGCATTGGCCAATAAGAAGCTGCGGTCTTCTAACGGATCACTAATTGAAGTTTTCCTTTTTATCGTTGGAGGAGGGCGCTCGATGGTCTTTGTCTTTGATTGACTTAATTCCCCAGAAGATAAAACGGAAGTTTTATTGAGCAATTACCTGTTCTTGAACTGTTCACGTGATCAAGTCATTCTCTAGCATGACCAAGCATTCCCACTTAGCGTGATAGATGACGTCACACAAACATTGTTTCATTTGTTTTATCTGTGGCAGTGTTGCCAATACCGCGGAGAGCCAACATGTGTGACGAGAAACTGTCAATAAATATGGGGGTGACCTGGTGGTTAGGGGTAAGGTGTCAGACTTCTGTGCTGGGGTCCGGGGTTCAATCCTCAGTTCCGGCACAGATTTATCTGATTGCCAAACCCTTCCTACACCCGAGTTGCAACCATTAACTATAGTAATGGCACCTACCCTAGGTGATATGAATGTGTATAGGTACTGAAAGCTGGTTCCATTTTTGTGAGAAAACATTCTTCTACTAGTTTCCCTCTCCAGTGACGTCACTTGTATGGGTGGTTAAGAGGTCTAAGGTGTCACTCTCATGATTGATCGAATTTTTAGTGACTGGTAAATTCAGTTTTGAATCCTTGTCTGGTCTACAAAGGTTTTTATGCCCTCTCTCTCTATTCAATGTGGGAATATTTTATCTAAATTTTGCCTTCCTTATCTCTTTCCCATAAGTGTAATTAAATGAATTTAACCCAAATTGTGATACGTGCACACAAAAAGAATGTATCCTCTTGATCTGTGGCGCTGCAGCGTTGATATTTCACAGCTCACAGGGGCAAGGAGAATGCAGTTGGCGTAACTTGCCACTATTGCTCACCATTTTGAAATATTCTCTTTTGGCGGATTAGTTGAATCAATTAATGAAACCAACAACATTTATCTACAAGCTATTTAAAAGTGGCTACGGTTTCCAAATACTTAGAGCAATAAATGGTATAAATGATTGATCTGTTATTCATTTGATTCAATAAATCGTACCAGCATGGGTTTCCCTTGCAGAGCTATACATCTTGATATAGAACATTCTGATTATATCAACTGCACCTGATTATATGTAATTCTTTATAGATGTAGGCTTACTAACAAATTAAACAATGTGATTCATTATAATAACAGCATATTGAGCTATAGCAATAGGAATAGCTAAGTTCACCATCTAAAATTGATACCTATCTTCAAGGAAACCAAAAATATGTTTCCTTAATTTGTCCTTTAATTAATTTTTTTCTCAAAAAATAGTATTTTAAATTGTTTTCTTAGAAATATAAAAATCAACCTACCGTTTAATCAACTTATTGATTAACAAACTTCCAACTCCGAAATTATATTTTATAGAAGGGTGAAAAAACTTTTTAATTTAGTAATTAATTGTTTATTAAATTCATTGGCCTACATGTTTTACCAAACGTATTATTTATTAAATTGATTGCATATTATCATTAAAACTAACTTTAATCAAATGCATTATAAATATATTTTCACTTTAAGTGGGTATTGTTTATTAAATGTATTATATATTTTCGTTTTAAGCATTATCTATTAGATGTATTAATTTTTTACTAAAAATGTTAATTTGGACTTGTAAATAATGTATGAAAAACCATTGACAAGAGCTTAATTTATAGTTTATAGCAAATAATCTCTACTCTAAAGAAGGATGACACTTGTATTTCGAAGCAAGTTACCAAACACACATACTGGCCCCATTAGCATCGCATTCCTTAGTAATTGTCGTTGTCAGGGAGCTATTGACTAGATTTGGCATGGCATGTTCATTCCTATGTCTTAGTTTGCATTACAAAAGAGCATTATGTATTTTTATTTGATCTCATGAGATGCAAGGTAGGTGTTGCTGCACAGTAGTATGTTGTTTAATGTTGAGCTTGGTTTCTTTTAATTTGAGTCGAGTATTTCAAAAAGCTCCCGAGTTCGAATATATTCATAATTGTAAAATGTTTAAAATATATATTTATTTATTTTAAAAGTAAAATAGTATATTTAAAATATGACCGATCAAAACAAACATAACCACATCTTTAATATAATAAATTTTAAAAATATATAAAAACAATACATGTCCTTAAAATAAGAATTACCCATTTATAAATAGTAAAAACTTGTGAAAAAAGTTTAAAAAAGGTAAATATTGGTTTTTAAATTAGAAATAGCACCTTATCAAACACGATTTACAACTAAGAATAGCACTCAAACAAAAACATATAATAGAAATAATAATTCTTATTCTTATTAGCACTGCGTCTTACTACCCGTTTGAGTTATGCGCAATTAAGCTAATGTTTAATGGTAGGGTGATTGTGAGATGAAATGGAGGACCTACAGTTTAACGTGGAATCCGAACCACGGTGGAGGCCTGGCATTCCCCACATTCATTCACAAGTTGTGATTAATACACATCTTGTCAGAGGTGAAGGAAGGGTTTGGCAATCAGATAAATCTGTGCCGGGACCGAGAATTGAACCCCGGACCCCAGCACAGAAGTCTTGACACGTTACCCCTAGACCGTCAGGTCACCAGTGAAAATGGTAATTAAAATGGTTTCAAAGCTCATGTTTCTAACAATAGTAAAATTACTCCAACAATTCTATTTAAAAGTTAACAAAACAGATATTTTAATGAACTAATATTTCCCCAAACTAAGCTTCCATAACTTTAATTTTCCTATAAGATTAACAAGCATTATAAATTTAGAATGTGTTTAAAGTTTTGTTTATTAGTCCGTAATAAGCGCGCGTTGATCACTTCTTATGTTCCAATTCCATTCCTCTATGTACAGTTGCGCATGCGGCTTGCATGGGTTTTCACTAGAAAATAATTATCTTGCAACAAAATTTATTTGGATCCAATTTTTAATACTTATAAAAGTTTATGTTCATACTTTAAAATGAAAAATAAGGTGGTAAGTTTATCTCACATACCAGTAATTATTGCAATGCTGATCGACACTGATTTTAGACGGTTGACAAACATAATTCCATGCCACTAATTAGTAAGTACTGTAACACTAGTTTTGTAGTTGAACGTATTAATACAAGTTTTAAAATATATCTCAAGTTTGAAAACAATCAATGGTTATTTTCAAGGTAAAATTAGTTGAAATAAAGATTTTAAGTATTTTGTGATCTATTTATTTTTATTTTAACTCCCTTGTCATGCACGGATGGCAATACAACTTCAATCGAGTATAATTCAAAGTTATTAATGTGAAATTTGATATTATTGTTAACAATTAATAAATTTACCGAAAGATTTAGAGGTGAAACTGCCAATATCATAAAAATTAAATATCATATACTTGACATTAAAAATTGATGTGTGTACATCAAAAGAAAGCTTGAAAATGACGAGCCTACAAAACTTTCAATTTCGATCCCGAGTTTTAATGACAAGTTCGGCTCGAAAATCGAAATCCGAGTACTCGCAGAGACCTATTATTTCCTCATGAATATAGATTCAGGAAAAATGTGTAGTGTTACAGTACAGTAGGCTATCTGTAAAACTAAGAATTAAATATTGTTTACTTTGTGGTTTACTGTTCTCTCTTACTTACTTTTTACTGTTCTCTAGCTTACTTAAGATGCTGTTACCTTTCCTTATTGAGTTGTTGATGTTTTTAGGCTCTGCACTCTACTGTTACAACTGTGGCTCCATTATGAGTATGAAGGGTGGCTGCGACAATGCAGCAAATAAGAAACTCGTCACGTTGGAGAAATGCCAGCCAAATGTCAAGAGGTGCTTCAATCTCAAAACAAGTGAGTGCTTTTCATTTAAAGATCTACATTGCAAGCGAGGAGTTATCACTTTTTCAAACTGTTACATCCTCAACTAAAGCTGGACTTGAATACGCTTGGTAAGAAGAAGCAAGGAGGATATATTGTGAATATGGACTTGCAGATGAATCCAAGGTTGTCAGGCCAGGGAGGACTATAAGGGAATATATATATCTCTATTGCTGGTTCCAAGGTTGTCAAGCCAGGGAGGACTATAAGGGAATATAGATATCCCTATTGCTGGTTCCAAGGTTGTCAAGCCAGGGAGGACTATAAGGGAATATAGATATCCCTATTGCTGGTTCCAAGGTTGTCAAGCCAGGGAGGACTGGAGGACTATAAGGGAATATAGATATCCCTATTGCTGGTTCCAAGGTTGTCAAGCCAGGGAGGACTGGAGGACTATAAGGGAATATAGATATCCCTATTGCTGGTTCCAAGGTTGTCAGGCCAGGGAGGACTATAAGGGAATATAGATATCCCTATTGCTGGTTCCAAGGTTGTCAAGCCAGGGAGGACTATAAGGGAATATAGATATCCCTATTGCTATTTGGAACAAAGGGCACATTTCCATGATACAAGTGAATTTTTATCAATTTGAATTGTATAAAATAAAGAAGTTTGGAAGCTCTTTAGTGGGGATTTCAGAAATTTAATGTTGGTTCAGGAATAACTGTAAGCTAGCATACCCAGTTTAAAATTGAAGGGAATCTGAAATTAGTTGATAATGTTGATAACAAAGAGGTAAGGTCAATCTAATCCATAGTATATAAATACATTTTTATCTTGTAGGATTCATGCGTTTGTTGTTAAAATAGTTAGTAAAGTGTTTACAAAATCTCATAAATCATGATAGTTGAAATTAAGATATCAAATTTAGTCCACCTACAAGGAAATTTATATCAACCTGATGGGATTATCATTGGCAATAAAAGTTTCAAGGTTTTCAATTTTATGTTTTGCACACTTGGAATTAAAATTAATCTAATTATTAGATAAAATTATTATTACTTGTCTTTCACTTATATAAAGTAACTAATAGGAAAAATAGCTAATGTAACATTTGATTCACTTATTGTTTGAAATAATTAACAGATCATGAGTACCCACCAGGACACCCCTATCTAATAAAATGTATCCTCCTTTGTCCACAATTTTAAGTTAGTGAGTGCTTTAGCCTAATTGAAAAATATAAATAGTTTTGATCATGTTCCATTCCTACAAAAATAGCATACAATGTTTAGTCACACTGAGAGATGTATTTTATCAAATAAGCCTCATTGTGACATTAAATTTTATTAAAAATAAATTTTGAATGGATTTTAAAAATAGGCAAAGAGCATTAATATAATATACCACTAAAATGGTATTGAAATATATTATGAATTTATAATATGCTAGTAAGAAGACTAACTATTTTCTTATAAAACTCTTTTATCTGTATTACTGGTAACAAGAATTGAATTATGTTTGATCCTCATAGTATTTTATTAAAAATATCATGTTCTGAACACTTTTATTTATACACTTTCCTCACTTTATTTGAAATAGTACATTATTTAAAGAAGTATTGCAAATGTCACGCTGTCACTCAAATAACATCCACTGTATAAATTAAGGCGGCAACATGGCTGAGTATTGAGACTTGTTGCAGACATTTAGAAATCACATATTATTTAAGAAGTTGTTTGATTTTTTTAAATCTTGTTTTCACCAAAATCTAGGCGAAAGTTATCAACAAGTTTATGAACAATTAAAAAGTTTAAATTTTATGTTTTAAGTCCTTTTTTTTTTTGTCTAGTACCTACCGGTAATAATTTATTTATTCCCATATTTACTTAACATGGCATCGGTACCAATGAAGAGGATTGATGCAGCAATGGCTACAAATTATCATATTAAAATGTATTCGAAAACTTTTATTTGGAAAGGTTCTCTATAATGAGGCCTCACTTCACCTTATAGTTATGGTTTACTCGTTAAAGGCTAACAAATTTACATTGATTTTGAGCTTTTGGTGTTTAACTCTAAGCAAAATGTCATTATGTGAAGAAGAAAAATTCACAAGAACTTTAAAACGACCCCTATTTAAGTTCTCTATGTCTCTCAACTCTAACAGTTTTGTGGGGTGGAAATGTTAGTTAAATTGGGCAGATTAGATAAATAATAAGCTGTAAATTCGCTAGGAAAACTGGGTTTTCCTTGGAAGTTAATATATTTTGCCAACACCCTGGATCCATAAACTCTAAAACGAGAGTTTGTTTGCCAAAATCGGTTTAGCCGTTTTCTTGTAATTTCAGTTGCCAGAAATGTGTTTATCAAATCACACACACAACACAAAACAAACAAACAAACACACACTATACCTTTAGGAAATAATTATAATATTTTTTGCTTCTGTGACACTATTAATATGAGGTGCACACAATTTAAAAAAAAAAGTGAATTTATTTGGTTTAGCACTTGTACATTTGAGTTCTGAGCAACGGAAGCACAAGAGTTGGCAGGCGGTGTTTCAATGATAGCTCTTGTAGTAACCAATTAGTCCACACGTCCCTCATATACTCTCCCTTAAAACTATGACTGAATAATGACCCTGACGACCCTGGATATATCACTGGTAAAGAGTTAAGCCAAAGGTCCTAGGTTCTAGATCCTCTGCCTAGGTGCTGTTTCTAAACTAATTTAGTTTAATTTAATATTAAATGATGATACAAATGACATATGTATATTTTATCAAGTTGTGTTTGTTGAAGGTACCGACAAGACAGTGTCTCGGGGCTGCCTGACAGAAGCTGTCGACTACTACTGCACAGGCCTGGGCTATTGCGAGACCTGTCAGGGAGACTTCTGTAACGGCAACACCAACTTCCACGGTGGTCTTTCAAAACTATTCAAGTTTGCTAAAGAAGCGTAGAAGAGCTCTCACAACTAGGTGAAGATCGTGTCATAAGATATATAACCTTCTGAAACATTATTACATCCTAGCTTAAGTGTTAAAGTTCCTTTTTTAAACAAATACTTCCACAAGGCCACACCAATATTATACTTATTTTATATCATCTCAGTGCTTTGGTAATAATACACTCAATAAGTTTGGTAGTTTGAAAGATCTGTGTTATTATGGCTATAAAAATGAGGGACAGGTCTATAATGTATTAGTTTGGTTTTACAAATAAAATGTTTATAACTTTTCTGTCTTGAAATAGTTGTGAAAAAACTTAGTACTGACAGATACATTGAAAACTATAATATTTTTAGTAATTATTACTATAAACTTTATTTCATAACTCAGCTAGCTACATTATATTCCTGAAGTTTTTTCAAATGGACTTGATACCTCTTTCACAATATTTTTACTTTATTTATTAGTTGAAACCTATTTCACAGATTGTATGTGGGTCAGGGAAGTCATTGGATCATACATTTTAAAGAGTAAGCCTTCCTAATTGTAAGACTTTTATCATCAATGTTATCTGTAATAGAGACGGTTTTGTTTAATACATTTAAATGTAAAATAGGTTTTTCGAAAATTTAAGTTTTCACTGAACGTTTTTTTCTAAGTACTACCTATCTTTGTTAACTGTCTTAAAAGGACTAAATGGTAAAGTAACTTTGTTAGCAGATTTCCCCCATGATGATAAAATCTCTGACATTATTCTAAATGTAACAGATGTTTTATAAATGACAAGTTTGTGCTCTCTTATCTACACGTTTCACAATGTTATCAGGGATTAGAGAGACAGCTTATTGTCACTTATATAGCAACTGTGCTTGGAAGTGTCAACATGATAAAATAGCTGTGTTAGGTAATGCAACATGAATATGATTCACTATATATCAATATTTGTCAAATATTTAACAAAATAATATTCAAATGATTAAAACCTTTACTTTTCATTAAATAAAATAGGTAGGTATTCATTTGAATACATATTTTAAAAACTTACAAATACAAGTGCATGTATGAGTTTTAAATTAAATGTCAGATAAAATTTGTTCATACATTGACTATATTATTATAATGTATTCCTATATTTTTTTATCACTGTAATCTGATAACATATACATAACATTTTAACAACATGTTTATTTAAGTAACACTTTTGAAAGTTTATTTAATTTTTTGTTCAGATGTGAAATTAATCGATATTAGGCTATTTATATTTAAGTCGCATTTAAAAAATAATTGTAAAATATACAGACATAGTTAAACTTTAATATAAATACTTCACACTATTTATCCAATTGTGTGAATACTATTTTTAATAATTATAATGTTTTGGTTATTATTATAATCATTATTTATAATGGTTTTGTTTTAAAATATTAAATCTTGACATTTTATACAAAATATTTGCTATAAAATCTTATCTTTGCATTTGTGCTCATGTTACAACTGAGGTTATGTTGATGTATTAAAATGACAGTATTGTTAAATTATTTTCAAAAATTTAAATACGAAATGTTGTAAGACTGAATATTTTAAGGTACCTTTATAGTAAAATAAAATTATGTTCATAATAATTGGTTTGTTAATTATTAATTTGTATTCCTAAAGTTCCACAAAAAAAAAACCCAACATCAAATCATGTTTGAAAATGAAAACTAAAATAACTGAAGGTTCACTTAAAGTATAGGTTCTCAAAGTGTGCAACGAAATTCCCTAGATGTGCTGTGAATTTCTCAACATTATGTTATCAAAGTATAAAAATTATATAAAGTATTTTTATTCAATATTAATTTTTTTAAAGAAATAAGAGAAAAATGTTGTAAAGCTTTAATATATTTATTTTCCAGAGAATTTAATGGCTTATAATCAAAGAATTGACTAATCAATGAGAATAATGCTATTTCTTAAACAAACAGTAGTTAGATTGAATAGAGCACAAACACAACTATTTTTGTTGGACTGAGAGAAGCTTCTTTGAGCATGTGTATGTCTGAGTCGCAATTAGTATAGCCAACTTACATGTTTGGTGCACTGCGAGGACTCGCCACAAAGAAACCACCATAGACCTATGAGTATGGGAACTCTATATAACCACATCAAGACTAGAAAAGCCCCAAATTTAAACCTAACATAGTTTCTATTATACTACGCTGCCCAGCTTTTGTATCTATATATCAACCTCTAATAATTGCTATCATTTATAGTAGCTCAACCAAGAACAGTGAAAGGAGTGAACAATGAAGTACAACCAAGAACAATAGTCCTAAGCAACCAAAAAAGAGAGCCACTTAGATTACTCTTACTCCAATGACAAGAATATGAATTTTACGAGTATTCTGTGGATATTTTATTTTTCCAAGTGAAGCTTTTTCAAGAAAAATATGTCTAAATTATACAACCACATACAAAATCACATTAAAAAGTCAAAGAAACATTATAATTTGTTTATTTTATATATAAATATAAAACAGGATATTGTTCCATTGTGATGGTCTAAACTTCCTGGAACGTATATTGATTCAAAATAATAAATTGATGTGCAGTCTTTGTTTAAGAAAATAATTTAGGTGCTAAATATTTTTACAAGTTGATTATAATACCCAGAATTCATTTACTTAGCATGATAAAGATTAGGTAAGTAAAGATGAGCTAGCTTATAAGTAACAAATAAATGAATTATCATAGCATTTTATTTTCCTTCGAGTTGCGAATACTACTTAGCACATATTTTAACTCACTTTGTCTCCAACAAATTCCGTCTCGTTATTAGTAACAGTTGACTAGTTTACAAGAATTTGTATACATCGCGAGAAGAGCTCATAATTATCCAGTGATCTGAGACCATTTAGAGCATGCGCTAAACATACCAGATGCCTCATAATAATAATAATAATAATAATAATACATTTGGAGTTTATATGCCCATGAACAAACAGCATCTTCTAATTTAAAAAAAAGTAAAATCCCCATTCCTAAAGAAAAATAATCATCATACACCTGTTGTAAAGAGCTGAGTGAAAACTAACATTAATAAACAATACAAACGTATTAAAATAGGTCCATACTAATAGTGTTAAAACTAATCTCACCATGAGATAATATTTAAGTGAACTCGAATGTAATTTAAAATAGCCAGGCGAATAGGGGCATACTTGCGACACTCCACCAGAATATATAGAAGAGGGTGCCACGACACACCGTCCCTGATGAACCACAATTTGTTCTGAGGAAAGAAAGGTCGAAACCAACTGCTCGTGACAGGTGCGTAAGACCCCACGACGAACATAGCCCTCTAGCTCTAAAACATGATACCCAAACTTGCTTCAGGAGGGAGATGGACTGCCTCCTTGCCTACCTGGTCCGCCAGTTAATTACCTGTTAAACCAGCGTGACCAGGAATTCAGATGAAGGTGAGCTGAGTGTTTAATAAACCACTTTTAAAAATTGGCTCATATACCATCTCCACGAGGGGGTTCGAGGAGTACAACGTGGGCAATGCCAACAAAGTACACATGGAATTCGTGCAGATGAGGACAGAATGGTGACAATTACTTTATACGAAACACAACGATTTAAAAATGGAGTATAGTTCCACCTTAAAAAAAAAAGCTGTCGCTTTAAAACTTGTCAAGATAGAGATGGGATTGAGGTAGGCGTATCTTCCAAGGAGAAACTCGACCTGGGGATGTGGGGATAGCCTTTGGCAGGACTATCCCAAACGTGTCGAAAACCGATAGCATCCGGATCCCAACCGGCCTTGTACTACGCCATTTGGTTTCATACAAGACATGGTTGGTTTGATGGAACACGGTAGGTAACGTGCTGTGGCAAAGCCTCACTGGCATCAGCACAGATGCTGAAAACTTTACTGGTACAAAAAGCACCAGTAGCTAGTCGGATGCTAGCATGATGGACACTAGCCAACATTTTTAGCGACGATGGTTTAGCAGAACCTTACACAAAGCTTCCATAGGCCATCTTCGATCTACCAAGTTCCTGTAAGGGCGCTTCAGTGATTCCCTATCAGAACCCCAAGGGCGACCGCTAACTACTTTAAGCAGATTGAGAGCTTTGACACAACTCGCTTTAAGGTGTGTGGAATCAATGTTAATTTAAAATCAAATAATATTCCAAATAACTTTACGGTTGCTGAGACTGGTAAAATAACGTGATACATTAAAATATTCGGTGATGTGTGTTTACCACGTAATTTATGGAAGTGGACGACCGTCGTCTTGGTTAAGGAGAAGCGATAGTCATTATTCGATGTCCACGTTCATAGATTGCTGATGCTGACAGTGATTCGTATCTGCAATTTAGCCCTGTGTGGGCTTGGCAAACTGCAATAAATTGCGAACTCATACCCTAAAAGGCATGAACGCACAGGTAAACACACGTCCGCAATGTTATTTATAGCAAAAGCGAACAATGAGCAGCTTAAATCTTTTCTCCTTGGGTATACACCATTTCTTCCAATATAATCAAAACAGAGAAGGTTTTATTCATCCTTACCCGGAAGAGTTTATCTTACATATTAATATTAAGGCTTGAAGGCACATCGAAACACAGAGTTAATTAGCGCCTTAAAAAGGATTTATGGTGAAATCCCCGTAGAGAAAACAATAAAAGTGATATAACTGCTTTAAAAAAGCGGGTGAATAAACTACACTAAAATCATAAAACAAAGAGTTTATAATTATAAAAAACAAAGTAAAATCCCTCTTGGGGTAAATAGTCATAATGCATTTGCTGAAAACGGAAAATGTGTGAAAAATAAATAGATAATACAAGCGTTTAAAAATATGCTATAAAAGCTAAACCTAACCTCAATATGAGATAATAACCAAGTGAACTACTCTGTAAGAGTGAGACGCAAATGAAATTTAAAATTTTCGCCTAGCGTATAAAACGGAGTAAACTTATGACTCCACCCACGCCGTTGCGTAACAATTCATCAAGGTCACCATTAAAATCAAGAGAGAGGCGAATAGGGCATACTTGCGACATTCCACCAATATGTGGTCCACACTAAGAGGATCATCTCTCAATAAAAATTCATGGTTAAGAAATGAATGCTCGATGCAGAGCCTTGTCACGATGATCACCTATCCTATTGAATTTTGATAATAATAGGGTCATCATGGCACACCACCCCTTATGGTGCGCAGCTTGTTCTAACCAGGGGTTGAAACCCATTGCTCGTGCCAAGTGCGTACGACACCACGCCGCCAAACATTACCCTTTAGATAGTTCTAAAAACATAACAACCAAACTCACCTCAGGAGGGAGATAAACTGCCTTTTTGGCTGCCTGGTCCACCAGTTCATTAACTGAGAGATCAGCTAGACTAGGAACCCGGCAAAAGGTGAGTTGGGTGTTTAACAAACCAAGTTTAAAAATGTAATCATGTATAGTCTGAATGAGGAGATTTCAGGAGTCCAATGTATACCATGCCAACAGAGGACTCATGTAATCCATTCAGACGAGAACAGAAATTTGAAAATTATTATATACAAAACAAAACCAATTAAAAATAGCAAACAATTCAGCAATAAAAAATACTGTCTTAATTTGGTAAACCAATTTAAAATTAGAATATCCCACAGCAAAAGCGTATCAAATGGAAGCTCGAGATTTCAATCCATTCGTGTAGGTGCGCTTATCCTCGAAAGCAAGGGGGAATAATCTCATTAAAGGTTATCTAATATATAATGTTCTGTGTTTTTGATTTAGCGAACTTGGTAAGATCAAAATGACATTTTGGTAGTCGTATCTTCCAGGGAGAATATATTAAAGGTTTTTATACACCTCGCTTCAAAGTCTTTGATATGTGGGATTCACGTTAATTTAAAATCAAATAAAAGTCTCAGGAAATTTAGTTGACTAAGACAGGTAACGTGGTTCATCAACATATTGGGGACTAAATATATTCCGCGTAATCTATGGAAGTGGACGACCATCGTCTTGGCTGTGGAGAAGTGAAAGCCACTACGCGATGCCCCCGTCCACATATTATTGAGAGCGAGTTGTATCTGCCGTTCAGCCCTGTGGAGATTCGATGAACTGCTATAAATTGCGTAGTTATTCCTAAAAAGGCATAAATGGGCAGACATTTTCTAGTTATTATTAACCCTAGAATGGTAAGGTGGGTTACTGCACACCCCATCTTATATTCTTTATGTTGCCAGGCTTGAATAGGGGGAGGGGTATCTTTTGTTTCCGACCCATGTAAACTCAGTCTGGAGTTTGACCTTCACAGTGGATGACGTGCTGAGCCCTGACTTCTTGCTATAGCTATAAGGTAGTTGGAACTATTTTTGTAAACAATATACCATCATGGGGTGTATTATACCCCACCTTACCATTTAAGAAACACATTTTTACTCGTATTTATTTTTATTTTACTTATTATATGTGATATAAAAACACTATTTAGGCTTTCTTACTTTATCCATATAAATATTATACTCTAGCTAGTTAATATACTTTAATAAGAAATGGTGCTTGGACTGAATGTCGATGAAATCCGAGAGTTGTTGGAAAGAAATGAAGATGATAAGTTATTTCCCCGACATTAGTTCACTGATGAAGAACCAGAAACTGTTATGGAACAACAAATCGATGAAAACGACGAACAGCCTGCAGAACAAAATGTATTAATAATTAGGCCGGGACCCAAACAAGGGCCGAAAATGTTAAGGAACCAAGAAGCATGGAGTATCTTGTTCAGTGGAAATACTTTGAATAAAATATCTACTCATACAAATAAAGAAATTGAAAGGAACTCTGCAACATATTCTTATGACAACCATACTGTTAGACCAACAGATGTTGTAGAAATCAAAGCTTTGTTTGGTTTATTTTATTTGGCAGGCCTTTTACGAAGTGGTAGTCTAAATGTAGAAGAGTTATGGTCACACATTTATGGTAATGGTTTATTCAGGGCGACCATGTCAATGAAACGTTTTCTCTTCTTGACAGATTGCTTACAATTTGATAAGACAACTAGACCAAGAAGGGTAGTAGTTGATAAATTTACCCATATTAGGGTTATTTGAGAAATATTCATTACCAATAGTAAAAAGTATTATTCACCTAGTACACATATAACGATAGACGAGCAATTTATTTCAACCAAAGTTTGTTGCCCTTTTCTTATGTACATGCCCAATAAATCGGGCAAATACGGTATCAAGGTAATCATGATGAATGATGCTAGGACATACTATATGTGTGATGCAATACCTTACACAGGACCAATCAATAATCGCCCACGTAACGAGTTGGTACCAGAGTATTACGTACGTAAGCTAAGTAAAACCATATCAGGCTCCAAACGAAATATAACTTGTGATAACTGGTTTACCACCACTACACTTGTTGGCCGCATGCTGCAGGACCATAATATTACAATTGTATGCACACTAAACAAAAATAAACCCGAAATTCCTCCTATGTTCTATCAGGAGAGGGCCAGAAATGCTTCTGTTTTTGGGTTTTACAAGACCAAAACCCTAGTTTCATAATCTCGCAAGAAGAAAAAGAATGTCGTATTAGTATCATCCATGCACCACGATGACGGAATTGATAATGAAACAGGAAAGCCAGATATAGTGACAGCGTACAACAAAAATAAAGGAGGAACTGACTGTTTTGACAAACTATGTGCTACATTTACGACATCCAGAAAAAATAAGAGATGGCCTCTGCAGATGTTATTTGCCATGCTTGATCATTGTGGTGTAAATTGCTATATATTGTTTGTACTGGCTAATCCAGACTGGAAAGGTAATCCAAAACCTAACCAACGTTACTTTTTGAAAGAGCTAATTGCAAGCCTGACAAGAGATCATCTAGTAATGAGGAGTAAATCTGGAAATATTCCTAGAGCCATCAAGATCCACATCAGGGAGATACTAAATCTACCAGAGGCTGAAATCAAACCTCAAGTAGACCATGAGCAACCAATGACAATGAAAAGGTGTCATATTTGTCCACGGAGCAAATACAGAAAGACATAACTTAACTGTGAATAATGCAGGAAACCTATGTGTTCGGAACATCGGGCAATGTTGTGCCTAGATTGTGCTGAGTGAGCTATTCTGTATAAAAGATACTCTAAAGAAACTCTATATTTAGTATAATTCCTAACTTTCATATTGAAATTTAAATTTAAATTATTCCTTACTTAACACAACCACTATGTTTCATATATCTTACCATTATGAATAAATCATATATAACTATAATAGGCCTACATAGTGCATATTAAACGAAAAAAGTTTGTATTATTTTAATGACATTTTTATAACTGGGGTATGACATTTAACATTTATGACATTGGCCTTACCATTTAAGGCCAAAATATTCACCTTACCATTGTTGGATTAGTTGAAATATTGAACAATGCACAATGTAGAATACTTGCCAAGAGGGCCCCTTTATTTTGAATAAAATAATCAGATTCAAACTTACACGGAAGTGTCTATATGAAATATTATTATTAGCACCGCGTCTTACTACCCATTCGGGTTATACGCACTTACGCTAATTTGTAATGGTAGGGTGATTGTGAGATGAAATGAAGGACCTACAGTTTAACGTGGAATCTGAACCACGGTGGAGGCCTGGCATTCCCCACATTCACAAGAAGTTTTGTCAGAGGTGAAGGAAGGGTTTGGTAATCAGATAAATCTTTGCCGGGACCGAGGATTGAACCCCGGCCGCCAGCATAGAAGTCTGACACCTTACCCCTAGACCACCAGGTCACCCAGTATATATGAAATGAAATTAGCTATAAAAACTGTGAGGTTCCCTCAAAAACCCCAATTACAAAGCGGTTTCAATATTCCGTACCACCAGGAGGTGTCGTACGCCTTCTCCAATATGAATAAAACAGCCAGAAGATGCTTTTTATTGAGGAAGGTGTCATGAACTATTGTCTCAAGACAGACAAGATGGTCCATAGTAGATTGGTTACGGTGAAAACCACATTGTATATAGGAAATGATATTGTGGAATTCTAAATCCCGTATAAATAGTATATTTATTATTTTTATTATATTTTGCATACACAGCTATGGGTTTGTAACTAGTTGCTTCAAATTTATCTTTGCCACTTTTAGGTATAGGAATAATGAATGCCCGCCTACATAGAAATGGGAACTGACGAGTTTCTCAAACAGTATTGTCGACAGTAACGGCTATCCTTCAGGGGGCAGTTGGACCAACATTTCATAATGGGTGTCGGCAGAGATGATAGTTTTGCTGTCAGCTTGGGACAGGGCATAAGTCAATTCCTATAAAGTGAAAGGGGAGCTATAATCCTCCCCCAACTTAGACCAAACTGCACACCGTGCCCTGCTTACGCACTGCGATCTCGTCAAGCTCACAGTGCTAGAAATTGCGGCAAAAATCGAGCCGAACACACTGATGACTTACAAAGGGAGGAAACAGTCAAACTATTAGACACACGGGCAGGTAGATTGTTTATATACTTATGACTGCCACAAACTACGAATGCTATCCCAAACCTTATTTGTGGAAGGGGAAATTGTAAGGGTAGGAAAAAATTTCTCCAAGACGCTCTTCTGCCCTCACGAATGACACAGCGAACTCTAGCGCGTAGAACCCGGAATGACCTCAAATTTTTCTCCAAAATATGACATCGATGGAAGAGACGTAGTGTCCTTAGAAGGTCAAAGATTGAAAAACGACACTCTTCATTCCACCAGGGAACAGGATGGTGGCGCGGATTTGGGAGTGGAAGCCCTCACTACCACGATGACCGTCGAAGCTAAGTGTCTTTTCCTAACATCCACATCAGTATAACTGGGTATTTCAACTATGGCAAGCTCACGAAACTTATCCTTGTCAGCACGTTTGACCACCCATTGGTGCACCCTTACTACACCGGAAGGATCTTGAAAAAGTTAAATAAGAATGGTAAGATAATCACTGCCACAGAGGTCTGGGTGAACCCCCCTTAGGAGGTGATTAGCAATGTTGGGGCTACATTAATTCAAATCAATGGCAGAGGATGCACCATTAAAGGTGGTGAAATGTGTCTGGTTTTCGGTGTTCAATAACACCAGGCTTCCCGAGACAGGAATACCATTGTCCCCCGTGCATCTGTAAAATTTGACCCCCACACCAGATTGTGAGGGTTTAAGTCCCGCAAGATGATATAGGGGCCGGATGTTATTTCAAGAGGGCCTCTAGGCTTCTGTTGGTAACATTATCCCCTGGTGGGAGGTAGATGCAGCATACTGTCATGTCCATAGAAAGGGAGATGCGGACAGCGATTACTTGAAGATCAGATATAATATTAATGTATTTATGCAAAAGTTTGAGAAATATGATTGACATTGTTGAATAAATGACTGATTTTGCAAGAAACTCGCCAAAACTTAAAATGGTTAAAGAAGAAAATACAAGAAAACTGGTCAGATGTGACTGGAGATGTTCTCTTGCCCCTTGTCTTAACAGCTTCAAAGCCCAAAGTTAGACACCGGTCAAGCAGAGGAGATGGCAAACGTTCTAGTAGTAGCAATCCAAAATTGCAGAACTGAGGAGAGATTCAACGGTACTTTTCAAAAGTCTGCCAAATTTTCATTGGATAATATAAAAATAAAAATGCCAAGGGGAATGCAAAACAATTTCAAAGATGTAACATGTCTGACCTAAACTCAGAAGTGTACTACAGGATCGGATAGTATTACCCATTCATTGACTGCCTTGTTCAAAAATTAAAGGATAGATTTGAAAGTAAGAACACGCTAATCACACATATTAGAAGTATTATATCACCATTTGCAGACAGATTCAACCATGAAAGAGTCATGGCAACTGTCAAACTCTATTTTTCAGACTTGTCTTGAAGTCTCACTGAGTTTGAAGGTGAGCTCAAGACATGGCATTTGTTGTGGTGCAACAATTAACGTAAACCAGTAGCAATTGAGAATCTAATGGCTTCCCCAACAAGTTTGTACCCTGATGTGAAGACTCTTCTGATGTTGTACCTCACAGTGCCTTTTACAACATGTACAGGGGAATGATAATTATCTACCCTTAGAAGAATAAAATCTTATCTTCGATCCACTATGGGGCAAGAAAGACTTAATGGTTTAAATGCACCTATCATTCATAGATACATTACTATGTAACACATTCAAGTTGTGGATAAGCTCGCGAGTATACACTCAAGGAATATGAAAATGCTTTTTGTCTAGCTTTAAATTTATGTTGCACTTTTTGACTCGTATGCATTTGCCTCACGAGAAGTTTAGATTTTAGAACACAATTAGATATTTAACATGCGACTACTAAGATTTATGTTTATAAAGTGAAAACCAATATAAAATATTCCGTCATGATTTTCATAAGTTTTTGATCTTATATATTTATATTTAAGTAAAACCTTATGAAGATTAATCAAAAAGTGATTTTTATTTTGAATCTTATTGACAGTTTGTGAGAGAATAGGGGTGGGTGGTAGGAACTGGGCAAGGCAGTTGGCAAGAAGGATGCGTGTTAAGGAAAAATATTCCCATCAGCGCATGCAAATGTTTCTCCATTAAATATCTTTGTCCCCCCTCCCCCCTTTTACAATTTCTAAATTCGTGCTTGACTAGAGCCACACCTCCACTTGCCCGAAGAATTACTTGTCGGTAGGATATACATCTTACCCAAGAAGTATCGGGCTATCAGCAGTGTGGAAGTGGTTCTCCTGCAAACATTAAATTAAAGGATGGAGGTAAGAAATAAATAATTTAATTCCCTCTACACAACACAGAAATCCCTATAATTTCATTGTAGTAGCGACATTTTCATTGATCTTAAATCTATTAATCCATGCAATTCATAAAATTATTCCTTAAAAACATAAAGTGGTTTAGAACCTTTTTAGGTCTACGTGCCTGACCCAGTCTCTCCTGGACTTCCTATCTTAGAAGAGGTTTTCAATTTTCCAACAAAGACCGGGGGACCGTGTCCTTTCACGAACTTTGAAAACCACCATTGGAATTTTTTTATTTGTTTTAATATTAGTAGTCCCTCGCTAGGCTTTCTTCAAACCACCAGTGGGACTCGCCTTTGCAGCCTAAACTGTTTCACACCACAACTCAGACTCTAGAGTCTCAGAGGAGGGAATAGGCGGCTCCACAGTAGCTGCAGGGAATTTACTTCTGAAGGATGTAACCGAGAGGATTCTCCAAGGAGGGCCTGGGGGTGTTTCTAGAGGATGGCTTAGTGGGTGTTCCCCGAGGAGGGCTCTGCGGTTTTCTCCAAGTAGAACTAAAGGGTGTTACTCAAGGATAGCCCAGGGGTGTCCCTCGAGGAGGATTCAGGGGAGGACACCAAGGTGTATTCCTCGGAGTATGGTGGTGGAGAGGACCTTTAGTAAAGTGTCCACTCCGTACAAATTTAGGTTTAGACGCTACCAAATTTGGAACAGTGTGACTTTTAATGTCTCGAGTATAGACTAGTGGCATGAGTCATGTTGACGTCTTAGAGAGATTAAATGCTCAATAGCAGTTGGGACAACTTATTTTATGACTAATATAATTTGGCTATATGAGATCTGAAATACCAGAGTCTGACTAGATACGTATTCCTTGCATGGCTTGGCATAATAGATCTTTCTTTTCAGAATAAATCTCTTGTCTCTGGTCAGTAAATAATTTTTCTCACACATCACATTGTGTTGATAGGAGTAAGAGTAAAACTTAACAATAGATTCTTGACAAAACAATTCACGTCTTTTAAGCTTGTAGAATGCTTAGCCAAATTTTAATCGAGTTATTCCTAGCTCAGGAGAAGAAAAGAGCGGAGTGAGGGGTACACTAAGTCAGGAAGGATTGGATGGAAAAAATGGACAGAAATTCTGGAACGGAACATGAAAGGAAGTAAGAAAGAGTTATATATAATCTGGTAGGAAACAGAAGGGGAGGGAAAGTACAAGGAGCTAGAATGATGGATGAAGAAGGAAGAACGTGGAAGACAAGAGAGGAAGAAATGAAACATTGGTTGAGATATTTTGAGGAGATTTTTAACCTGGAAGAGGAAAGGAGAAGGTACAGGAATACTGTAAAAGAGAGTCATAAGACCTATTTTCAAGAAAGGAGACAGGAGGAGGCGTACAAATTATAGGGGGACAATGCTAATGTGCTACTGCACAAAAATACACGTGAATACCGAGTCCCAGATCAGAGCCTTCCACACTTTTATATTGTTTTGAAGGAGAGGAGTGCCCCCTCACCACTATTTGTAATGGTAATGGTCATGAATAAAGTGGCAGATGACTTTATGGAAAGGAGGGAGAAGAAAGAGGAAGTACAGGAATGGAATGAGGAAGTGAAAGAATGTGGAATGAAATATAGCATGGCAAAGTGTGAAGTGATGGTAATTACAAGGAAGAGGATAAGGCCTAGCAAAACTATTAAGTTGTATGGAGTAGAGCTAAGAAAAGTGCGAAGAGTAAAATATCTCGGAAGCGTGTTTGAGGTGAAAGGTGGAAGTAGAAAGTATTTATTGAGATGATGGCAGCAGGGAGAGTTTGTTCTATAGGTGTTAAATTATTATTATTATTATTATTATTATTATTATTATTATTATTATTATTATAATTATTATTATTAGGGTTTAGAGGCCCATCGACACATTAAGGTCATTAGGGCATTGAAATATATTGAAAACATAATAAAATCCCCTCAGCGGAGACACATAATAATTCACCTGCAGAATATACAGGTAAATACACAATATATAAAATAATAAATGATATAAATATAAAATAATAGATAAAAAAAAGCGATAAAATGCCCATCTGAGACACTCCATAGGAGTGCTCAAATGGGCTCGTGGTATAAATTAAGTGCTACACCTGCTATAAAAAACCACAGGTGTATCACTCCAATAAAATGACAAAACAAACATATTAAAATAATAATACGTTAAAAAGACAAAACAAGTTAAAGTGTACTAAAACTGTTAAAACATCAAAACAAAAATATTAAAGAATGTTAAAAAGATCTCAATATGAGATAAAGTCCAAATGATCCACTTTATAGAAGTGACTCAAATAGCATTAAAAAGATCCGCCTGGAGTATAAAACGGAGTAAACAAATAGCTCCATCCGTGCTATTGCGTAATAAAAAACGTAGGTTACCTTTAAAATTAAGAGCCAGGCGGATAGGGGCATATTCACGAAACTCCACCAAAATGTGATGCACACTAAGAGGAGCATCGCAAAACTCATTCACTGGGGGTGGGTCAACTCTCAATAAAAACCCATGGATAAGTGATGTGTGTCCGACGTGGAGTCTTGTCACGATGACCTCCTCTCTTCTAGACTTTCGTATAGAAGAGGGCCACCGCGACACACCGTCCCTGATGGACCGCAGCTTGTTCTGAGCAGGGGTCGAGACCCACTGCTCGTGCCAGGTGTGTAAGACCCCACGCCGAACATAGCCCTTTAGATCTAAAAACATGACACCCAGACCCGCCTCAGTAAGCAGGCGTGCTGCCTCCTTGGCCGCTTGGTCCACCAGTTCATTTCTTGAAAGAACGGCGTGTCCAGGAATCCAGCAAAAGGTGAGCAGGGTGCTTAATGAATCAATTTTTAAAATTTGTTCATGAATCATCTGCACGAGGGGATTCCAGGAGTAGATAGTGGACAATGCCAACAGAGCACTCATGGAATCCGTGCAGATGAGAACAGAACGGTGACTATTTCGGTATACAAAACATAACGATTTAAAAATGGCATATAATTAAGCCGTAAAAACACTGGATTCACCAGGTAAAGCAAATTTAAAATTGGATCCTTCCACAACAAAGGCGGATCCTACGGAGGCCCTGAATTTTGAGCCATCCGTGTAAATGCGTTTAAAACCCCGAAAGCGGATTGCGAGAAGCTCATTGAAGGTTCTCTCGTATACAAAGTATGGGGTGGTCGCTTTTAGGGAACTTGGCAAGTTCAAAATGGCATTGAGGTAGGCGTATCTTCCAGGGAGAAACTCGACCTGGGGATGTGGGGATAGCCTTTGGCAGGACTATCCCACACGTGCTGAAAACCGATAGCATCCTGATCCCAACCGGTTTTGTACTACGCCATTTGGTTTCATACAAGACACGGTTAGATGGATGAAACACAGGACGGTAGGCAACACGATCTGGCATGCAATGCAGTTTCGACACGTAAGATGCCAGAAGATAGGCCCACTGGTAAGAAAGAGAAGGCTCACCGTCGTCAGCACAGATGCTGACGACTGGACTGGTACGAAAGGCACCAGTAGCCAGTCTAATGCCAGCATGGTGAACACTATCTAGCATCTTTAACGCCGAGGGTCTAGCTGAGCCATAAACAAAGCTCCCGTAATCTAGTTTAGATCTTACCAAGGCCCTATACAGGCGCATCAAGGTTTCCCTATCAGCACCCCAGGACCGACCGCTAACCACTTTGAGCAAATTCAATGCTTTAATACACCTCGCTTTCAGGTCTTTGATGTGGGGGATCCAAATTAGTTTAAAATCAAATAAAAGTCCCAGGAACCGTACGTTCTCCGAGACTGGTAAAACAGCGTGGTTCATTAAAATATTGGGGGCTGGCTGTATTTTGAGTAATATATGGAAGTGAACGACCGTCGTCTTGGCCACTGAGAAGATAAAGCCACTACGCGATGCCCACATCCATAGATTGTTGACAGCTAATTATATCTGCCGTTCAGCCCTGTGGAGACTCGATGAACTCCAATAAATAGCGTAGTCATCCACGAAAAGGCATGAACGAACAGGTAAGCGCACATTGTCTACAATGCTATTTATCGCAATATCGAACAACGTACAGCTTAAAATACTACCCTGAGGCATCCCATTTTCTTGAATAAAATCATCGGTTAAGGTGTTGTTTAACCTTACCTGGAAGTGTTTATCTGACATAAAATTATATATAAAAATAGGGAGGTTCCCCCGAAAGCCCCAATTAAATAGGGTTTTTAAAATGCCGTACCACCAGGTGGTGTCGTAAGCCTTCTCCAAATCAAAGAAGACAGCCAAGAGGTGTTGTTTATAGAGGAAGGCGTCACGAACTGCTGTCTCAAGGCGAAAAAGGTGATTCACCGTGAATCGGTTACGACGAAAGCCACATTTCATATCGGATAGTAGATTTCGGGATTCCAAATACCATATAAATCTTTTATTGATAATTTTCTCTAAAATTTTGCATACACAACTAGTTAATGCTATAGGTCTATAACTAGTTGGCTCTAATTTATCCTTGCAACTTTTATATATAGGGATAACGGTTGCTTGCCTTCACAGTGTTGGGAACTGACGAGATTCCAAAACACAATTGTAGAGGTCTAAGAGGAACCCCCGTCCAGCAAGGGGCAGTTGGTGCAACATTTCGTAATGGATATCACCCGGTAAAGAATCTGTGTTGCCCGCCTGGGACAGGCATAAATAATTTCCTCTTTAGTAAAGGGGGAGTTATAATCCTCCCCCCGACTTTGGCCAATATCAATAGTAAGGTGCTCGATGTTCCGCTTATGCACCGTGAACTCGTTAGATTAGCTCGCAGTGCTAGAAATAGCGGCGAGTATCGAGCACAATACATTGACAACCTCCACAGGGGAGGAGACAAGTGAACCGTTACACATGAGGGCAGGTATATTATTAATGGAATTGTTGCTAATACTTAATTTACGTATATTGTCCCAAACCTTAGTTGTGGGAGTGGTAATTGTAAGGGCAGAAATAAACTGTCTCCGAGGCTCTCTTCTGCTTTCTCGAATAACAAGGCGAGAATTGAGCACGTAGAATCCGGAATGTTTCCAGATTCTCCAAAGTGGGACGTCGATGAAAGAGGCGTAGGGCCCTTCCACGATCAGAAATAGCCAACTGACACTCCTCGTTCCACCAGGGAACAGGACGGTGGTGCGGATTTGGCGAGAATTTAGGGATGGAAGCGTTCGCCGCCACGATGACCGTCGAAGTAAAATGCCCAGCCTTAACATCAACGTCAGGATGTTGGGATTCACTAAATACGGCGAGCTCGCGGAATCTATCCCAGTCAGCACGTTTTAGCACCCAATGGGGTATCCGCGCTGTGCTGGGAAGATCTTGAAGTGGTGAGAGCAGAATGGGATAATGATCACTGCCGCATAGGTCCGGGTGGACCTCCCAAAGGAAGTGAGCAGCGATCCCGGGACTACATAAGGTTAGGTCGATGGCAGAGAATACACTATTGAAGGTAGAGAAGTGTGTCTGGGTATCGGTGTTCATTAACATCAGGTTTCCCGAGACGAGAATATCCTCTACCATCCTCCCACGGGCGTCTGTAAAATTAGACCCCCACACCAGGTTATGCGCATTAATATCTCCCAAGATAATATAGGGGGCGGGAAGTTGTATAAAGAGGGCCTCTAGAGTCCTCTTAGGAACACGCTCACCCGGTGGGAGGTAAATGCAGCATATTGTTACTTCCAAAGGGAGGGAGACTCTGACAGCAATCACTTGGAGATCAGAAACAATATTAATATATTTATGGTACATATTGCTACGTGCAAGTATAGCCACACCTCCGCTAGCCCGATCAAAGAAAGGCTTGTCGGTACGATCTACACCGTACCCACGAAGCATCGGGTTATCAGTTGGGCAGAATTGGGTCTCCTGCAAGCACAAGATGGGAGGACGCAGGGAAGAGATTATTTGTTTAATTTCCTCTTCACGAGTAAAGAAACCCCTACAATTCCATTGTAGTAGCGACATACTTTATTAATATAAAATTTAGTTATCCTCGCAATCCATGTCACTATCATTTAAAAATAAAAATTGATTGAGGGCCTTGTTAGGTCCTCTTGCCTTTCCCAGTCTCTCCTGGACCTCCCGCTTCAGGAGAGGCTTCGGTTTGTCTCTGAGAGACTGGGTTGTTGGACCCTTAGGTGAAGGCTTTGTAAAGGTCTTCGACGCTTTATTTATTGTAATTTTTTCGGCGGTCCCTCGCTGGTCTTTCCTCATATAAGTGTTAAAGAGACCTGCTATTGAGAATAGAAGTGCCTTGGAAATGTTGTATAGGGCGTACTTTGTACCCATAGCTGTAGCTGTCACGACTATAAACAAGATTAGGAATTAAGTTATCCGGGAAAGAATGGGGGTATAAAGATTATATGAGATAGTAGAGAAAGCAAGACTGAGATGGTATGAGCATGTAATTAGGTTGGAGAAGGAGATGATGCTAAAGAGAATTTTAGAAATGAAGTATGTAGATAAAAGACTGCAAGGGAGGCTAAGAAAGAGATGGGAGAAGCAGATAACAGAAGAAAGTGTACACATGGGAGGAGAAGATTAGTAGCCATTAAAGACGAAAGAAAGGTGTTATCATAGAGGAATATGGAAGCATTTTCTAACTGAACCGGCCACAGGCTGGAAACAGGTTGATGATGATGGTGATGATGGTGATGATGGTGATGATGGTGATGATGATGATTTTCACAACATAGAATAGTTTTTATTCACATTTTATTTCTGGAATAGTTTACAACGCTAGCCAATAACACATTTATTGAAGGGTGCCATAGTCAATATATTAAAAATAATTACATTTTTAAACAAAGTAATTTATATATTTACCAACGAAAATTAGGCTTAAGAGTTAAACATAGGCCTACTAGCCACTCATACTATAGCGGAGTTTTCTTTTATTAATATTGATACGTAATTTAGACGATGTTATAATACAAAAATAACCCACCTCGGTGGCGTAGTTGGCTAACGCGCTAGTCGTGTTGAGCTCGACTGCTTAGGACGGGGAGATCGAGGTTCGAATCTTTGTCGGGTGTACTGGGGTTGGTTTTTTCTAAATGGTTTTCAACTCTCCTTCCACGCAAATCCGGGTTCACTTCCTCTAATTCAACCTTCCCAATTCCTAATCCATTAGCGTAATTAGTACTTAATGCGTATAACCCGAACGGGTAGTAAGACGCGGTGCCAAATATTATTATTATTATTATTATTATTATTATTATACAATTATTAATGATCAGGATATTTTGCTATCCAATAGGCCTGCTGGATTATTTATTTTAATCCTAGTCTAGTTAGAGGCTGTTTTTTTGGGATCATATACGTATATACAACGACCCTAGTATCTTGTAAACCTGTAATATTTACACACCTTTAAACCAATATTAATTATTTGTTATGCTCAGTTTTATTTTTTGTAATATAGGTACTTCAAGTGTAAACTATTATATTCATGCATATTGTGTAAGTTTAATTTATTAATGAAATAGATACATCTCTGTAATTAAGAACACGTCACGTATGACGTATCTGGAAAAAATGTATTCCTTAAAACTATCAACAGAAAAATAGAAGAGGCGAATTTAATGAGACATAATCAAACGACTTTTAAATTTATTTTAAAATTATGTTCCGTTAAAGGAAGTGTATTATTATTATCTTATTTTCTCATGTAATTATATGTATTTGTAAGGTACTTGTGTACTTTTCAGTACAGTCATAGGTCTTACGACTGTTAGCCAACACTATGATAAAGGAAATTATTATTATTATTATTATTATTATTATTATTATTATTATTATTATTATTATTATTATTATATGCTATTACTTTGGTTTTATGACATCCATTTTTTGAACCAACTGGTCATGATCTTTAAATAGAACATGTAGGCTTACCTGTTTTGACGTATCAAAATGTACCAACTCTTATTTTTTCCCGTTTCGACATCAAAGTACCGGTATACACTTTTTTGAAACCAACAAAAAACAAAATCATTTTATAATCTTTTTTATTAAATTCCAAATCTGAATGGCCGTGTAAAATTTTTAGATTTTAGTTTTGTGAACTGAACAAATGAAAGAAACATTGAAGTATTTTAAAGGTAAAATTTAATTTCAAACCATTTGACTTTTTCCAATTTCATTATTGCATAGAAAACAAACAAAAAAAATGTTTAAGTTCGGAGCAGGACAACATATCAGCTGGTTGCCAATATAAGCCAATATTAGTGTTATCTAAGTCACGAATATAAAATGTGTTCGTTGTTAAAATTTAGTTTTATCAACTTATTGTTATTTTCAATTCTTGATTTATGTGATGTTTGCACTCAAATTAATATAAGTGTGTTTCATAAAAATTGTTGGATAAAATAATATTTTATATCCATCCTCCCTAATTGTCATTTTTGGAATGTCCAAATCTAATGTTTGGTTTCCCCTATAGCACTCAGTCAGTCCCCCACCCATCAATTTATCATTGTCAATATAGTATCGATTATCATTTTTGATCACCATAGGAATCGAACTGCCACCTTCAACTTAATAGACAGACGTGCTAACGACTGTGCTTTTACAGAACTGGTGGTTGTATTATTTGTAGGGAACTGGTTAGCCAGAAGCTATGTTTGAAAATAAAAACACAGTGAAAAAGGAAGAAGCTATAAAACTAATACCTAAATCGAAATATTTGCTATTTTGCTGTCACAAAAAAAAAAGTCTCTCCTACCGTAGCAAGCGTAATCTGAAATCCAATTAAATGGTATATTAGTGCAAGTACTAATAAATCTATTTAATTCTCCAATCAGACAAATGCTGCGCTATCTATGAACAAAGCTAACAGTTGTATCTTACTGTTTTATACGGCTCTCAACAGATGTCGGAACAAATTAATTTTAAATTTCTCTCGACAGAGAGCAGCTGACACAAACTAAGCGAATTTAAAAAGATAGCTTCTACACCTCATTACATATTGTTATTATTTCACTCACGGTGCGGTCGATTTAAATTAACAACTTAATTTGGGGCTGAGCCTACTTGTACCCACTTTGAACTACCAAATTATTATCATGATACTCACTTTAAAAAAAACTCTCAAGAATAACATGTTATTTTAATCTTAATTACTTTGTTTGTCTAGTTTTACATTTTTATCACACTGTACGAGAAGCCTCAAGGGAATTTTTACAAAAGAACTAATTATATCAAGGGTCGTACTGAGGCTCGATACATCACTTTTGCCCCAAAGTAATATTAATAATATTTATACATAAAAGCGAAGGCCTTCACTCACTCACTCACTCACTCACTCACTCACTCACTCACTAATTCTCACACTTCCCGAATAGCTAGAAGGCCGAAATTTAGTATAATTATTAATTAGATGATACTTAAAAATACTACGAAAATTTCCAAATTGGGCTCCAGGAATTGGGGGCAGTATTTGGGCATCTATAGATAAAATTAAAACTATTAAGGAAGGTAGAAAATTGAAAATTGGCACGCAGGTAGAGGTACAATTATTACAGATAATCAAACAAACCTTCTTATAATATGACATTTTAATTATTTCAGAGCTGGTAAAATGGGGAATTCACTCATAGTCAACGAGTTCTGTCTTCGGAGATTGTACACAACATAAACAAAACACATTTCATGCTTTTTATTAAAATAAAATCAATGATGATCTTTATACCAATGATTTTGAAAATGGTGGTTTCTACAGCCTTGATTCCATGGTATAGCATTTGAAGGTTGATGGGGTTTTTCATCGGACGCAATATCTTCATGTTCAATTGTAAAAGGTATAGGTTGGACATTCGAGACTGTAGGATCTGAAA
>JBCFYV010002255.1:42403295-42444055 GCA_039000515.1 Timema cristinae
GTGACATTAAATTTTATTAAAAATAAATTTTGAATGGATTTTAAAAATAGGCAAAGAGCATTAATATAATATACCACTAAAATGGTATTGAAATATATTATGAATTTATAATATGCTAGTAAGAAGACTAACTATTTTCTTATAAAACTCTTTTATCTGTATTACTGGTAACAAGAATTGAATTATGTTTGATCCTCATAGTATTTTATTAAAAATATCATGTTCTGAACACTTTTATTTATACACTTTCCTCACTTTATTTGAAATAGTACATTATTTAAAGAAGTATTGCAAATGTCACGCTGTCACTCAAATAACATCCACTGTATAAATTAAGGCGGCAACATGGCTGAGTATTGAGACTTGTTGCAGACATTTAGAAATCACATATTATTTAAGAAGTTGTTTGATTTTTTTAAATCTTGTTTTCACCAAAATCTAGGCGAAAGTTATCAACAAGTTTATGAACAATTAAAAAGTTTAAATTTTATGTTTTAAGTCCTTTTTTTTTTTGTCTAGTACCTACCGGTAATAATTTATTTATTCCCATATTTACTTAACTTGGCATCGGTACCAATGAAGAGGATTGATGCAGCAATGGCTACAAATTATCATATTAAAATGTATTCGAAAACTTTTATTTGGAAAGGTTCTCTATAATGAGGCCTCACTTCACCTTATAGTTATGGTTTACTCGTTAAAGGCTAACAAATTTACATTGATTTTGAGCTTTTGGTGTTTAACTCTAAGCAAAATGTCATTATGTGAAGAAGAAAAATTCACAAGAACTTTAAAACGACCCCTATTTAAGTTCTCTATGTCTCTCAACTCTAACAGTTTTGTGGGGTGGAAATGTTAGTTAAATTGGGCAGATTAGATAAATAATAAGCTGTAAATTCGCTAGGAAAACTGGGTTTTCCTTGGAAGTTAATATATTTTGCCAACACCCTGGATCCATAAACTCTAAAACGAGAGTTTGTTTGCCAAAATCGGTTTAGCCGTTTTCTTGTAATTTCAGTTGCCAGAAATGTGTTTATCAAATCACACACACAACACAAAACAAACAAACAAACACACACTATACCTTTAGGAAATAATTATAATATTTTTTGCTTCTGTGACACTATTAATATGAGGTGCACACAATTTAAAAAAAAAAGTGAATTTATTTGGTTTAGCACTTGTACATTTGAGTTCTGAGCAACGGAAGCACAAGAGTTGGCAGGCGGTGTTTCAATGATAGCTCTTGTAGTAACCAATTAGTCCACACGTCCCTCATATACTCTCCCTTAAAACTATGACTGAATAATGACCCTGACGACCCTGGATATATCACTGGTAAAGAGTTAAGCCAAAGGTCCTAGGTTCTAGATCCTCTGCCTAGGTGCTGTTTCTAAACTAATTTAGTTTAATTTAATATTAAATGATGATACAAATGACATATGTATATTTTATCAAGTTGTGTTTGTTGAAGGTACCGACAAGACAGTGTCTCGGGGCTGCCTGACAGAAGCTGTCGACTACTACTGCACAGGCCTGGGCTATTGCGAGACCTGTCAGGGAGACTTCTGTAACGGCAACACCAACTTCCACGGTGGTCTTTCAAAACTATTCAAGTTTGCTAAAGAAGCGTAGAAGAGCTCTCACAACTAGGTGAAGATCGTGTCATAAGATATATAACCTTCTGAAACATTATTACATCCTAGCTTAAGTGTTAAAGTTCCTTTTTTAAACAAATACTTCCACAAGGCCACACCAATATTATACTTATTTTATATCATCTCAGTGCTTTGGTAATAATACACTCAATAAGTTTGGTAGTTTGAAAGATCTGTGTTATTATGGCTATAAAAATGAGGGACAGGTCTATAATGTATTAGTTTGGTTTTACAAATAAAATGTTTATAACTTTTCTGTCTTGAAATAGTTGTGAAAAAACTTAGTACTGACAGATACATTGAAAACTATAATATTTTTAGTAATTATTACTATAAACTTTATTTCATAACTCAGCTAGCTACATTATATTCCTGAAGTTTTTTCAAATGGACTTGATACCTCTTTCACAATATTTTTACTTTATTTATTAGTTGAAACCTATTTCACAGATTGTATGTGGGTCAGGGAAGTCATTGGATCATACATTTTAAAGAGTAAGCCTTCCTAATTGTAAGACTTTTATCATCAATGTTATCTGTAATAGAGACGGTTTTGTTTAATACATTTAAATGTAAAATAGGTTTTTCGAAAATTTAAGTTTTCACTGAACGTTTTTTCTAAGTACTACCTATCTTTGTTAACTGTCTTAAAAGGACTAAATGGTAAAGTAACTTTGTTAGCAGATTTCCCCCATGATGATAAAATCTCTGACATTATTCTAAATGTAACAGATGTTTTATAAATGACAAGTTTGTGCTCTCTTATCTACACGTTTCACAATGTTATCAGGGATTAGAGAGACAGCTTATTGTCACTTATATAGCAACTGTGCTTGGAAGTGTCAACATGATAAAATAGCTGTGTTAGGTAATGCAACATGAATATGATTCACTATATATCAATATTTGTCAAATATTTAACAAAATAATATTCAAATGATTAAAACCTTTACTTTTCATTAAATAAAATAGGTAGGTATTCATTTGAATACATATTTTAAAAACTTACAAATACAAGTGCATGTATGAGTTTTAAATTAAATGTCAGATAAAATTTGTTCATACATTGACTATATTATTATAATGTATTCCTATATTTTTTTATCACTGTAATCTGATAACATATACATAACATTTTAACAACATGTTTATTTAAGTAACACTTTTGAAAGTTTATTTAATTTTTTGTTCAGATGTGAAATTAATCGATATTAGGCTATTTATATTTAAGTCGCATTTAAAAAATAATTGTAAAATATACAGACATAGTTAAACTTTAATATAAATACTTCACACTATTTATCCAATTGTGTGAATACTATTTTTAATAATTATAATGTTTTGGTTATTATTATAATCATTATTTATAATGGTTTTGTTTTAAAATATTAAATCTTGACATTTTATACAAAATATTTGCTATAAAATCTTATCTTTGCATTTGTGCTCATGTTACAACTGAGGTTATGTTGATGTATTAAAATGACAGTATTGTTAAATTATTTTCAAAAATTTAAATACGAAATGTTGTAAGACTGAATATTTTAAGGTACCTTTATAGTAAAATAAAATTATGTTCATAATAATTGGTTTGTTAATTATTAATTTGTATTCCTAAAGTTCCACAAAAAAAAACCCAACATCAAATCATGTTTGAAAATGAAAACTAAAATAACTGAAGGTTCACTTAAAGTATAGGTTCTCAAAGTGTGCAACGAAATTCCCTAGATGTGCTGTGAATTTCTCAACATTATGTTATCAAAGTATAAAAATTATATAAAGTATTTTTATTCAATATTAATTTTTTTAAAGAAATAAGAGAAAAATGTTGTAAAGCTTTAATATATTTATTTTCCAGAGAATTTAATGGCTTATAATCAAAGAATTGACTAATCAATGAGAATAATGCTATTTCTTAAACAAACAGTAGTTAGATTGAATAGAGCACAAACACAACTATTTTTGTTGGACTGAGAGAAGCTTCTTTGAGCATGTGTATGTCTGAGTCGCAATTAGTATAGCCAACTTACATGTTTGGTGCACTGCGAGGACTCGCCACAAAGAAACCACCATAGACCTATGAGTATGGGAACTCTATATAACCACATCAAGACTAGAAAAGCCCCAAATTTAAACCTAACATAGTTTCTATTATACTACGCTGCCCAGCTTTTGTATCTATATATCAACCTCTAATAATTGCTATCATTTATAGTAGCTCAACCAAGAACAGTGAAAGGAGTGAACAATGAAGTACAACCAAGAACAATAGTCCTAAGCAACCAAAAAAGAGAGCCACTTAGATTACTCTTACTCCAATGACAAGAATATGAATTTTACGAGTATTCTGTGGATATTTTATTTTTCCAAGTGAAGCTTTTTCAAGAAAAATATGTCTAAATTATACAACCACATACAAAATCACATTAAAAAGTCAAAGAAACATTATAATTTGTTTATTTTATATATAAATATAAAACAGGATATTGTTCCATTGTGATGGTCTAAACTTCCTGGAACGTATATTGATTCATAAATAATAAATTGATGTGCAGTCTTTGTTTAAGAAAATAATTTAGGTGCTAAATATTTTTACAAGTTGATTATAATACCCAGAATTCATTTACTTAGCATGATAAAGATTAGGTAAGTAAAGATGAGCTAGCTTATAAGTAACAAATAAATGAATTATCATAGCATTTTATTTTCCTTCGAGTTGCGAATACTACTTAGCACATATTTTAACTCACTTTGTCTCCAACAAATTCCGTCTCGTTATTAGTAACAGTTGACTAGTTTACAAGAATTTGTATACATCGCGAGAAGAGCTCATAATTATCCAGTGATCTGAGACCATTTAGAGCATGCGCTAAACATACCAGATGCCTCATAATAATAATAATAATAATAATAATACATTTGGAGTTTATATGCCCATGAACAAACAGCATCTTCTAATTTAAAAAAAAGTAAAATCCCCATTCCTAAAGAAAAATAATCATCATACACCTGTTGTAAAGAGCTGAGTGAAAACTAACATTAATAAACAATACAAACGTATTAAAATAGGTCCATACTAATAGTGTTAAAACTAATCTCACCATGAGATAATATTTAAGTGAACTCGAATGTAATTTAAAATAGCCAGGCGAATAGGGGCATACTTGCGACACTCCACCAGAATATATAGAAGAGGGTGCCACGACACACCGTCCCTGATGAACCACAATTTGTTCTGAGGAAAGAAAGGTCGAAACCAACTGCTCGTGACAGGTGCGTAAGACCCCACGACGAACATAGCCCTCTAGCTCTAAAACATGATACCCAAACTTGCTTCAGGAGGGAGATGGACTGCCTCCTTGCCTACCTGGTCCGCCAGTTAATTACCTGTTAAACCAGCGTGACCAGGAATTCAGATGAAGGTGAGCTGAGTGTTTAATAAACCACTTTTAAAAATTGGCTCATATACCATCTCCACGAGGGGGTTCGAGGAGTACAACGTGGGCAATGCCAACAAAGTACACATGGAATTCGTGCAGATGAGGACAGAATGGTGACAATTACTTTATACGAAACACAACGATTTAAAAATGGAGTATAGTTCCACCTTAAAAAAAAAAGCTGTCGCTTTAAAACTTGTCAAGATAGAGAGGGGATTGAGGTAGGCGTATCTTCCAAGGAGAAACTCGACCTGGGGATGTGGGGATAGCCTTTGGCAGGACTATCCCAAACGTGTCGAAAACCGATAGCATCCGGATCCCAACCGGCCTTGTACTACGCCATTTGGTTTCATACAAGACATGGTTGGTTTGATGGAACACGGTAGGTAACGTGCTGTGGCAAAGCCTCACTGGCATCAGCACAGATGCTGAAAACTTTACTGGTACAAAAAGCACCAGTAGCTAGTCGGATGCTAGCATGATGGACACTAGCCAACATTTTTAGCGACGATGGTTTAGCAGAACCTTACACAAAGCTTCCATAGGCCATCTTCGATCTACCAAGTTCCTGTAAGGGCGCTTCAGTGATTCCCTATCAGAACCCCAAGGGCGACCGCTAACTACTTTAAGCAGATTGAGAGCTTTGACACAACTCGCTTTAAGGTGTGTGGAATCAATGTTAATTTAAAATCAAATAATATTCCAAATAACTTTACGGTTGCTGAGACTGGTAAAATAACGTGATACATTAAAATATTCGGTGATGTGTGTTTACCACGTAATTTATGGAAGTGGACGACCGTCGTCTTGGTTAAGGAGAAGCGATAGTCATTATTCGATGTCCACGTTCATAGATTGCTGATGCTGACAGTGATTCGTATCTGCAATTTAGCCCTGTGTGGGCTTGGCAAACTGCAATAAATTGCGAACTCATACCCTAAAAGGCATGAACGCACAGGTAAACACACGTCCGCAATGTTATTTATAGCAAAAGCGAACAATGAGCAGCTTAAATCTTTTCTCCTTGGGTATACACCATTTCTTCCAATATAATCAAAACAGAGAAGGTTTTATTCATCCTTACCCGGAAGAGTTTATCTTACATATTAATATTAAGGCTTGAAGGCACATCGAAACACAGAGTTAATTAGCGCCTTAAAAAGGATTTATGGTGAAATCCCCGTAGAGAAAACAATAAAAGTGATATAACTGCTTTAAAAAAGCGGGTGAATAAACTACACTAAAATCATAAAACAAAGAGTTTATAATTATAAAAAACAAAGTAAAATCCCTCTTGGGGTAAATAGTCATAATGCATTTGCTGAAAACGGAAAATGTGTGAAAAATAAATAGATAATACAAGCGTTTAAAAATATGCTATAAAAGCTAAACCTAACCTCAATATGAGATAATAACCAAGTGAACTACTCTGTAAGAGTGAGACGCAAATGAAATTTAAAATTTTCGCCTAGCGTATAAAACGGAGTAAACTTATGACTCCACCCACGCCGTTGCGTAACAATTCATCAAGGTCACCATTAAAATCAAGAGAGAGGCGAATAGGGCATACTTGCGACATTCCACCAATATGTGGTCCACACTAAGAGGATCATCTCTCAATAAAAATTCATGGTTAAGAAATGAATGCTCGATGCAGAGCCTTGTCACGATGATCACCTATCCTATTGAATTTTGATAATAATAGGGTCATCATGGCACACCACCCCTTATGGTGCGCAGCTTGTTCTAACCAGGGGTTGAAACCCATTGCTCGTGCCAAGTGCGTACGACACCACGCCGCCAAACATTACCCTTTAGATAGTTCTAAAAACATAACAACCAAACTCACCTCAGGAGGGAGATAAACTGCCTTTTTGGCTGCCTGGTCCACCAGTTCATTAACTGAGAGATCAGCTAGACTAGGAACCCGGCAAAAGGTGAGTTGGGTGTTTAACAAACCAAGTTTAAAAATGTAATCATGTATAGTCTGAATGAGGAGATTTCAGGAGTCCAATGTATACCATGCCAACAGAGGACTCATGTAATCCATTCAGACGAGAACAGAAATTTGAAAATTATTATATACAAAACAAAACCAATTAAAAATAGCAAACAATTCAGCAATAAAAAATACTGTCTTAATTTGGTAAACCAATTTAAAATTAGAATATCCCACAGCAAAAGCGTATCAAATGGAAGCTCGAGATTTCAATCCATTCGTGTAGGTGCGCTTATCCTCGAAAGCAAGGGGAATAATCTCATTAAAGGTTATCTAATATATAATGTTCTGTGTTTTTGATTTAGCGAACTTGGTAAGATCAAAATGACATTTTGGTAGTCGTATCTTCCAGGGAGAATATATTAAAGGTTTTTATACACCTCGCTTCAAAGTCTTTGATATGTGGGATTCACGTTAATTTAAAATCAAATAAAAGTCTCAGGAAATTTAGTTGACTAAGACAGGTAACGTGGTTCATCAACATATTGGGGACTAAATATATTCCGCGTAATCTATGGAAGTGGACGACCATCGTCTTGGCTGTGGAGAAGTGAAAGCCACTACGCGATGCCCCCGTCCACATATTATTGAGAGCGAGTTGTATCTGCCGTTCAGCCCTGTGGAGATTCGATGAACTGCTATAAATTGCGTAGTTATTCCTAAAAAGGCATAAATGGGCAGACATTTTCTAGTTATTATTAACCCTAGAATGGTAAGGTGGGTTACTGCACACCCCATCTTATATTCTTTATGTTGCCAGGCTTGAATAGGGGGAGGGGTATCTTTTGTTTCCGACCCATGTAAACTCAGTTGGAGTTTGACCTTCACAGTGGATGACGTGCTGAGCCCTGACTTCTTGCTATAGCTATAAGGTAGTTGGAACTATTTTTGTAAACAATATACCATCATGGGGTGTATTATACCCCACCTTACCATTTAAGAAACACATTTTTACTCGTATTTATTTTTATTTTACTTATTATATGTGATATAAAAACACTATTTAGGCTTTCTTACTTTATCCATATAAATATTATACTCTAGCTAGTTAATATACTTTAATAAGAAATGGTGCTTGGACTGAATGTCGATGAAATCCGAGAGTTGTTGGAAAGAAATGAAGATGATAAGTTATTTCCCCGACATTAGTTCACTGATGAAGAACCAGAAACTGTTATGGAACAACAAATCGATGAAAACGACGAACAGCCTGCAGAACAAAATGTATTAATAATTAGGCCGGGACCCAAACAAGGGGCCGAAAATGTTAAGGAACCAAGAAGCATGGAGTATCTTGTTCAGTGGAAATACTTTGAATAAAATATCTACTCATACAAATAAAGAAATTGAAAGGAACTCTGCAACATATTCTTATGACAACCATACTGTTAGACCAACAGATGTTGTAGAAATCAAAGCTTTGTTTGGTTTATTTTATTTGGCAGGCCTTTTACGAAGTGGTAGTCTAAATGTAGAAGAGTTATGGTCACACATTTATGGTAATGGTTTATTCAGGGCGACCATGTCAATGAAACGTTTTCTCTTCTTGACAGATTGCTTACAATTTGATAAGACAACTAGACCAAGAAGGGTAGTAGTTGATAAATTTACCCATATTAGGGTTATTTGAGAAATATTCATTACCAATAGTAAAAAGTATTATTCACCTAGTACACATATAACGATAGACGAGCAATTTATTTCAACCAAAGTTTGTTGCCCTTTTCTTATGTACATGCCCAATAAATCGGGCAAATACGGTATCAAGGTAATCATGATGAATGATGCTAGGACATACTATATGTGTGATGCAATACCTTACACAGGACCAATCAATAATCGCCCACGTAACGAGTTGGTACCAGAGTATTACGTACGTAAGCTAAGTAAAACCATATCAGGCTCCAAACGAAATATAACTTGTGATAACTGGTTTACCACCACTACACTTGTTGGCCGCATGCTGCAGGACCATAATATTACAATTGTATGCACACTAAACAAAAATAAACCCGAAATTCCTCCTATGTTCTATCAGGAGAGGGCCAGAAATGCTTCTGTTTTTGGGTTTTACAAGACCAAAACCCTAGTTTCATAATCTCGCAAGAAGAAAAAGAATGTCGTATTAGTATCATCCATGCACCACGATGACGGAATTGATAATGAAACAGGAAAGCCAGATATAGTGACAGCGTACAACAAAAATAAAGGAGGAACTGACTGTTTTGACAAACTATGTGCTACATTTACGACATCCAGAAAAAATAAGAGATGGCCTCTGCAGATGTTATTTGCCATGCTTGATCATTGTGGTGTAAATTGCTATATATTGTTTGTACTGGCTAATCCAGACTGGAAAGGTAATCCAAAACCTAACCAACGTTACTTTTTGAAAGAGCTAATTGCAAGCCTGACAAGAGATCATCTAGTAATGAGGAGTAAATCTGGAAATATTCCTAGAGCCATCAAGATCCACATCAGGGAGATACTAAATCTACCAGAGGCTGAAATCAAACCTCAAGTAGACCATGAGCAACCAATGACAATGAAAAGGTGTCATATTTGTCCACGGAGCAAATACAGAAAGACATAACTTAACTGTGAATAATGCAGGAAACCTATGTGTTCGGAACATCGGGCAATGTTGTGCCTAGATTGTGCTGAGTGAGCTATTCTGTATAAAAGATACTCTAAAGAAACTCTATATTTAGTATAATTCCTAACTTTCATATTGAAATTTAAATTTAAATTATTCCTTACTTAACACAACCACTATGTTTCATATATCTTACCATTATGAATAAATCATATATAACTATAATAGGCCTACATAGTGCATATTAAACGAAAAAAGTTTGTATTATTTTAATGACATTTTTATAACTGGGTATGACATTTAACATTTATGACATTGGCCTTACCATTTAAGGCCAAAATATTCACCTTACCATTGTTGGATTAGTTGAAATATTGAACAATGCACAATGTAGAATACTTGCCAAGAGGGCCCCTTTATTTTGAATAAAATAATCAGATTCAAACTTACACGGAAGTGTCTATATGAAATATTATTATTAGCACCGCGTCTTACTACCCATTCGGGTTATACGCACTTACGCTAATTTGTAATGGTAGGGTGATTGTGAGATGAAATGAAGGACCTACAGTTTAACGTGGAATCTGAACCACGGTGGAGGCCTGGCATTCCCCACATTCACAAGAAGTTTTGTCAGAGGTGAAGGAAGGGTTTGGTAATCAGATAAATCTTTGCCGGGACCGAGGATTGAACCCCGGCCGCCAGCATAGAAGTCTGACACCTTACCCCTAGACCACCAGGTCACCCAGTATATATGAAATGAAATTAGCTATAAAAACTGTGAGGTTCCCTCAAAAACCCCAATTACAAAGCGGTTTCAATATTCCGTACCACCAGGAGGTGTCGTACGCCTTCTCCAATATGAATAAAACAGCCAGAAGATGCTTTTTATTGAGGAAGGTGTCATGAACTATTGTCTCAAGACAGACAAGATGGTCCATAGTAGATTGGTTACGGTGAAAACCACATTGTATATAGGAAATGATATTGTGGAATTCTAAATCCCGTATAAATAGTATATTTATTATTTTTATTATATTTTGCATACACAGCTATGGGTTTGTAACTAGTTGCTTCAAATTTATCTTTGCCACTTTTAGGTATAGGAATAATGAATGCCCGCCTACATAGAAATGGGAACTGACGAGTTTCTCAAACAGTATTGTCGACAGTAACGGCTATCCTTCAGGGGGCAGTTGGACCAACATTTCATAATGGGTGTCGGCAGAGATGATAGTTTTGCTGTCAGCTTGGGACAGGGCATAAGTCAATTCCTATAAAGTGAAAGGGGAGCTATAATCCTCCCCCAACTTAGACCAAACTGCACACCGTGCCCTGCTTACGCACTGCGATCTCGTCAAGCTCACAGTGCTAGAAATTGCGGCAAAAATCGAGCCGAACACACTGATGACTTACAAAGGGAGGAAACAGTCAAACTATTAGACACACGGGCAGGTAGATTGTTTATATACTTATGACTGCCACAAACTACGAATGCTATCCCAAACCTTATTTGTGGAAGGGGAAATTGTAAGGGTAGGAAAAAATTTCTCCAAGACGCTCTTCTGCCCTCACGAATGACACAGCGAACTCTAGCGCGTAGAACCCGGAATGACCTCAAATTTTTCTCCAAAATATGACATCGATGGAAGAGACGTAGTGTCCTTAGAAGGTCAAAGATTGAAAAACGACACTCTTCATTCCACCAGGGAACAGGATGGTGGCGCGGATTTGGGAGTGGAAGCCCTCACTACCACGATGACCGTCGAAGCTAAGTGTCTTTTCCTAACATCCACATCAGTATAACTGGGTATTTCAACTATGGCAAGCTCACGAAACTTATCCTTGTCAGCACGTTTGACCACCCATTGGTGCACCCTTACTACACCGGAAGGATCTTGAAAAAGTTAAATAAGAATGGTAAGATAATCACTGCCACAGAGGTCTGGGTGAACCCCCCTTAGGAGGTGATTAGCAATGTTGGGGCTACATTAATTCAAATCAATGGCAGAGGATGCACCATTAAAGGTGGTGAAATGTGTCTGGTTTTCGGTGTTCAATAACACCAGGCTTCCCGAGACAGGAATACCATTGTCCCCCGTGCATCTGTAAAATTTGACCCCCACACCAGATTGTGAGGGTTTAAGTCCCGCAAGATGATATAGGGGCCGGATGTTATTTCAAGAGGGCCTCTAGGCTTCTGTTGGTAACATTATCCCCTGGTGGGAGGTAGATGCAGCATACTGTCATGTCCATAGAAAGGGAGATGCGGACAGCGATTACTTGAAGATCAGATATAATATTAATGTATTTATGCAAAAGTTTGAGAAATATGATTGACATTGTTGAATAAATGACTGATTTTGCAAGAAACTCGCCAAAACTTAAAATGGTTAAAGAAGAAAATACAAGAAAACTGGTCAGATGTGACTGGAGATGTTCTCTTGCCCCTTGTCTTAACAGCTTCAAAGCCCAAAGTTAGACACCGGTCAAGCAGAGGAGATGGCAAACGTTCTAGTAGTAGCAATCCAAAATTGCAGAACTGAGGAGAGATTCAACGGTACTTTTCAAAAGTCTGCCAAATTTTCATTGGATAATATAAAAATAAAAATGCCAAGGGGAATGCAAAACAATTTCAAAGATGTAACATGTCTGACCTAAACTCAGAAGTGTACTACAGGATCGGATAGTATTACCCATTCATTGACTGCCTTGTTCAAAAATTAAAGGATAGATTTGAAAGTAAGAACACGCTAATCACACATATTAGAAGTATTATATCACCATTTGCAGACAGATTCAACCATGAAAGAGTCATGGCAACTGTCAAACTCTATTTTTCAGACTTGTCTTGAAGTCTCACTGAGTTTGAAGGTGAGCTCAAGACATGGCATTTGTTGTGGTGCAACAATTAACGTAAACCAGTAGCAATTGAGAATCTAATGGCTTCCCCAACAAGTTTGTACCCTGATGTGAAGACTCTTCTGATGTTGTACCTCACAGTGCCTTTTACAACATGTACAGGGGAATGATAATTATCTACCCTTAGAAGAATAAAATCTTATCTTCGATCCACTATGGGGCAAGAAAGACTTAATGGTTTAAATGCACCTATCATTCATAGATACATTACTATGTAACACATTCAAGTTGTGGATAAGCTCGCGAGTATACACTCAAGGAATATGAAAATGCTTTTTGTCTAGCTTTAAATTTATGTTGCACTTTTTGACTCGTATGCATTTGCCTCACGAGAAGTTTAGATTTTAGAACACAATTAGATATTTAACATGCGACTACTAAGATTTATGTTTATAAAGTGAAAACCAATATAAAATATTCCGTCATGATTTTCATAAGTTTTTGATCTTATATATTATATTTAAGTAAAACCTTATGAAGATTAATCAAAAAGTGATTTTTATTTTGAATCTTATTGACAGTTTGTGAGAGAATAGGGGTGGGTGGTAGGAACTGGGCAAGGCAGTTGGCAAGAAGGATGCGTGTTAAGGAAAAATATTCCCATCAGCGCATGCAAATGTTTCTCCATTAAATATCTTTGTCCCCCCTCCCCCCTTTTACAATTTCTAAATTCGTGCTTGACTAGAGCCACACCTCCACTTGCCCGAAGAATTACTTGTCGGTAGGATATACATCTTACCCAAGAAGTATCGGGCTATCAGCAGTGTGGAAGTGGTTCTCCTGCAAACATTAAATTAAAGGATGGAGGTAAGAAATAAATAATTTAATTCCCTCTACACAACACAGAAATCCCTATAATTTCATTGTAGTAGCGACATTTTCATTGATCTTAAATCTATTAATCCATGCAATTCATAAAATTATTCCTTAAAAACATAAAGTGGTTTAGAACCTTTTTAGGTCTACGTGCCTGACCCAGTCTCTCCTGGACTTCCTATCTTAGAAGAGGTTTTCAATTTTCCAACAAAGACCGGGGGACCGTGTCCTTTCACGAACTTTGAAAACCACCATTGGAATTTTTTTATTTGTTTTAATATTAGTAGTCCCTCGCTAGGCTTTCTTCAAACCACCAGTGGGACTCGCCTTTGCAGCCTAAACTGTTTCACACCACAACTCAGACTCTAGAGTCTCAGAGGAGGGAATAGGCGGCTCCACAGTAGCTGCAGGGAATTTACTTCTGAAGGATGTAACCGAGAGGATTCTCCAAGGAGGGCCTGGGGGTGTTTCTAGAGGATGGCTTAGTGGGTGTTCCCCGAGGAGGGCTCTGCGGTTTTCTCCAAGTAGAACTAAAGGGTGTTACTCAAGGATAGCCCAGGGGTGTCCCTCGAGGAGGATTCAGGGGAGGACACCAAGGTGTATTCCTCGGAGTATGGTGGTGGAGAGGACCTTTAGTAAAGTGTCCACTCCGTACAAATTTAGGTTTAGACGCTACCAAATTTGGAACAGTGTGACTTTTAATGTCTCGAGTATAGACTAGTGGCATGAGTCATGTTGACGTCTTAGAGAGATTAAATGCTCAATAGCAGTTGGGACAACTTATTTTATGACTAATATAATTTGGCTATATGAGATCTGAAATACCAGAGTCTGACTAGATACGTATTCCTTGCATGGCTTGGCATAATAGATCTTTCTTTTCAGAATAAATCTCTTGTCTCTGGTCAGTAAATAATTTTTCTCACACATCACATTGTGTTGATAGGAGTAAGAGTAAAACTTAACAATAGATTCTTGACAAAACAATTCACGTCTTTTAAGCTTGTAGAATGCTTAGCCAAATTTTAATCGAGTTATTCCTAGCTCAGGAGAAGAAAAGAGCGGAGTGAGGGGTACACTAAGTCAGGAAGGATTGGATGGAAAAAATGGACAGAAATTCTGGAACGGAACATGAAAGGAAGTAAGAAAGAGTTATATATAATCTGGTAGGAAACAGAAGGGGAGGGAAAGTACAAGGAGCTAGAATGATGGATGAAGAAGGAAGAACGTGGAAGACAAGAGAGGAAGAAATGAAACATTGGTTGAGATATTTTGAGGAGATTTTTAACCTGGAAGAGGAAAGGAGAAGGTACAGGAATACTGTAAAAGAGAGTCATAAGACCTATTTTCAAGAAAGGAGACAGGAGGAGGCGTACAAATTATAGGGGGACAATGCTAATGTGCTACTGCACAAAAATACACGTGAATACCGAGTCCCAGATCAGAGCCTTCCACACTTTTATATTGTTTTGAAGGAGAGGAGTGCCCCCTCACCACTATTTGTAATGGTAATGGTCATGAATAAAGTGGCAGATGACTTTATGGAAAGGAGGGAGAAGAAAGAGGAAGTACAGGAATGGAATGAGGAAGTGAAAGAATGTGGAATGAAATATAGCATGGCAAAGTGTGAAGTGATGGTAATTACAAGGAAGAGGATAAGGCCTAGCAAAACTATTAAGTTGTATGGAGTAGAGCTAAGAAAAGTGCGAAGAGTAAAATATCTCGGAAGCGTGTTTGAGGTGAAAGGTGGAAGTAGAAAGTATTTATTGAGATGATGGCAGCAGGGAGAGTTTGTTCTATAGGTGTTAAATTATTATTATTATTATTATTATTATTATTATTATTATTATTATTATTATAATTATTATTATTAGGGTTTAGAGGCCCATCGACACATTAAGGTCATTAGGGCATTGAAATATATTGAAAACATAATAAAATCCCCTCAGCGGAGACACATAATAATTCACCTGCAGAATATACAGGTAAATACACAATATATAAAATAATAAATGATATAAATATAAAATAATAGATAAAAAAAAGCGATAAAATGCCCATCTGAGACACTCCATAGGAGTGCTCAAATGGGCTCGTGGTATAAATTAAGTGCTACACCTGCTATAAAAAACCACAGGTGTATCACTCCAATAAAATGACAAAACAAACATATTAAAATAATAATACGTTAAAAAGACAAAACAAGTTAAAGTGTACTAAAACTGTTAAAACATCAAAACAAAAATATTAAAGAATGTTAAAAAGATCTCAATATGAGATAAAGTCCAAATGATCCACTTTATAGAAGTGACTCAAATAGCATTAAAAAGATCCGCCTGGAGTATAAAACGGAGTAAACAAATAGCTCCATCCGTGCTATTGCGTAATAAAAAACGTAGGTTACCTTTAAAATTAAGAGCCAGGCGGATAGGGGCATATTCACGAAACTCCACCAAAATGTGATGCACACTAAGAGGAGCATCGCAAAACTCATTCACTGGGGGTGGGTCAACTCTCAATAAAAACCCATGGATAAGTGATGTGTGTCCGACGTGGAGTCTTGTCACGATGACCTCCTCTCTTCTAGACTTTCGTATAGAAGAGGGCCACCGCGACACACCGTCCCTGATGGACCGCAGCTTGTTCTGAGCAGGGGTCGAGACCCACTGCTCGTGCCAGGTGTGTAAGACCCCACGCCGAACATAGCCCTTTAGATCTAAAAACATGACACCCAGACCCGCCTCAGTAAGCAGGCGTGCTGCCTCCTTGGCCGCTTGGTCCACCAGTTCATTTCTTGAAAGAACGGCGTGTCCAGGAATCCAGCAAAAGGTGAGCAGGGTGCTTAATGAATCAATTTTTAAAATTTGTTCATGAATCATCTGCACGAGGGGATTCCAGGAGTAGATAGTGGACAATGCCAACAGAGCACTCATGGAATCCGTGCAGATGAGAACAGAACGGTGACTATTTCGGTATACAAAACATAACGATTTAAAAATGGCATATAATTAAGCCGTAAAAACACTGGATTCACCAGGTAAAGCAAATTTAAAATTGGATCCTTCCACAACAAAGGCGGATCCTACGGAGGCCCTGAATTTTGAGCCATCCGTGTAAATGCGTTTAAAACCCCGAAAGCGGATTGCGAGAAGCTCATTGAAGGTTCTCTCGTATACAAAGTATGGGGTGGTCGCTTTTAGGGAACTTGGCAAGTTCAAAATGGCATTGAGGTAGGCGTATCTTCCAGGGAGAAACTCGACCTGGGGATGTGGGGATAGCCTTTGGCAGGACTATCCCACACGTGCTGAAAACCGATAGCATCCTGATCCCAACCGGTTTTGTACTACGCCATTTGGTTTCATACAAGACACGGTTAGATGGATGAAACACAGGACGGTAGGCAACACGATCTGGCATGCAATGCAGTTTCGACACGTAAGATGCCAGAAGATAGGCCCACTGGTAAGAAAGAGAAGGCTCACCGTCGTCAGCACAGATGCTGACGACTGGACTGGTACGAAAGGCACCAGTAGCCAGTCTAATGCCAGCATGGTGAACACTATCTAGCATCTTTAACGCCGAGGGTCTAGCTGAGCCATAAACAAAGCTCCCGTAATCTAGTTTAGATCTTACCAAGGCCCTATACAGGCGCATCAAGGTTTCCCTATCAGCACCCCAGGACCGACCGCTAACCACTTTGAGCAAATTCAATGCTTTAATACACCTCGCTTTCAGGTCTTTGATGTGGGGGATCCAAATTAGTTTAAAATCAAATAAAAGTCCCAGGAACCGTACGTTCTCCGAGACTGGTAAAACAGCGTGGTTCATTAAAATATTGGGGGCTGGCTGTATTTTGAGTAATATATGGAAGTGAACGACCGTCGTCTTGGCCACTGAGAAGATAAAGCCACTACGCGATGCCCACATCCATAGATTGTTGACAGCTAATTATATCTGCCGTTCAGCCCTGTGGAGACTCGATGAACTCCAATAAATAGCGTAGTCATCCACGAAAAGGCATGAACGAACAGGTAAGCGCACATTGTCTACAATGCTATTTATCGCAATATCGAACAACGTACAGCTTAAAATACTACCCTGAGGCATCCCATTTTCTTGAATAAAATCATCGGTTAAGGTGTTGTTTAACCTTACCTGGAAGTGTTTATCTGACATAAAATTATATATAAAAATAGGGAGGTTCCCCCGAAAGCCCCAATTAAATAGGGTTTTTAAAATGCCGTACCACCAGGTGGTGTCGTAAGCCTTCTCCAAATCAAAGAAGACAGCCAAGAGGTGTTGTTTATAGAGGAAGGCGTCACGAACTGCTGTCTCAAGGCGAAAAAGGTGATTCACCGTGAATCGGTTACGACGAAAGCCACATTTCATATCGGATAGTAGATTTCGGGATTCCAAATACCATATAAATCTTTTATTGATAATTTTCTCTAAAATTTTGCATACACAACTAGTTAATGCTATAGGTCTATAACTAGTTGGCTCTAATTTATCCTTGCAACTTTTATATATAGGGATAACGGTTGCTTGCCTTCACAGTGTTGGGAACTGACGAGATTCCAAAACACAATTGTAGAGGTCTAAGAGGAACCCCCGTCCAGCAAGGGGCAGTTGGTGCAACATTTCGTAATGGATATCACCCGGTAAAGAATCTGTGTTGCCCGCCTGGGACAAGGCATAAATAATTTCCTCTTTAGTAAAGGGGGAGTTATAATCCTCCCCCCGACTTTGGCCAATATCAATAGTAAGGTGCTCGATGTTCCGCTTATGCACCGTGAACTCGTTAGATTAGCTCGCAGTGCTAGAAATAGCGGCGAGTATCGAGCACAATACATTGACAACCTCCACAGGGGAGGAGACAAGTGAACCGTTACACATGAGGGCAGGTATATTATTAATGGAATTGTTGCTAATACTTAATTTACGTATATTGTCCCAAACCTTAGTTGTGGGAGTGGTAATTGTAAGGGCAGAAATAAACTGTCTCCGAGGCTCTCTTCTGCTTTCTCGAATAACAAGGCGAGATTGAGCACGTAGAATCCGGAATGTTTCCAGATTCTCCAAAGTGGGACGTCGATGAAAGAGGCGTAGGGCCCTTCCACGATCAGAAATAGCCAACTGACACTCCTCGTTCCACCAGGGAACAGGACGGTGGTGCGGATTTGGCGAGAATTTAGGGATGGAAGCGTTCGCCGCCACGATGACCGTCGAAGTAAAATGCCCAGCCTTAACATCAACGTCAGGATGTTGGGATTCACTAAATACGGCGAGCTCGCGGAATCTATCCCAGTCAGCACGTTTTAGCACCCAATGGGGTATCCGCGCTGTGCTGGGAAGATCTTGAAGTGGTGAGAGCAGAATGGGATAATGATCACTGCCGCATAGGTCCGGGTGGACCTCCCAAAGGAAGTGAGCAGCGATCCCGGGACTACATAAGGTTAGGTCGATGGCAGAGAATACACTATTGAAGGTAGAGAAGTGTGTCTGGGTATCGGTGTTCATTAACATCAGGTTTCCCGAGACGAGAATATCCTCTACCATCCTCCCACGGGCGTCTGTAAAATTAGACCCCCACACCAGGTTATGCGCATTAATATCTCCCAAGATAATATAGGGGGCGGGAAGTTGTATAAAGAGGGCCTCTAGAGTCCTCTTAGGAACACGCTCACCCGGTGGGAGGTAAATGCAGCATATTGTTACTTCCAAAGGGAGGGAGACTCTGACAGCAATCACTTGGAGATCAGAAACAATATTAATATATTTATGGTACATATTGCTACGTGCAAGTATAGCCACACCTCCGCTAGCCCGATCAAAGAAAGGCTTGTCGGTACGATCTACACCGTACCCACGAAGCATCGGGTTATCAGTTGGGCAGAATTGGGTCTCCTGCAAGCACAAGATGGGAGGACGCAGGGAAGAGATTATTTGTTTAATTTCCTCTTCACGAGTAAAGAAACCCCTACAATTCCATTGTAGTAGCGACATACTTTATTAATATAAAATTTAGTTATCCTCGCAATCCATGTCACTATCATTTAAAAATAAAAATTGATTGAGGGCCTTGTTAGGTCCTCTTGCCTTTCCCAGTCTCTCCTGGACCTCCCGCTTCAGGAGAGGCTTCGGTTTGTCTCTGAGAGACTGGGTTGTTGGACCCTTAGGTGAAGGCTTTGTAAAGGTCTTCGACGCTTTATTTATTGTAATTTTTTCGGCGGTCCCTCGCTGGTCTTTCCTCATATAAGTGTTAAAGAGACCTGCTATTGAGAATAGAAGTGCCTTGGAAATGTTGTATAGGGCGTACTTTGTACCCATAGCTGTAGCTGTCACGACTATAAACAAGATTAGGAATTAAGTTATCCGGGAAAGAATGGGGTATAAAGATTATATGAGATAGTAGAGAAAGCAAGACTGAGATGGTATGAGCATGTAATTAGGTTGGAGAAGGAGATGATGCTAAAGAGAATTTTAGAAATGAAGTATGTAGATAAAAGACTGCAAGGGAGGCTAAGAAAGAGATGGGAGAAGCAGATAACAGAAGAAAGTGTACACATGGGAGGAGAAGATTAGTAGCCATTAAAGACGAAAGAAAGGTGTTATCATAGAGGAATATGGAAGCATTTTCTAACTGAACCGGCCACAGGCTGGAAACAGGTTGATGATGATGGTGATGATGGTGATGATTGGTGATGATGGTGATGATGAATGATTTTCACAACATAGAATAGTTTTTATTCACATTTTATTTCTGGAATAGTTTACAACGCTAGCCAATAACACATTTATTGAAGGGTGCCATAGTCAATATATTAAAAATAATTACATTTTTAAACAAAGTAATTTATATATTTACCAACGAAAATTAGGCTTAAGAGTTAAACATAGGCCTACTAGCCACTCATACTATAGCGGAGTTTTCTTTTATTAATATTGATACGTAATTTAGACGATGTTATAATACAAAAATAACCCACCTCGGTGGCGTAGTTGGCTAACGCGCTAGTCGTGTTGAGCTCGACTGCTTAGGACGGGGAGATCGAGGTTCGAATCTTTGTCGGGTGTACTGGGGTTGGTTTTTTCTAAATGGTTTTCAACTCTCCTTCCACGCAAATCCGGGTTCACTTCCTCTAATTCAACCTTCCCAATTCCTAATCCATTAGCGTAATTAGTACTTAATGCGTATAACCCGAACGGGTAGTAAGACGCGGTGCCAAATATTATTATTATTATTATTATTATTATTAACAATTATTAATGATCAGGATATTTTGCTATCCAATAGGCCTGCTGGATTATTTATTTTAATCCTAGTCTAGTTAGAGGCTGTTTTTTTGGGATCATATACGTATATACAACGACCCTAGTATCTTGTAAACCTGTAATATTTACACACCTTTAAACCAATATTAATTATTTGTTATGCTCAGTTTTATTTTTTGTAATATAGGTACTTCAAGTGTAAACTATTATATTCATGCATATTGTGTAAGTTTAATTTATTAATGAAATAGATACATCTCTGTAATTAAGAACACGTCACGTATGACGTATCTGGAAAAAATGTATTCCTTAAAACTATCAACAGAAAAATAGAAGAGGCGAATTTAATGAGACATAATCAAACGACTTTTAAATTTATTTTAAAATTATGTTCCGTTAAAGGAAGTGTATTATTATTATCTTATTTTCTCATGTAATTATATGTATTTGTAAGGTACTTGTGTACTTTTCAGTACAGTCATAGGTCTTACGACTGTTAGCCAACACTATGATAAAGGAAATTATTATTATTATTATTATTATTATTATTATTATTATTATTATTATTATTATTATTATTATTATGCTATTACTTTGGTTTTATGACATCCATTTTTTGAACCAACTGGTCATGATCTTTAAATAGAACATGTAGGCTTACCTGTTTTGACGTATCAAAATGTACCAACTCTTATTTTTTCCCGTTTCGACATCAAAGTACCGGTATACACTTTTTTGAAACCAACAAAAACAAAATCATTTTATAATCTTTTTTATTAAATTCCAAATCTGAATGGCCGTGTAAAATTTTTAGATTTTAGTTTTGTGAACTGAACAAATGAAAGAAACATTGAAGTATTTTAAAGGTAAAATTTAATTTCAAACCATTTGACTTTTTCCAATTTCATTATTGCATAGAAAACAAACAAAAAAAATGTTTAAGTTCGGAGCAGGACAACATATCAGCTGGTTGCCAATATAAGCCAATATTAGTGTTATCTAAGTCACGAATATAAAATGTGTTCGTTGTTAAAATTTAGTTTTATCAACTTATTGTTATTTTCAATTCTTGATTTATGTGATGTTTGCACTCAAATTAATATAAGTGTGTTTCATAAAAATTGTTGGATAAAATAATATTTTATATCCATCCTCCCTAATTGTCATTTTTGGAATGTCCAAATCTAATGTTTGGTTTCCCCTATAGCACTCAGTCAGTCCCCCACCCATCAATTTATCATTGTCAATATAGTATCGATTATCATTTTTGATCACCATAGGAATCGAACTGCCACCTTCAACTTAATAGACAGACGTGCTAACGACTGTGCTTTTACAGAACTGGTGGTTGTATTATTTGTAGGGAACTGGTTAGCCAGAAGCTATGTTTGAAAATAAAAACACAGTGAAAAAGGAAGAAGCTATAAAACTAATACCTAAATCGAAATATTTGCTATTTTGCTGTCACAAAAAAAAAAGTCTCTCCTACCGTAGCAAGCGTAATCTGAAATCCAATTAAATGGTATATTAGTGCAAGTACTAATAAATCTATTTAATTCTCCAATCAGACAAATGCTGCGCTATCTATGAACAAAGCTAACAGTTGTATCTTACTGTTTTATACGGCTCTCAACAGATGTCGGAACAAATTAATTTTAAATTTCTCTCGACAGAGAGCAGCTGACACAAACTAAGCGAATTTAAAAAGATAGCTTCTACACCTCATTACATATTGTTATTATTTCACTCACGGTGCGGTCGATTTAAATTAACAACTTAATTTGGGGCTGAGCCTACTTGTACCCACTTTGAACTACCAAATTATTATCATGATACTCACTTTAAAAAAAACTCTCAAGAATAACATGTTATTTTAATCTTAATTACTTTGTTTGTCTAGTTTTACATTTTTATCACACTGTACGAGAAGCCTCAAGGGAATTTTTACAAAAGAACTAATTATATCAAGGGTCGTACTGAGGCTCGATACATCACTTTTGCCCCAAAGTAATATTAATAATATTTATACATAAAAGCGAAGGCCTTCACTCACTCACTCACTCACTCACTCACTCACTCACTCACTAATTCTCACACTTCCCGAATAGCTAGAAGGCCGAAATTTAGTATAATTATTAATTAGATGATACTTAAAAATACTACGAAAATTTCCAAATTGGGCTCCAGGAATTGGGGGCAGTATTTGGGCATCTATAGATAAAATTAAAACTATTAAGGAAGGTAGAAAATTGAAAATTGGCACGTAGGTAGAGGTACAATTATTACAGATAATCAAACAAACCTTCTTATAATATGACATTTTAATTATTTCAGAGCTGGTAAAATGGGGAATTCACTCATAGTCAACGAGTTCTGTCTTCGGAGATTGTACACAACATAAACAAAACACATTTCATGCTTTTTATTAAAATAAAATCAATGATGATCTTTATACCAATGATTTTGAAAATGGTGGTTTCTACAGCCTTGATTCCATGGTATAGCATTTGAAGGTTGATGGGGTTTTTCATCGGACGCAATATCTTCATGTTCAATTGTAAAAGGTATAGGTTGGACATTCGAGACTGTAGGATCTGAAAGAAGATAGAAATAACTGCAACACAGATCTGTTTTGGTTTTTCAACACAGCATCTTAATACATTTTCAAGCTATACGCCCATTTTTTATTCCCAGTCGATTATAGTTATGGACAAAATGTTCGAAATTGAGTTATTACGAAAAGTACCTTACTGCTATAAAATAGGTGTTCCTCAGAAAAATAAACAGATTTTTGAAAATCATATAAAACATACTTAAGATATATATTTAAAACAAAATTGTTATTAAGTTTAACTCTTTTTAATTAGTTGCACTTTCAAAATATATTAAATTTTCAAAAACCAGTAGTTTGTTAAAATCTGAATCAAAATAAAATAATATTTCTCGGCGTATGACCACGTCACCGCACATAGAGGCTACACAATACACAGATAAAGAAATAATGTATGAAAACGGGGAAAGCTCAAGCAAGATATTCTCTGTAGATACAAACGAATTACGTGGCCTCATAGCACAGATCATGACTAACAGGGACACCGACCGTCACCCGCCTAGGTGGCAGGGTTGGCTAACGCGCTGGTTTCGTGTTGAGATTGACTGCCGAGGATGAGGAGATTGAGGTTCGAATCTCGGTTGGGTGTTTTTCCCTAAATGGAAGACACCCTCCTCTCCACGCAAATGTGGGTTCACTTCCTCTAAATTAAACCTTCCCAATTCCTTATACATTAGCGTAATTAGTACTTAAGCGGATAACCCTAACGGGTAGTAAGACACCGTGCTAAATAAACTATAGGTGGCGCACCTATCAGTCATTTGGAGAACTAATGTGATTGATCTAAACTTATTAATGTAAATTTCTCGACAAATACTTCGTTCACAAAACCTAAGACTGGGACCAATTATTTTTATAATTTTCTTTTTTATTGTTTTACTTTTAACTTTTATTTAACCTAAAAAAAGACTTTAATATATTTTAATGTTGATTCAAACAAGAATTGAGAAATGTGAATTTATGAATTGTGAAAGAAAGGATTAATTAGTCATGAATCTTGTTCAAAGCTACTGGTCAGTGGTCACGAGAATCATAGGATTGGTCCAAGACCCTGTAACCCTGTAAGATAGCGGAGAAATACTGAAAGACGCCAATACAGCCCCCCTCCCCCTCATTTTCAGAGCCTGTGATTTGACGGATCACAATATATATAAATTGAAAGCTAAGATATCAATGAAATTATGTCATTATTATTATTAGCACCACGGCTTACTACCCGTTCGGGTTATACGCACGTACGCTAATGTATAATGGTAGGGTGATTGTTAGATGAAATGGAGGACCTACAGTTTAACGTGGAATCCAAACCACGGTGGAGGCCTGGCATTCCCTACATTCACAAGATGTCTTGTCAGAGGTGTAGGAAGGGTTTGGTAATCAGATGAATCTGTGCCGGGACCAGGGATTGAACCCCGGACCCCCAACACAGAAGTCTTAACACCTTGCCCCTAAACCACCAGGTCACCAGTGAAATTATATCAATGGTTTGGTTGCTTGGGGATATATTAAATTGCATTGGTCTGGGAGATATGGAACGGTGGTATTAAGATGGATACTTGCCTGTAATTACGGTAAATTCTCCACCTTTTTAAATTTTAAATTTAACTGTTGAAAAAAAGGAAAAATAATCCAAGAAAGAAAGAAAGAAAATTGACTCAGACAAGTTAAAGCATAGTCCGATGGATGAAATATATCGATAAATTGATCGATATATTGGGTACTTAAACGTCTACATAAATATATCAATGTTTTTGTAATTATATCGATAGATTTTAAGCATCGTCGCCACCTCTGGAGTGTAGTCGGCGGTGGGTTTTGGGGGACCGCCATCCTCTTAATTTTGTTTATATGGTCCGTACTGTAAAACCGGAAAATACAAAGAGGGGCGTCCCGATATGCGCATGGGTATTATTTTACTACAAACAAAACATTTATATAAATCTATTAGTTCGTTTTATAGTTCGAGGTTCGAGTCTTATAAAAACATGTAGTTCTTCTGACCTTTCCCTCCCCTGACGTTCCTTGATGACAGGAAAGAAAGGAAGTATGGTAAATCTATGGTAAGCGCCATCTCGATATTGGTGTTCGTACTTTACCATGAGTTATCTTTCAGAACATTATTATTACCATAGTACCTTCTACATCCTATTATTACCATAGTACCTCTACATCCTATTAAATTACCATAGTACCTCTACATCCTATTAATACCATAGTACCTCTACATCCTATTATTACCATAGTACCTCTACATCCTATTATTACCATAGTACCTCTACATCCTATTATTACCATAGTACCTCTACATCCTATTATTACCATAGTACCTCCACATCCTATTATTACCATAGTACCTCCACATAATATTATTACCATATTACCTCTACATCCTATTATTACCATAGTACCTCACATCATATTATTACCATAGTACCTCTACATCCTATTATTACCATAGTACCTCTACATCCTATTATTACCATCGTACTTCTACATCCTATTATTACCATAGTACCTCTACATCCTATTATTACCATAGTACCTCTACATCCTATTATTACCATAGTACCTCTATATCCTATTATTACCATAGTACCTCTATATCCTATTATTACCATAGTACCTCTACATCCTATTATTACCATAGTACCTCTACATCCTATTATTACCATAGTACCTCTACATCCTATTATTACCATAGTACTTCTACATCCTATTACTACCATAGTACTTCTACATCCTATTATTACCATAGTACCTCTACATCCTATTATTACCATAGTACCTCTACATCCTATTATTACCATAGTATTCTATATCCTATTATTACCATAGTACCTCTATATCCTATTATTACCATAGTACCTCTACATCCTATTATTACCATAGTACTTCTACATCCTATTATTACCATAGTACTTCTACATCCTATTATTACCATAGTACCCTACATCCTATTATTACCATAGTACCTCTATATCCTATTATTACCATAGTACCTCTACATCCTATTATTACCATAGTACTTCTACATCCTATTATTACCATAGTACTTCTACATCCTATTATTACCATAGTACATCTACTTATATTATGACCATATTATCTCTACACTCTATTATTACTACAGTATCTCTGTATCCTATTACTACCATAGTATCTCTACATTCTATTACTACCATAGTATTTGTACAACCTCGTATTACCATAGAACCCACCTCTATAATATATCACCCGCTTCAGTGGCCGAGTGGTCTAAGGCGTCACACTCATGTTAGACTGTGGCCTGCTGAAAACGGAACGATAGGGGTCCGAATTCCGTTCGGGAGGGAGAGAGAGAGAGAGAGAGCAGGTTCAACCCCTGACAACTCGTGAACGGGAGCAGGCAAAGTGATAGACAACAAAGTGGTCGACACGAGAGGACAAAGTGGTAGACAGCAAACTGCTAGACACGAAGAAACGACACGGACCAAGTGATCGACACGAGCTGGACCATGTGATAGACAACCAACCGGTAGACAAAATGAAAACAATTATTTGGAAGGCTGGGTGGGTCAAGTGGCCGACACGACTTGGACCAACTGCTAGACAAGCTCAAGTATAGGAGTACAAAGTGATAGACAACCAAGCGATCGACACGAGAGAACAAATCTGTAAAATGACCAACTGCTAGTCACCCAGAAACGACACGGACCAAGTGATCGACACGAGCTGGACCATGTGATAGACAAGCTCCCATATAAGAGGACAAAGTGATAGACAGCCAAGCGGTCGACACGAGAGGACCAACTGCTCGACAAACATCGAGATGAATCCAGTTAAGAGTGACTCAAGTGACAGACTAGTTATTTCAAAACTAACAAAGTGATAAACATGGGCTTAGAAAGTTGGGTATAAGGATGGTCTGGATCCTCCTAGAAATTGCTGTCCTCCCGACACCCTAGATTTAACTAGCCCAAAAAGGGTGAGCTCCCCTTATATGTGTATAAACTTAAACCATCGTGTTATTAATTTTAATAATTTACTTACACATTGCACTCTTTAAAATATATTTTTTAACACTAGTTTAGTTATCATTTCGAATACATAATAGGTTTTGATACATACAATATAGTATCTTAAAATAAAGAATGTTTCTCTGAATGAAAGGAGTTATCGGATCTGAGGAAAGGAGACAAACGTTTTGTTATAAATTGTAAAATCATACTTTAAGAACTAAAAAGACGAAATAAAATCTTATATAAAAGAGCAACTGCCAGAAACTAAGTTGGTAGCTTATGATCAGGGTTCGATTCCGGTCAGTTACAATGAGGGTGATTTTTCTTAAAAGGTTTTCCACTCTGCCACCACGCAAATTCAGGCGCACTATAAATAAATTTAATCTTCCTCATTCTCAACACATTAACGTAATTAGTAAATAAGTGGAAAACCCGAACAGGTGGTAAAGACACAGTGATACAAAAAAAAAATCTAATGGCACTAATGGATTAAAGAAGAAAATGTTGTTATTATAGGATGTGTACTCTCATTTGCATTTAGGGAGAATGTAAACCATTAATGAAATATCACCCTCCGTACACCCGGATGGATTTGAAGCCTGATATCCCCGTCAGTTTTATTTAGGAGGTAAAACAATACTTACACCTAGCAGAGTGTTATTTAGGAGGTCAGACAATACTTAGACCTAGCAAACAGTGTTATTTAGCAGGTCAGACAATACTTAGCCCTAGCAAAAAGTGTTAATTAGGAGGTCAAACAATACTTACACCTAGCATACAGTGTTATTTAGGAAAACCATACCTCTACTCCATTCACGATAGGAATTACTCTCTGAAAGGTCTCTTTTACTACCAATATCCTACTATATAATAGATTTCTGATAGGGAAAAGGGGCTTTCAGAAATTAATTCCTACGGTGAACGGACTCTACATATACATTTTAAGCAAAATCTGTAGATCCGTTAGAAAACTTAGGAATTAAAAACAATCACTCATTGATAGACTATCTTTAATTTGAGAGGTAGATTAAAAATAAAAAAATAAAATATTGAAGAATATCCTTATAAATATAAATATCAAGTTTGGAAAAAATCCATTCAACCGTTTTGAATCTGTGGCCAGGAAGACAAACAGACCGACAGACATGGGAACAGACATAATTGTAAAATCTTGGCACAAAAAGCTCAAGAAATCACACTACGGGGCAATAAAACTTATAGCTTACACTTGGTAACGTGCTCTACTTTGTATTTTACAAATTATTTCAAAAATAATCCAAAATTTCAGTGACTTTATATTATTTATCTGTCTCTTTGACTTTTCCATGTAACACCCAATTACATTACACTATTTTTCATGAGCGTAGGAAGAGTTTGGTTATGATTCTTTGGCGTGGTTAGGGGGTCCAAATTGTATGCTTCTGGCATGATATTAGGACTACTGAGAGTAAAAAAATTATTTTAAAAAGTGGCGGGGAACCTTATTTGTGTGAAGGGTATCAAAAAGAGTTTTTTGGGAACTTTTCTATCTCTACTCTTTTTTCCCCAGTTAATATTTCAAAAGTAGATGCTTAGAAGCTAGTGCTCCTCAAGTGGAGAGTTTTTTTTAGAACCATACGCTTTTTTTCTATATATTTAGTGTAGACTTCTCCGAGTTTTTTTAAAAAAATTGGATAATCCAATTTGGGGTAGTGCTCCTTCTGTAAATTTTTGAAAATGGATGCTTCTAAAATCTATTCTAATAGTGCTCAACCATCATTTTTTATAAATTAGATTACCTAGAATTTATTTAAACCTCCCCCAGAATTCTTTTGAAACTTGGATGATCGTAAAGTAATTTTAGGGGGATCTTTGCCAGATATTTTTTATGGAATTTTTTTTAATATCAGATGCAGCTATACGCTATTTGAAGTATTTGAAGAATTTTTGAAAATTCGTTGCTTTTAGATGATATACTACCTATGAAGATTGGAAAACAGAATAAAATCAAGATAATTAGTTTCTCAAACTGACTTATTTAAAGACTCTTTAGCTATCAACATTAAAAACTTTGGTAGGAAGTGGGATTTTGGAACATCCTAACCCTCCCCCCCCCCCCCCACACACTTCCCTCTCGCTACGTTCTTGCTATGTTCCTATCTTTTTAGCCTTCATCTCTTTAGGATAAACAAAAGTTCGTATCAACCCTGTCAAGGTTCATATTTTGTAAGGCATATTAAAAAAACATTTAAACTAGGGTTGATTAAAAAATACTGAGTATACATACATCTACCTAGTCCAACTTTTATAGTGTGTGCGTGTGTGTGTGTGTGTGTGTGTATACATTAATATGCCTGCTTAGTCAACCAGAAGAAAATTACTTTTAAACAGATATTCTGCAATAACAATGCAATGTATTTGTTAAAAATCGACCAACACTTCTTTGTCAAATTTTCTTCACAACGCCTAAATAGACTGCATTTTACAGTAACGCTTCTAATAATAGCGTACATGCAATAAAATTTAACCCATAAAATACATCCCTAATAAGTGAGTTATGACTTGTGATAATAACAGAAGTACCAATATAATATTTTTACGTACGATTCCAACATAGAATTGTACAAGGTGAAATAATAATATGAAAATATAATACATTTGTTAAATGCTGGGTTCAAATCAATGTTATAGTTTATTCCTTGTGACATTTGTTTGGGGTTATAATTTCCTGACACTGACACGTGCACACACTCAGATAAAAATTGACTTGCTGTTAGGTTTCAAAGAGATGCCGCTCTTATCAGTCCGTGCAGGTGCTGTACTCGTGACCTTGATATTTTTAGGGGCAAGATGATACTACAGCAAGACTTTCTGACTTTATAGAGAGAGACCTTTGACCTAGCAAACCAAAGCTCTACAACAGGCATGTCAAACATGTGGCCCGGTCCATGATGATGTGCGGCCCACGGACCTTTTTAAGAACCATATACAAATGTGGCCAGGTCCATTTTATTATATACATTGTAGAAATACACCATCTTATATTATGACATTTAGCTATTAGGCATTATTTGGAGAAATATTGCACTTGAGGACCTAATTTTTACATTTACTCACCAGAGATCGATTAACAAAAATTGTAAAATTTACACGCCCGTGTCCCATGTTTGACACCGTATAATTGTGTGTAGAGTTGTTTTATCTTATGATAAGGAACAAACACCCGAAAGGTCACGGCTTACGGAACACACATTTTTCAACATTAAAAAGTGACTCAAACACAAGAGTTTGGAATAATCACACTGCTGGGGAAGAAAAAAGAATCAAGTCTTAAATTAATTTCGTAATAATTAGTAGGGACTTTGAATTAATTTTTTCTTAATATGGTAATAATAAAGAATTTTCTGAAATGTGGCACCCTAAGCATTATCAATATTAAATGTGGCCTTTTTGATCAAATGAGTTTGACACGTCTGTTCTACAACTAGCTATCATCCAGTGCGGTAAGCGAGAAATTGGCCACGCAGACGTTTAGCTCTAACGCAATATTAAGTTATTACTTACTTATTCTATGGCATTAGGAATGCTAAAGTTCATTGCCGCACTTAAAAAGTACGCCACCTATCCCTCTTTAGTTAGTTGTATCCAGTCCATCTCATTACACCTCATTACAACCTATTTCTTTCAGGATGCATTCTAATGCTATCCTCTACTATGTGTTATTTCAAAATATGGTTCACGCCATAATAAAGTCAAAAGATTCAGACATGGCTCTTTTTTCTTAACAATACTATATCTCAAGTTTCATTAATAGAAAAAATGTGTGAAAATGACCCATTATTCTATTTCCAACGACATTTTAATCATATTCACGGAGCTATGAGACCAGGCTTGATGGAAAAGGGTTTTAGATTTAGTCTTCCTCTAACAAATACAGTAATTATTTGATAGGCTCACAACATAACATTATAAGATATTTGAGAACTAACAGCGAGATTTCCTTTTTGCCTCGAAATAAGAAGTTTCGTAGTTTTTTTCCCCTCTTTCTTATTTAAATGATCTAGGGTGGCTATAAGTGAAGGCTGAAAGAGAGTATAAGCTTATACATAATAGAGAAGTAGTTCCAGAAAACGTTGAATTGTGAATATTATTTTAAAAGTAGGCCATATTATCATATCTATCATAAGTGAAACATAAAGATCACATTACTTGATGTATGAATTCCTTAAAATGGTTTTAGTAACTTTTATCTGTTAAATACTGTTATTACTAGCAGAATTTATGGCTAAAATGAACTTAAAACTGTTTTTTTACTTTTGAGTTCATCAGCATGACTGTATTATATATCTTTTCTGGCCCCAAACCTAACAATATAAAATCACTACCTATACTTTGATATTTTCTTAAAAAAACATATGCATGCTGTCCAAAATATTCACGCTGGTCCTCTAACTTAGGTAAGTACACTATTCAAATGTATTTAATGAATAATAAATGTATATTAAATTAGAGAATATTATCATTTATAGCTTAGATACAAGTCAGGTAGAATCATTTATTGCTACAACCAGAGCCTGGATAAGCTATAATATGTAAAACATAATTTAGATATTTTAGGTTCATGTTTAGACGATTACTTAACTATGCGATTATTACAGTAATTCTGCACGTATTGACACATATATATTTGAATGTTTTAACAATAACTTGACACAGTGGCGCAAACATATATTAACGTCAGCGAGGGTTGAGGGGTTGGGAGCAAACCCTCCACAGCCAGAACTAAATATCAGTTTGTAGGGGGACATAAGGAAAATGTTAAATGGCCCTAGAAGCCTAGAACTATTTTTACATGGTAGCTTATGGAAACTATCTACAAACATAAGTTCCAAAGTTAATCTTTCTTAATTTTAATATTGGTCCAAAGCGTGCTAGAGAAATTTCTCCATCTGGTATTATATCTGACTGTTAGATTCATGACAACCTAGTCTTAAAATATATTTTAGCTTTGTGGAGTGCAGCGAGAGTAAATCCGGTGCATGTGATGCGGACCAGTGGACGCTTACCTTTTTTTAGGGTGTAACTTTCGCAATAGACTGGATTGTCGATGACGATGAGATCGGGGTTCAAGTCCTGGCCAGGTGTACTGATAATTTTTTTTCTAAATGGTTTCCCATTTTCCCTCCATGCATATGTGGGTTCACTTTGTCTAAATAAATTATCATCATTAATCCATAAGCGTAATTAGTTCATATGCTTATAATCCGAGTGGGTAGAAAAAACAAGTTGGAAAAACAACTAAATAAATAAAGCACGTAGTTAAAATAAATAAACCTACTCCCTTGTTAGTAAAAAAAACCCCTGTAGATACACTGAATTAATATCAAAATGTACCCATATTTTCGTATCATCACTATCGCAATGGTGTAGTGAAATTGTTAATGTGTCAGTATACCTAACCGGGATTTGAACCCGGTCTCTTTGCTACCGGCAATTCAATGTAATACGCGAGCGAAGCCTTATGATCATACGACCACCGACGCAGGTATCACTGCAGTGAATTAGGGAAGAAAGGCATGCTCATGGTTACATGCTTGCATTTTATAAGTTTATTTTTAAGGTAATGGTATTAGCGGGAGCTAATTACTTAATCATTATATATTATGGTAACTATATTTATAAGCGTAGCCTAGGCGATATGATATAATCCTTAAGAAAATATATCATTTAATTGAATGATATAATTTAACAAGTCAAGGAACCTTATCAAGAAAAAGATTTGAACATTCTGTTAAATTAACTTTTTATCCTTCATATAGAGGAATTTTGGTGAAATTTCTTAACTATAGATAAAAACTTGCCCCTATTCCATAAATCCTTGGTTGCATATTTAGAGAAATCGCAAATTCCCAGTGAGTTAAATAGCCTCTTCTTCGGTGGCCGCAAAGTCTAACGCGCTACTCGCAAAATTGACTTGGCTGCTGATAAATGAAGATCGGGGCTCGATCCCAGTCGGGTGGACTGAAGGTTAATTTTCCTAAATAGTTTTCCACTCTCACTCCACATAAAACTGGTGCAGTTCCTCTAAATTCAACCTTACTCATCCCTAAACACACTAGCGTAGTTTATATATATATATAATTCGTATAATTCGAACTGTTAGTAACTCTAGTATAATGCGGTGCTAAAAAAATTAGAATTTGTATCACTAAATATACAGGCTACATTTTAAAATTATCTGTTTTAAAAAACAATAATCCTTTATACTGTCGCTTATTGCCGGTTACTAATTTTACATAATATTTTAAAACTGTTGTCAAATTTCAAGTTTTAATAAATGTCGCTAAGAAAATTTAACTTAATGATTTTAAACTCTTTCTTCATGAAAAAGCGAGTATATTTTCTCTAAAATATACCCTCTTCACCTCTAATCTATTAATATAAAAATAAAATAGTTCATACGTGTAGACCGGCGCTCACTGTCTTTAATGTTGCATCCAGCGTTGCGGAATTAATTGAGACTGTTCAATTCGTGATATTCCTTTATAAGGTTATCATCATTTCACGTTATTATAGCAAACCCCACAAAAATATGTCAAGTAGTGTGAGGTTAATCTGACGGGTTGGGGGGAAAAACTTATTTGAGTGTAAACAAGGACAAGCTTGTATTGAATTAACTATTCTCTCACTTAGCCCACTCTTAACTGGATGATATCAAAGTTTGTCTAGCAGTTGGTCCAAGTCGTGTCGACCACTTGGTTGTCTATCACTTTGTACTCCTATACTTGAGCTTGTCTAGCAGTTGGTCCAAGTCGTGTCGGCCACTTGACCCACCCAGCCTTCCAAATATTTTTTTATAGCTTGTCGAGCAGTTTGTTGTCTAGCAGTTTGTATGGTGCCCTCGTGAACCGTAATGATTTGAAATCATTGGATCACTGTTTATAGCTTACAATTATACACTTGCTAAAAGTATCCAATAACATTAGGATGGTCGAATGACCTTGATTCAATACAACTCAGGCCACATTTACTCCTTCTCTAACTCGGCTCTAAAGAATTTCAGGAACGTAAAAATTTTTAAACCCTGTTAAGACGAACTTTTCTACTGATCTTTTCAAAGTTAAAGTTTCTAGCGTAAGTGCTTAGAGAGATTCAGAACTCAAATAATCCTTATTTCGAGAAACACACTGATCATCTAAACCTATAGAATACTTCCAACCAACATAGAACCGTGAGAATTTGCATAGAAGTAGTACCAAGGATAAAACACTTAATCTGACTTTTCAACACTGTTCCCAAAAATGGGTGAGGGAAGGGCCGCATTTACCCCCCTCTAACTCGACTTCAAAGAATGGTAGGCACGTAAAATAGCTATAAGACATCGCCACAGTTCCCACAGACATCACATCCCGGCCCACGGGTGTCAATGACCTCACCTATCTCTCTCTATATGTTTACAACTGTCGCAATCTACCTCTCTTTTCCGCGCTAACCTACCCATCCCACTTCCCCTCGGGGGCTCCGCCAGCTCTTGGAAAGTGTTACCAACTGGACATTTAAATGTAGTTCAGGCTCCTTTGGCAAAATGTTAACACTGGTAATTCTATAATCTCTTTGAATGGTGTTTATTCTTTATGTGTAGTACTTTGATCAATCCTTCCTTTTTTACTTTCCCGCTATCTTACAGCTAGAGAAAGTATTGTGACCGTCAAAAAAATTTAACTCAAGATTTTGATTAATTTCGAGTTTCATGACCCCCCGCCCCCCAAACCACCATCTCCCTCCCCCCACCGAGTCCGAAAAAATTGTTTTTGTATTACCGTCTGTACTTCGGAGTAGAGCCTAAACTATTTTACCGATTGGGCTAAAAACTAAAACTTGGTATCTAGGGTTTTCATAGGGTTGCTACGAGGGGTTTTTGGAACTGAATATCTAACCCTAAAATTAAAGGTAGTGTACTGAAGAGTAAAAAGAGAAAAAAAAATATCAATTTTCTCAAAATCGGTTCTAACAATTTTGATTCAATTTCATTTCCAAGCATTGATCATTATTATAAATAAAAGGGATACTCTCATTTTTTCAGCAAGATGACGTTAAGGGTTCCGGTCTGACGCGTAATTTCTCATTTTTTACCATATCTTCGCAACTATTTGAGATATACTAAATAACTTAACATTGAAAAATTGTAGTACTCTTAAAAATAGAACATTTTTATTTGAAATATATCTTTACGAAACCAATAGTTTCAGAGATATTGGCAAATATATTAGTAACATTTTGTGAGCTATAGTTGTAGAAAGCTACTAAAGTTTTAACGCAATAACTCTCTAATTCCATAAAGTAAGTAGATAAGTAAGTCTCTCAAAAAATTATTTTTTCTTTAACTTCTTAGGGGAAATGTTTGTACAGCAATGATATATCTATATCCTTTTAGACTCAATAGTCAATATTTACCTTTTATATTGCTCTAAATTTGTAAATGAGGAATTTAATAAAAATACTATAACCATAAGATGTGAAACCCCTAATAAAATGTCAAAATTTTTAACCGGAAGCCTAAATTTTAATACGAGGTATTGGCTCTTGTGGACCCAATATTGATCTTTTTTTTTTCAACTATACTAGTGAGGACTTTAATTCTTTAAAAAGAAAATCATAAAATGTAAATCCGGGAGTCAAAAAATGCTTAACGTGATTATAACGCAATTTTTGTTCGGGTTTGCTAGTGTATATTATTTCGTTTCACATATATTACGAGTTTTGTGTAAATATCGCTATTTTAAAACAATGCAGTGAGAAAGTCCGTGCGGAGTTCCGTACCATTTATTTACCTTGAAGTACAGTAAGAAAGAACACAATAGGAAGGGCAGTAAGCAAATATAAACATTTCTACGGTCTATTGGATGTCTAAAACTATACTAACGTAAAAGTGACAGTTCAGAACACAGGACTTGTTTTATGAATATATGAAAGTAGTTTCCTGCCGTGTTGCTACTATAGTTGTTGTTCATGCTTGTTTACATTCTAATCATTCTTTAATGTGCAGATCGAGTCAGAGTTTGGCCAAAACAACAAGAAATTAATAGTTTTTACATTGAATTTCAGGGCACACTCGGTCGTACAATTGGGGGTTAGAGGAACAAATCAAACATTTAACAATCAAGTAAATATATAAGTTTGTACTAAATTCGCATACAATTTATTTAAAATAATAATAATATATAGCACCGCGTCTTACTACCCGTTCGGGTTATACGCTTTAAGTACTAATTACGCTAATGGATTAGGAATTGGTAAGGTTGAATTAAAGGAAGTGAACCCGCGTATGCGTGGAGGGAGAGTGGAAAACCATTTAGGAAAAACCACCCCCAGTTCACCCGACCGAGATTGGAACCTCGATCTCCCCGTCCTCAGCGGCCGAGTTCAACACGATAAGTGCGTTAGCCAACTACGCCACCGAGGCGAGTAATTTATTTCAAAGACTAAACTCTTCATTTAAACAACTTCAATCATAAATCATAATGGAATGTGAATAGAACCCATATAATGTGTATTATGTAATGTGTAATGTATATGAGGCGCTCAAAGCTAAATTGAATCAAGTCCAAAAATCATATTTTTGAGGAAAAGTGAGTTAAAGTCATTTTACACTGTTTGATTCTAAAATTGAGCTTTTAGACTTTTATTTTTATAGTTTTTATAGGAAGACTCTTATTTTTATCATTTTTATAGGAAGACTAACTTAAATATAGTTTTTTTTACCCCAAAACACCAACTGCATTAATTGAGGTTGGAATGCAATTTGAATTATAAATTATGGACTTAATCCATTTCAGCTCTAAACTATTTGTAGTGGTAAGTGGATCAAATGCACGAAACTATGAGAAAAATTGAAATTTTATTTTATTTTACAACAAATTGTTAACAACTGTGTAACTAGCTTATAATGCGTATTAAGATGACACAAATTAGACCTCACCAGAATAATATATGGGCTCATCGCTAACCGAGTTAGCAATTTCTTAATTTAGTGAGGTTTGCGACCTGGTTGCAGTCTCTGTCCGTAGGTTTTTGAAATATTCATGGCTGATTGGTGGAATGAGTGACAAAAGATACACCATAGTGTTTTTATTTGCTACGGTGACTACCCCTGGTGCTTCGTAAAGTGAATCTTGTTTTTCCACAAATTTAAAAATTTTCTTAGGCATGGACACAATTGAGAAAGGAAAATCTTCGTTCAACGTCATTTTAAACTGCAGGGTCCAAGGATCCTCTCGCTCAAACCACATCCACCTCATTTCCAACCACTTAACAGAATTACCATCGTCAGTTTTTTTACTGTTGACAAATATATACTCAAGTTTTTTTGTGGATAAAATCTCGGGTACTGTTATTTTGACAATCTCAAAAGGCTTCCTAGTATTCGCTTTATTTATGCCTTCAATCCAGTCTTTAGACGTAAACATGTGTTTACATTTTCGTGAAGCTGATTCTATAACCCCGAAATCTTGATCATTGTGCAAAAATGAGTGACCCTCACAAGAAATTGGTGATCAATGGTTTTGATGTTTAACTGAGTATCTTGGACCCGGTTCGTGAATGTAGCCGCTACCTTAATGTTTCTATTTTTCCCATACACGAGTCAGAGTACAGAGATACATTAGTGTGGTTTTTGGCCCTAGTCTTATATGGTTGTCAAGAACAGATGCTACTTCTTGTGACCCTCTCCCCCTTTCCGTTTCATCCCACAAATGCATGTAACCATTGTCTTTGGGGAAAGAATGAATTCCAAAATTGTAGACGTACATATTTCTCTTGTAATACGTTTTGAATGTACATAGTTTTGTATATGGGAGGGCTTTCTGGCAATCAAATGTAGCAACGTAAAGCATTCTGATGCGACAGCTTTATCCGTCTTAAAGGTCTCCCTGGCTTGCAAAGCTTGGGTCAAGTGCAAATTCTTCTCCACTTGAATTTCTTACGCCGTTCATGATCATTAGTATGGGCTGCCAATCTTCGATGAAGTTTGTCGCAATGACTACAGTTATCTTTCAAAGGAACTTTAAAATGCAAGTTAAATTTTGTTGAAAAAACATAACGGTACAACTTTTGTTTCAACGGCTCCTTTTCTTCACTTTTGCATTTCTCGACGTAGAAGTGATACATTATTCTAATATTTAAATCGGGGTGAAGATACTTTCTCTCCGGGTTCTTTTGTCTGATAAGCTGGGAAAGATTTGATATGTGCCACTATGTCGGATTTATTTGGAGTTCTCTTACCACGGGACTCTATGACGCCATGACCTCAGGCTTTGAGATGCACCGGTAAACCCTACCAGGCTAAGTTGAAGGGTATCGAGAAAATACTTCTTGCACACAGTCTCACACTTGGCACCGGCCTTTTCACTACCAGATCCATCACGTGCTCGTTTGCATTCCACTTTACAACACATAGCAGAACTCCTAATAAACACATTTTGTGTTTGCTGTAGTCACCCAATTTCCAGAATGATTAAAAAATGCGCCTTTATCTCCTCCTCCTTTAATTTTGGATTACTTGTTCTTTATATTGACAGGGTGGGTTATTAAATTATTTTCTTGGCATTTTCTTACCTTTGACTAAATGGTAGGTATGCCCACTATTTCTTAACCACTCCTTGGATCTCTTTTTTCAGCTCTCTTCACTCCTTTTCCTCTTCCTACTCCTCACTTCACTTTGCTGATCACTAGATTCAGTAGATGTACTTGGCGGAGGGAGCGGTGAGGAAGAAACTGCAAATAGTTTTCACCTGGCTTGCGTCTGGTTCGTCTGTAAAATAGAACGTACACTCAGCTATTTTATGTTACGCTAAGTTACTTTAAAAAATATAGATACAATTTATTGTGTTTTTATAAGTGACTTTAATTTAGATTCAATCCAATACCACACTATAAATCAAGGATGTTTTATATAAATGAATAACTGCCTGGTGGCTTGGAAATGTATGAAAACAGTATATTATAAATATTGTAAGGAGGTCATAATTTGTAAATACTGTAATCTTCACTTATCCTCAGACTCTGAAGAAAATGTTTCACTTTCTGAAGGCATGTATTCTGACTATGAAGGAAAAACTTAACGAGCTTCATCAAAATCCATTGTTTTAGAGTTTATTGAGTAAAGCACACAAACAAAACACATAAATAAACAACGCGTCGTAGATCACAGATCACACTACTCGAGATGTTGGACTTGATCCACTTTGGCAAGAAAATTCCAAGGAGGATACTCGGAGCTAAAAGAAATTGCTGCCATCTACAGGCAAACCGTGTAAGTAGGGACGTCATTCCCGTCAACCCTGGTAAAATACCTCTTTAACGAGTAAAGGACCGTGGCATCAGTATTTTTTTAAATTTTGGACTTGATCCGATTTAGCTCTGTTGATAATATAGACTTTAAAAATATATACGTGTATAAATCATAAATGTTTAGAACTTTTGGGAGAGGCCTCTTTTATTTTAAATAAGTATTTCTATTTCGTTCTACACTACAATTATTTAATAGCATCTTATTAAAAACAAAATAACAAATATGCGATTGTGTAAACGAATATGCCTCACTTCAATTCAAGAAAATGGAGGACAAAACCACGGACCAGTAGTTTATTTATTTGTTATTTATTAAGAGGTATTTAACGTGACTTTCTGAACCAACTAATTACACCAGCACACAAGAATTTCTACGAACAAGAGTAAAAGATCCAGACAATTGTCAGCAACTGAATTGTTATATACCTCCCAGGATTCTGTTACACGCCACAATCGACAAGGGACCGACGGCTTTTCTTTCTTTCAGGGGAAAGTTGTTCTACGGATTTTTATCGCTCAAGAAAAATAATCAGGGCCCCTCAGCTGGGTTAGAACCCACGATTATCGGGTCCTGAGGCGAGCATTTTACCCCAAGACCACCAAGGTCAGCTCCATTAGTTTTACTACATCAATTATCTAAGTACATGCTTGAAGTTCCACGGTCTATTTGTTGCAACAAAATGTGCTACCTTATTAATTTTTGTCCTTGGATTATTGGGATATACGAAGAAACAGTGGCGGACCCGGGGGGGGGGGGCTGGGGCGTCCCCCTCCCCCCGTAGCCCCAACCTTTTTTAATCTATAATAATAAAATATTCAAGCCTATAACTTAATGTTGTAAAAATTATAGCTGCCATCTCGCTTGCCCTATCTCATTCATAGCCCATCTCATAGCCCCATCTCATAGCCATATCTCATAGCCCTATCTCATAGCCCTATCTCATAGCCCTATCTCATAGCCACCTATATCTCATAGCCATATCTTATAGCCCATCTCATAGTCAACAAAAAAAGTTGATTTTACATTTGTGTGTGTCTGTCTGTCCATGGCTACGGACCCAACACAGTTTAGTGAACTTTATTCAAATTTGATATCTAAATTTTAAAAGAATAGATTC
>JBCFYV010002255.1:42444155-42487914 GCA_039000515.1 Timema cristinae
AGAACAAGTGCAAAATGACCGCCGTGTGACGCTTGACAACCTTCACGAAAAAATTCCTGACATTTCTCTAAGTCTTCTTGGTGTTATTGTGTCGGTAAAACTTGGTTACAAGAAGTTGTGTGTGAGATGGGTGCCCAGAATGCTGACACCGGAGCACCATCATAATCGTGTGACCACCATGTGTGAATTTTTGGATCGTTTTGTACAGGAGGGAGAAGCTTTTCTGGACTATCGTGACGGGGATGAGACGTGGGTGTGTCACTACACCCCAGAGTCCAAAAGACAATCACTTCAGTGGCATCATTCATCTTCCCCAGCCACCAAAAGTTTCAAGACGAGCCATTCAGCCGGAAAATTAATGGCCTCTGTTTGTTTGTTTTTTACTTTAAGGGGGTCCTTTTGGTGGATTTTATGCCTAAAGGGACTACCCTTAATGCAGAGGCTTACTGAAATACCATAAAAATCTCAGAAGAACCATTCAGAACCGCAGTAGGGGTATGCTGAGCCGGGGAGTCAGCCTCCTGCAGACAACATCAGGCCCCACACCACGCGAGTTTCACAGGAGCTGCTAACATCGTTTGGATGGAATATTGTCACCCACCCAACCTATTTCCCCGACTTATTGTCTTTGGACTACCACCTTTTCCCTAAACTAAAGGAGTTTTTGGGTGGGAAACGTTTTTCCAACCATCAGGAGGTCGAGGAAGCTGTGAAGAAGTGGCTGAAAGAGCTGGCGGCGGATGTCTATAACACTGGCATACAAAACTGGTTCCCAGACTACAGAAGTGTCTCGATCTCGACGGCGATTACGCTGAAAAAATAGTTTAATATATTTGTGAAGTATCCTGTGAATTTCAATTAAATACAAGCATTTTTCGATCCTACATAAATGTTGTAACCTTACTTTCTGGATGGCCCTCGTAATTGTAGTACAAGCAATTTATTAACAAGTAAATGCAAGTTGTTACATCGAGGTTAAGAGCCACAAAGTACCAGTTTTCAAATTTGTCTATGTCGTACGACCCTTGGTTTGCATTCAACTAGAACGGAAGAAGGTAGCGTAGTCCAATCCTTGAGGCATATCATGGGTTCAACCCTAGTTGAATTAAATCATAATGGGAGTTGAATAGGCGGCGTCACAAGAAGTCAGTGGTAACAATGTGAATTCTAGTATATTCCAGACAACAATTACATAGTGACAATAACAAATAGCAATAAAGTTAAATGGTGTAGTACTTACATATTGCACCCTTGGTGAAGTTTGCAATGTGACAGGGCTTCGAGGAAGGGATAACCACTATCAGAGCTCTCGAACAATTATTATCCCTCTGAAAAGATCACGACCACCAAAGTTTCCCAGATCGGGTCTTATATATATATCTACCCCCATACGAACCTTTGATACTCCACGCCCTAAAGAAACAGAGATAACGAACTCTGTTCGGGCGGAACCAACAACAGAGGTCTAAAGAAAATAAAATGGTCTGAATAAATATCAAATGTTTTAATTTCACAAGACTACATGATCCTGTGCAAACCGCGTGATGTCGGGGAGTCATAGTCCAGCCAAGGAAATGATAATAATTAAACATGAGACTGTTTTCTAAGGAGGTCCTCGGGTTCGTATCTATATCTACATCTATATCTGTATTAAAGTATGTTTATAAATAAATATTTTGTCAGATCAGATGAAGAAAACATTAAAACATCTATAAAATACTCTTAGGACAAATATAAATAAAAAAATTACTGCAATTGCCATGATTTATGCTTTAACTTGAAGTTAGTTTGCTAAAATCAACAACTTCTTCAAGTTACTCTGACCCAGTGATCCCTACACTTTTTTGTTTGAAGGAACCCTTAAAATTTCGTAAAATCTCGGAGAACCCCTACCTGGCTGACAAATATTAGGTTCGACAGAGGTAAAATACAACATATATGTGTAAACAAGAACATATATGTGTAAACAAGAACAGTTGGTATTAATAATTAGCTCACACTTTTTAAATACAAGATTTCAAGAGTGTTTATTATCTTTCTATTTACTGATATTCCGTCATCTTCCTCGGACACAAGAATTATAGTAACATAGCTCCACGATGTACAAAAGTCAAGGTCAAGGTCAAATAGAGGTGTGCGAACGGTGCGGCCACACAGGGCCCCGTGATTTGGGGGGCCACGCACTTACTTGGGGACAAAGGGAGAAAACAAGTGTTAGTGATACGTTGTCCCTTGTGGGCTCGTATTTTAGGCTCCCTGTATAAACTATGTAGTAAATATTGTCAGAGTAAAAATAAAAACATAGTCACGTGGTTTGATTTATATAACGAGTGAAGTGAGGTCTCTGTTTTAACTCCACCGATTAGCATTTGTCTGTGTGTTTGTGATGAATATGCATCAACTGATTTAATTCAAACTTGGCACGGTTGTTATGTGCACCTTTATACAGATCGTGTTTATTTGGCGAAGAAAGTATAAATAAGGGTTGGGGGTAAATCTAACATTTCAGGTATATGTATAAAAACAGGGCTTCTGGGATTAATTATTACATTTATTTACATTTTAGGACCTTTCCTGATACTGTATACTGCTGAAAATAGTTGGTATTATGGTGAACAATTCTCTAATAACATTAACAATAACTTCTTTTTTTGTAGCACCGTGTTTTATTACCCATTCGGGTTGTATGCTATTAATGTTGTTATTTATTTGGCGGTGGTTTGGGGTTGATTGAGGGTGAGTAAGATAACCGGAAGCTCTGCCAATGAAGTTTACCCGAGACCGCACGTTTGCTAAGAACGGCCCTGCCCAAAGTTATGTACAGGCCAATAAAAAGCAAGTGGAACCCTGGGCACAGGCTCGCGGACCCCTGGTTATAAATCACTGATCCAACCCTAAGTTAGAGTCAAAGTTGTAGGATGACCTTAGGTCGAAACAGTCAAAAACGCAATTAAATCAAAGTTAAAATATAACATTTTTTATTTAGCACCGCTTCTTAATAACCGTTCGGGTTATACGCTTTAAATACTAATTACGCTAATGGATTAGGAATTGGGAAGGTTGAATTAGAGGAAGCGAACCCGCATTTGCGTGGAGGGAGAGTGGAAAACCATTTAGGAAAGGCCACCCCCAGTTCACCCGACCGAGATTCAAACCTCGAACTCCCCATCCTCAGCAGTCGAGCTCAACACGACAAGCGCGTTAGCCAACTACACCACCGTGGCGGGTTAGAATGTAACACAAAACCGGACATTTAAACAACGACCCTTATTTCCTTATAACAAATTTTAAATATATTTTTGACTAAATCATGCTACACATGTGCTATGGGTGGAAGAATGATGGGGGGGGGGGGGGGCAGACAACCTCCATTCATTTAAAGGACACAGGCTGAAATAAATCAAGAACCGTCCTCATCCTTAATACGTCAGACAATGTCCAAGAGAACAAGCAAGAAAACAGTTTATCTCCGAGGAAGGAACCATTTGTTTCAATTAAAGTTCTGTTCTAGAATAGCCATTGTGAAACTTGAAACTGATTCGAGGGAACAAGTATGAGAGAGCGATTCACGGGCACACAATGGGGACAAGTAATTACTATACAATTAGACTTATCGTGCATTTCCAGGACCAGGAGTATTAATCGTTACCAATAGCACCAATGATAATAATAACCAATACTAAACATCCAACCATAGCACCAATGATAGTGAATGTGTGGAGAACTGTGGGCTCAGGTAAGTCTGATGTTGTGCTACGGATGTTTATCATTCAAGAAAAATCTGTCGACCCTGGCTGGGTTTGAGCCAACGATCATCGGGTCCTGAGGCCTTTCAACTGGGAGCTGTTCGAAAAGTAGTTCCCAGAACACTTTGCAAACGAGTTGGAAAAGAAAGGAGAGGTAGTGAAAGTTGAGTGAAACAAACACCCTTCCTGAAGATAAGTGCGTGTTGCAAATACTGTGACGTGTGAATGATATTAGTTTTGCTAATTTACCGTGTAATGTAGACTAGTGGTAGAACTAATCTAGTCTACTTTCATTTTAGCATGAAGAGCTTTTAAAAAATATGTATGTCTTTGCGATCAATATTTTATTATTTTATTAGTGCTATTGAATAGATATTATTATTGTTATTACTACTATTATTATTATGTGTTCTGTCTTACGACAGGTCCATTCCTCTTGTCAGGGAGCTTAGACCACCAGTGCACCTTGTCCTCTGACTCCCCTTCAGCTTCAAGAATTTTCTTATTTCCTCCAAGTCATACAATATTTGAATCTTCCTCATTCCCAAGCTCCTCCTCCTTCTATGACGTTGTGCAAAAGACAGCTCCTCCTAAGGGTGTACCCGATCCAGTTTTCTCTGTACTGAAAAATAAAATCCAAAATTGTTCCCTTCTCAACCACTCTTCTAAGGACTTCTTCATTTGTCCACCTGATCTTCCCAAGTCTTCTCCAGCACTACATTTCAAAGCTCCTCGGGTATTTCTTTTCCATCATCCTGAGAGTCCAAGTTTCTGCTCCATACAGCACGATGCTCCAAATGTATAGCATGTCATCAGTTTATTCCTCAGTTATATCAATATTTACTGCTGCAGATCACATGACTTAAACTATGAATATATAAACAGTTTTAACTAACGTTTATACTATCAAAAAAGGTTTCTTGCTCTCTGTGTCTGAATGTAGACAGGGTTATCTGAAGAGAGGACTGACTACCCAGGACACAAAACCCCGACCTCTCCCCCTGTCCATAGACCACCCTTTGTGTCTGAGTGTAGTCAAGGTCGTCTGAAGAGAGGACTGACTACCCAGACACAAATACCCCGACCTCTTCTTCTGGCCATAGACCACCCTTTGTGTCTGAGTGTAGTCAAGGTCGTCTGAAGAGAGGACTGACTACCCAGTACACAAGCAACCCCGACCTCTTCTTCTGGCCATAGACCACCCTTTGTGTCTGAGTGTAGTCAAGGTCGTCTGAAGAGAGGACTGACTACCCAGTACACAAGCAACCCCGACCTCTTCTTCTGGCCATAGACCACCCTTTGTGTCTGAATGTAGACAAGGTGTCTGAAGAGAGGACTGACTACCCAGACACAAAACCCCGACCTCTTCTTCTGGCCATAGACCACCCTTTGTGTCTGAGTGTAGACAGGTCGTCTGAAGAGAGGACTGACTACCCAGTACACAAGAACCCCGACCTCTTCTTCTGGCCATAGACCACCCTTTGTGTCTGAGTGTAGTCAAGGTCGTCTGAAGAGAGGACTGACTACCCAGTACACAAGCAACCCCGACCTCTCCATGGCCATAGACCACCCTCTTGTGTCTGAGTGTAGTCAAGGTCGTCTGAAGAGAGGACTGACTACCCAGTACACAAGCAACCCCGACCTCTTCTTCTGGCCATAGACCACCCTTTGTGTCTGAGTGTAGCAAGGGTCGTCTGAAGAGAGGACTGTCTACCCAGGACACAAATGCCCCGACCTCTCCCCCTGGCCATAGACCACCCTTTGTGTCGCATATGTCTGAGGTCATTGGGGTAGATGTTGTCGGGACCATATTTGTGTGGGGAGGAGGTGGAAATCCACACAAAAAGGGATTGCCCTTCCATCCTAAGGAGCTCTGGGGGACTTCCCTGGCAAACGTTTGGCAATTGGAACGATCCTCCCCTAGAATTCATTTGGAAAATTATTCTCTTTCAGAATCTGTTATAAGTGATATTATGTCAGCATTAAAAAAAATTGATTCCCCTAAAACCTATTTAGAACGGTCTTCATCATGTTTTTAAATTTTAATTTCATGCCTTAAGACGTTATTTGGAGTTTGTTTTTAATCTTATTAAATTTGGAAGTAAAAAGATGAGTGAAATAAACTAAGAGGATGGGCAAATTTTTTTCTAGGGGTGAAAATTATTTCCAAGTGGCAATGCCTACCTCCTGAAATCCCCTTTCCCCGGTTAGGCCACCACTTATACCTTTATTTAAGAAGTACTTAATGTAAATTTTCGAAATTAGGAGAAGCAGGTGTATAAATGTTAAATGAATATATAGCTGTAAGTAGCTAGTAACATTTAGGTAATCTCAATGTTAGATAACAGCCACACTTGTTTGTTGTGTTGCAAGCCCGAGTCAGCCCAAACTATAATAAGGATTGAGACTAGCTCAGTAGGGCTGAGGGACATCACGTGATTACGCTCGATGTAGAGTTAGACTACTGATGTAAGCACACAGAAACACTGACTTGGGCTGGTGACTCTTTTAGACCTAACCAATCATTAGAATTGACTACATCACATCTCGTACTATAGTTTACAATAAATTCACTAAAACTACAGGACTACTGTTGCAACGCTCCCTCCTGACAAATCCCTCGGGGAACAGGACGAGGGGTGGTGAGAGAGCACCTTTACAGTATTTCATCTCCGTCCTCAATTACTCTAAAATAAACACCATGTGGATTATATGGAGGCATTAATTAATAGTAATAATTCTTTTCTGACCTTATTTGGGGGGTGGTCCACCACAAACACCCCCTGAAATTTTGTCCTGTCCACGGCCTTGCTTATCTTTGGTAACGAGCAGTGGCGGCTCGTGTATAGTCACTGCGGAACTGCAGCACCCCCTATTTCTACTTGATATTATCGACCACATTTAATATAATGAGTCCTTTTTTCTTTAATTCTTTTTTTATTTTTGTAGTACAATATATATTCCTTAAGCTTAGTGTCAGTACTTCAGAAGCCATCCCCCAGTTTATGAAAAAGATACAAAAAGCTTATGGAACTGTGCGGTTCACAGTGCCAACGACGTGGTGTTTGACTGCTATGCGTATGCGCACATAGGAGAGTGGTGGGGAGGAAGGCGGGACTGACAGGTATAGAGAGCACTGTTGCTCTCGCAGTGCCAGCTCTGGCGTGATGGTGGAAGGAAGTTTTTTTTTGACTCGCCGTGTGTTGTGCTTAAAAACCGTGTACCATATTCTTGAATTTGATAAAGTGTAGAAGAGTGTAGAATTAGATTATTTTTATACTTCCAGCTATTCTATTTGATTAATTTTTATTCGGTTCTTTTATTTAACAGAAAGACTAAATGCTCTTGCAGTACTTTCAATGGAGAAAAATGTCATCAATTGTCATCCAGAAATCAAGGAGAAAATTATATAACTTTTTGCGCAAATTAAAACAAGAAGAATGGATTTCATTTTTAAATGAATAGATACGAGCCGCCACCGGTAACGGGTATACTGAAGTTCACAGGAATACATTTAACTATGATTGGAAGGACTGAGAGGTCCCTGCTGGTCCCCGCGCTCATCAGTCCGTGTGTGAACGACATTCCAACACACCCGGGTACACACGGGTCCTTGTGGAGACTGCCGCAGATGGCGAGGATCACGAGGTACACACCTGCAGGTGTGTCTGACCACCTGGCGGACGAGCATAGCCGTGTTCTTCACACGGAAGAGAAAGTACGACAGTCCTGTTGTTCTGAGACCAGATTAGTTGGGTGGAGAACACCAAGTGCCTCGGCCTTACTCAAGACTCTAGGTCAGCCTGAAGACTTCACATGACTGAAGGATTGTCCAATAAGAGACGGAGGATGGATATTGTAGGCCCGCTGCTGATTAGCCGCAGCGCCCTGTCCACGAAGATTGGTCTGGCCTTGTACCAGCAGTTGCTCGGGGTAGTTATCCCCTATGAGTGTTCCACGTGAGAGTTCTTGGAATACCGTCATCTGGACGAGGTGCGGACATTCCAGAGTCGGTGTCAGAATAATTATTGTGGACACACCATACTACTACTACTACTACTACTACTACTACTGCTGCTAATACTGATACTACTACTACTACCACTACTACTACTACTACTACTACTGATACTACTACTACCACTACTACTACTACTACTACTACTGATACTACTACTACTACTACTACTACTACCACTACCACCAATAATAATAATAATAATAATAATAATAATAATAATATCGAATTTAATGACAAAGTCACGCCTTTTCTTTCACTTAACCAAAAATTACAATTAAAATAAAAGTTAAACAAATAATACACACAAAAACACACAAATAAATATATAATGGTATGGAAAAATTAGAACTAAACACAGATATATTACAATAGATGGAAAAATATTGTTAAGGTTTATGAGACAATAGTTATATTGAGCTTAGACAAAAGTTACGCTCTCTCTCTCACACACACACACCACACACACACACACACACACACAAACACACGCGCGCGCGTGTGAAGGTGTAATCACGTCATGATGATTCTCTAGATTTTTAAAATCAATTGGAAAGTTATTCATGCACTTTCTAAACATGCTGAAAATTGGTTTTATTAGCATATGACTTTGAACCGCTTTTAAAAATTATAGTTCAATAACTATTTATCGTGCCCTTTCTGAATACCTACATTGGAAAGTGACTATATAAGCACACGACTCACAAACTAGCGTAGTCCTAGAATGGACGTCGAGGCTATAAATTACTTTAAATATGATAAATATTACTCTCCCAACGGGAATTAAACGATTAGCTTAGTAAGAGGACGCGCTAAGTATTTGGCTCAATTATCTAAAGCAGCGGGTCCCAAACCATGGTACCAACCGTGAGAAACCAAACAAAACAGCCAAATTCATATGTAAAAATATAATGTCTCATAAAATACCATAAATATATTATGACAAAGTCAAACAAAAAGGAAAATAGATTTAAACAGTTGTTGGAGGGTAAATATGATTATTTTTTATAGTTCTTTGATATGTGTGCCCTATTATCCGTATTGATTAAGTACTAATGTTAAATATTGATAATCTATAAATGGTGGTGTGTCATTATATTCCTGGGCGCCATTAAAATGTAGCCAGATATTAAAATATTCAGCACTATCTTGGTGGTACTACGAAATTCGGGAATTGTTCGAGTGGTACGCCATTAAACTAGTTTGGAAACCAATGATAAAGGTGTATCCTCTATTAAAGTACGGTACATAGTATATTCAGGAGCTAGTCTCAAAATGGTGGGAGCCAAGCACCTATGTAGGATTTAATTCTTTACTGTGGGAGGGCATTTGGTAGGAAAGAGATTTTTTTAGGGGGTAGCTACCCTCCACCCCCTGAACTACCAACGGAATAAGTTTTTTTGACATTATACACTTCTCGGACCTAAGTAGGGAAGGATCAAGTATATGAGGGCACAAAGGGATAATGTGTATGTTGATGTACCTCACTGTTCAGTCGGCCTTCTTTCCTTCGCACTTGCACCGGCCGCTTCACCCTCCCTCCCTACTGCCGGTCCGGCCCACAGTCCATGTTGTCTGAGCCGTCCGTGACGACTCTACCTCTGCTCACTGCGCCAGCGCTTCCTATTGGCTCGCGTGATGGACACTGTTTCTAACGGTTTCTCGCGCCAATAGGAAGCCCCCGTTTTCCCCATTGGTCAAGGCCGGGCAGTGGTGGGGGGTATATAACACGGTGATCTCTGGAGCTAAGTTTCAGTGGTGACCCAACCTTGGAGAACCACCTTTATGCAATAAGCATAATAAACCATCTTTATTCGTTTGAAAAGAGCATTTCATCGTCACTCACCTATCCTTCCCGACTACCCCTTACCTCCCACCGCGACTTCGTGTTGCCGGGACTGTTCCTGCACCTCCCACCGCGACTTCGTGTTGCCGGGACGTTCCTTTGCCTCCCACCGCGACTCCGTGTTGCCGGGACTCTGTCCTCCCACCCTCCAACCTGTTCATCCTTTTCGACAGCGACCCCACGGGATGGGATACACCCACCGCGCCGGCAAGGCCCATCGACATAAGACTCTAAAGAAGACAACAACCATCAAACAGTACTCTACCCATGGACCCATCTACTACTGCAGTCACCAGACCTCCGAACGGCAACACTCCACTCCAGGATCTCCGAGAGTAAATAATTCCTCCCCTCGACTTTCCCCCACACCGACCATCCGACCCCCACCTACTCCAATTTCCCCTTTTAGTCCTGAGGGCTACCATTTACAAACGCTGACCACCCCGGAACCCGCCTATGTTTTCTCCCCCATCTCCCTTCCTTACCCCCATCCACTGGACCCACGGGATCGACGACTGACAACCACCGTCGCCCGGAAACTGGACTTCGACGAGACAAAACCACTCGACGCGAAGCCGCAGTAAATGGGATAACAGTTCTGGCGCCTAAACGTGGGGCCAATCAAGACACAGGACGGATGTCCAACGGACCGACTACACGACCCCAGAACACCGCACAACACTTCCGGGAGTGAACAAAACCCGGTGGCGCCCAAACAACCTCACCGAAGAAGACGACTTCACCAAAGAAAACTCACCGAAGAAGACTACCTCACCAGAGAAGACGAACTCACAAACGAATACAACCTCACCAACGAAGACAACCTCACCAAGGAATACGACCTCGCCAAAGAAGACGACCTCACCAAAGAAGACGACCTCACCAAAGAAGACGACCTCACCAAAGAAGACGACCTCACCAAAGAAGACGACCTCACCAAAGAAGACGACCTTACTAAAGAAGACGACCTTACCAAAGAAGGCAAAATGGTGATGACCAGGAGTCAAAAGTGTACCAACCCATCGTGTACCCCAGGAGGGGACCGACACTATGTAACCTGCATAAACTGCCAAAAACCCTATCATCACCTTTGCATTGGATGGACAGACGAACCACGTGACATCAATGAACCAGCCTACCGCTGCACCTCCTGCACTGAAACACCGGCGGAAGTACGATATTGCCCAGGGTTAACCTGTACTGGCGAAGACGGCCCAGAGATTGTCTGTGAGGACTGTAGACAATACTACCATTACCAGTGTCTGGGCTGGAAAAATGAACCCAGAGACCTGAGGGGCCTCTTCTTCCGTTGCCCACCATGCCAACGACCCACCTCATCAAGCGCCAGCGCACCACCATACCGGCCACACTTGACTACCACCTACCAACGCCCATGTTCAAGCCCTTACCACCTACCAACTCTACCAGATTTTCACGGTCGAGGACATGAAGACCCTACTACTTTTACTCAACGCTGTGAGGTTCAGCTCAGGACCGCTCAAATAGACCCATTAGAATGGGTACATACTACCCAAAGGCAGCTTAAAGACACCGCCGCTCAGTGGTGGAAGCTTTATGGCGAGTATATTACAACTTGGGAAGAATTCAAACAAAGACTAACGCACCACTTCGCCAGTACAACCACCATAGCCTCTCTCCACGCGGAGCTGTACGGAAAGGAACAGGCCCAGTCTGAACCCGTCGAGATATTCCTTCGACACAAGGTACGATTGCATCAACGCTTGTCCCCACAACGTCATCATCAGAGATAATACCACTGTTAATTGAATTGGTCCGACCAGGACTAAGACCTTTTCTGCGAGCCCCACACCCTCAAGAATTAGAAGAACTTATAACTAGGGCTGTATCTGTGGAACGTGACCTGGCTAAAAATCCGGCAACAGTGACGACACGCTCCATCAAGACCCCAACAACTGCAGCTGACCCACGACCTCCAAAATGTTACCACTGCCCAGGGTACCACTTTCACCGGGACTGCCCAGTGCTAAATCAACGCTACCCAGAGAAAGACAGATCGGGAAACGCCAAGCCAGAGGACAACAGGGCCCCGCCTCTGGGAGACAGGAACCAGGGCCGCCACCAGTAATCAACAGCGTCAACCCCTCAACATCCCAACCACTCCCCAGGGTTCTGTGTGAAACTCCTCATGGTCCTCTACTAGCCCTCTTAGATACCGGGGCTACTGCTAATTTTATTCTATACAAACACCTTACCCCTTCAAACCGGAATAATTTAATTCCTTTCCCCACGCCCATCCACCTAGCCAAGGTTGGGAGTAACCTCGCCATCCGAGGCCAGATCACCTTACCCATAACCATGCAAAGGCTACAACTCAACGTCACGTTCCTGGTATCTGATGAGCTGCGAGAACCACTGATTTTGGGACAACCATGGTTCACAGAACAGAAAGTAATCCTGGACTACGAGAACAGCCGAGTGCTATTTGGAAACCAAGAGCGTCATACTCTGTACTGGATTGCAAGACTCAATGAGAATCCCCCTCCGGTTCCTCAAGACCAAATCAGACAACACGCCCCAATAGAGTATCAAGGACAACTACTCAGACTACTAGACCAACACCGAGCAGTTTTCAACACCCAAGGACCACTGCGAAGAACACGCAGCATCAATCATCAAATTCGACTTAAAGATAATCAACGGATTATGGTACGGCCTTACCGTTACTCCCCCACCAAGAGCGCGCTAATTGAAGACCAGGTTCAGGAGATGAAATCCCAGGGGATAATAGAACCTGGAAACTCGGAATATAATTCACCCATTGTAATTGTGGATAAAAAGGACAAAACTCCCCGTTTCTGCATTGATTTCCGACAACTGAACACCGCCACTATCGATGTCACTCCACCCGCCGTCAACGTACATGACACCCTTCGAGATCTGGGAGACGCAGAAATATTTACCACCCTCGATATGAAATCAGGCTACTGGCAGATTCCCCTACACCCCGATTCAAAACCACTGACTGCTTTCACCACCCCTACTGGAGAAACCTTGCAATTTACAGTTATGCCTTTTGGGTTAAAGGGAGCACCAAGTACCTTCCAGCGACTGATGAGCCAAGAAGTGTTAGCAGGGTACACCGGCCAGTTCTGTTTCGCCTACCTAGACGACGTGATAATCTACTCAAAGACATGGGGAGAGCACCTCACCCACTTGAGCAAGGTTTTAGAAAGATTTGAGCTCCATCAACTGACCTGCAATCTGGCCAAATGCCAGTTCGGCAAGACGGAGCTAGAGTACCTGGGCCATATCGTTTCTAGCCACGGAAACGCCCCACAACCACAGACGATCAAGGCAATCACGGAAGCCCCACCACCAAGAAACCGTAAACAGCTCCGACAACTCCTGGGCCTCTGCAATTGGCTACGGGAATTCGTGCCCCAGATGTCGGAAGTAACAGCACCTCTCACCGAACTTCTAAGAACCAAATCCAGATGGATATGGAACTCCAAGACAGAAGCCGCTCTCCAAAGGCTTAAAGAAGCATTCCGAGACCTACCACCCTTAAGCCGCCCAGATCCATCACGAACATTCACCCTACAAACCGACGCTAGCGGGATTGGACTAGGGGCAGTCCTGTACCAAGAAGATGATATGGGCAAGCGAATCATCAGTCATGCCAGTGCAAAGCTAACCCCTACCGAGCAACGGTACCATAGCAACGAGCAGGAGTGCCTCGCTATTATCTGGGCCATCAAGAGATATAGACATTACTTAGAAGATAAACCCTTCATACTACGTACTGATAACCGAGCTCTCACCTGGCTGAACACGATGAAAGATCAACGGACCAAGCTAACGCGGTGGGCACTCCTACTCCAAGAGTTCCAATTTTCCATAGAACATTGTCCGGGAAAACTGAACGATCTACCTGATGCGTTGTCACGTCAACCCGATAGCGAGAACACCAGTTCAGCGACTCAAGACTGGGACCGGATGACTCCGCCATCGGTCAAAGGGTTAGCCCCACCCGAACCCGAGGCCATACTAGTCCTACAACCCCAAGAGGAACCTCTACATGAGTTAGTCAAGACAGAACAAAGACAGGATGCAGACATCCAAACTCTAGTGAACCATTGGAAGACTCTGGACAGCCTAAGGCAACCCCCCACCAAAACAACCGATGCTCGGTTCTGGAATGAACACCATGTTAAAGAAGAGAATATCTGGAGACGCGAAGGAAGGGAAGGACCATGGAAACTCATCGTTCCAGCTCAAATCAGGCAACAGGTCATTTGGACATACCACGACCACCCTCAGGCAGGGCACCCGGGAGAAGACGAAACGGCACGAGCCATTCAGCGAGGCTACACCTGGAAAGGCCTCCGAACGGAAGTCAGCAACTACATTCGAAACTGCATGCTCTGTGCCTGTCGTAAGACCGGGGGTATCAAGGGGCAGAACCACTAAGACCCCGTCAACCACAACGCCCCTGGAAAGTGGTAGCCCTAGACCTCATGGGGCCATACCCCCGAAGTCGCCGAGGAAAGAAGTTCATCCTAGTGATTACGGATCTCTTCTCAAGATGGGTAGAAGTATTTCCACTCGCGTCAACAGAGGTCAGACAGATAATTCAGACGATGGAACAACAATTCTTCCCACGATGGGGATATCCAAAACATCTCCTGTCCGACAATGGCCCACAGTTCATTAGCCGAGCCTGGGCGAACGCCTGTCAAAAGTGGGATGTCGAAGCCTGGACAACCCCAATCTATCACCCTCGAGCCAATCCCACAGAAAGAAGGAATCAGGAACTAAAGAAGGGAATCCGACTCCAAATCTCGGAGAACCATCGGGAATGGGATACCTACCTGCCTATGATCACCTTCAATCTACGATGCCGCAAGAACGAAGCCACAGGAATGTCCCCTAGTGAACTCCTACTTGGCCGAACTCTATACAGACCCGGGGAGTGGAGGTTTGAAACCCCAGTACGCGAGCAGGAAGACAACGAGCCCCCCAGCCAAGGAACCCTCCAAAGAGAGGAACAGGCACGAGTCAATCAAGCCAATTACCAACAACGGTACACCCACCCTCCAGCACGGGCCGCCCAACCTTTTCAAAACGGTGATTTGGTACTGGTCCGCACCCAACCCCTCTCTAACGCAACAGAGGCCTACTACGCCGGCTTTGCCCCCAAATGGGAAGGACCCTACCCGGTGGCAAACGAAGAGGAGGGGTCTACTGGGTTACCTACCCAAATGGTCGATCCAAGAAAATACACAGAGGACAACTACGTCCTGCACCCCCTGGTGAAAACACCGGGAAACCGCAGCTACCCAAACTACTCACAACCATGGACCCCGCACCCAATAACACCGAGGGAACAAAAGGACTGGACCCTCCCCTACCAAATAGTTCTGGATGGAGTACCAGACTGCGACCTCGACGACCTCCAATCCCTCCCAAGACAGGGTGAGGCCAAAGACCCGGGTACACGGCTACTCAAGCGCCGTGAGTGACAGTGCGTGGTCACAACAACCAATGCGGGATGCGAAAAACGATGCGTGGGTGCGCCAACACAGGGCGTGGTCCCTCAACCCAGTGCGTGACGTGAACATAATGGTGCGTGGTTACACAACCCAGTGCGTGACGTGAACATAATGGTGCGTGGTTACACAACCAAGTGCGTGACGTGAACATAATGGTGCGTGGTTCCACAACCAAGTGCGTGACGCCAACATCACGGTGCGTGGTGAAAATCACACCCACTGTGGCTACCCCACTCAGTAAACACTGTCAAAGTGTGGCCCTAAAAAGGGCTGATTATGTGCGATAACTTGTTGGCCCTAGAAAGGGCCGTCTTATTTACTGTATTTGTTTGGCCCTGAAAAGGGCAGATTATGTGGTTTTTTTTTTGTTGGCCCTATAAAGGGCCGTTTTTTGCCATATTTTATTGGCCCTAAAAAGGGCAGATTGTGTGTTGATTTTGTTACTGGTAACGCTAAGAAGGGCCGTCTTATTTACTGTATAGTTTTGGCCCTAAAAAGGGCCGTAGTGTATTTTCGTTATTATTATTTATTTGTCATATATTTACGTTTTCTTTTTTTTTTTCTCTCTCTCTCTGTGTCCATCAGAACTATTGAATCTAATCAATGTTAAAATTATTATTAACTTAGCCCTAAGGATAAATATATAAATAATTTGTTGATGTAAAATTTATGTAGACCAGAGGTCACCCGTGTGCAAGTGCGCAAGCCAGTGTGGGGGATTGATGTACCTCACTGTTCAGTCGGCCTTCTTTCCTTCGCACTTGCACCGGCCGCTTCACCCTCCCTCCCTACTGCCGGTCCGGCCCACAGTCCATGTTGTCTGAGCCGTCCGTGACGACTCTACCTCTGCTCACTGCGCCAGCGCTTCCTATTGGCTCGCGTGATGGACACTGTTTCTAACGGTTTCTCGCGCCAATAGGAAGCCCCCGTTTTCCCCATTGGTCAAGGCCGGGCAGTGGTGGGGGGTATATAACACGGTGATCTCTGGAGCTAAGTTTCAGTGGTGACCCAACCTTGGAGAACCACCTTTATGCAATAAGCATAATAAACCATCTTTATTCGTTTGAAAAGAGCATTTCATCGTCACTCACCTATCCTTCCCGACTACCCCTTACCTCCCACCGCGACTTCGTGTTGCCGGGACTGTTCCTGCACCTCCCACCGCGACTTCGTGTTGCCGGGACGTTCCTTGCCTCCCACCGCGACTCCGTGTTGCCGGGACGTTCCTTTGCCTCCCACCGCGACTCCGTGTTGCCGGGACTCTGTCCTCCCACCCTCCAACCTGTTCATCCTTTTCGACAGCGACCCCACGGGATGGGATACACCCACCGCGCCGGCAAGGCCCATCGACATAAGACTCTAAAGAAGACAACAACCATCAAACAGTACTCTACCCATGGACCCATCTACTACTGCAGTCACCAGACCTCCGAACGGCAACACTCCACTCCAGAATCTCCGAGAGTAAATAATTCCTCCCCTCGACTTTCCCCCACACCGACCATCCGACCCCCACCTACTCCAATTTCCCCTTTTAGTCCTGAGGGCTACCATTTACAAACGCTGACCACCCCGGAACCCGCCTATGTTTTCTCCCCCATCTCCCTTCCTTACCCCCATCCACTGGACCCACGGGATCGACGACTGACAACCACCGTCGCCCGGAAACTGGACTTCGACGAGACAAAACCACTCGACGCGAAGCCGCAGTAAATGGGATAACAGTTCGTATGTGTGTCCCCCTCCACCAGCCCTCCTCCCTCCCCTCCCGCGACTCGTATGTTGGAGCTCGCGCGCGCTCTGTCTCTCTCTTTCTCTCACCCTCTCTCACTCTGGGGCAGAGGGGTAATGTGTGTCCCTTCCCTGAAGAATGTTGGAGTTCTCTCTCTCACACCCTCTCTCTCTCTCTCTCCCTCTCTAGATGTAGTTAGGAATACTGGGGCAGTGAGGGGAAATGTGGTGAGGGGATGTAGGTATCTCTTATACATGCATCATGTTCTAGGGCAGTGAGGAGAAATGTGGTGGGAGAGTATCATGATGATGTGTGCTGGGGAGCGCGCCGACGTCATGGTGAGGGGGGTTGGGGGGGGGGTGAGGGAGGATGGTCCTGGGAGTCGACGGTGTGCGGGGGGAGTGAGGGCAGGCTGGTTTTTTAGATCTTCAGGGCGTGCTGACGTCGTAGCTTTGGCCATGCCGGGAGCCCTTTAGCTAAGATATCGGATATTTTTTCTGATGGAAGACGACGTGTTTGATTTTTTGACTGCCGAAGATGTGGAGATCGAGGTTTGAATCTCGGTCAGGATGAAAAGGGTATGGTTTTTCCACTCTCCCTCCAAGCAAATGCGGGTTCACTTCCTCTAATAATACAGGATGGGAAGCTAATACGGGCGTACTTACTTTAAAATTAAATCTTATTCATCTCCATTTCAGGAATTCAAAACCTAAAAAAAAAAATTCAAATTAGATAATGTAGTTAAATTCCATACTGTACATTCCGCCTCATGTTACATTATATTCAAAATTCGTATGAGAATTAAAACGGGGAGATCGAGGTTCGAATCTCGGTCAGGATGAACAGGGTTGGTTTTCCACTCTCCCTCCAAGCAAATGAGGGTTCACTTCCTCTAATAATACAGGATGGGAAGCTAATACGGGCGTACTTACTTTAAAATTAAATCTTATTCATCCCCATTTCAGGAATTTAAAACCTAAATTTTTTTTTCAAATTAGATAATGTAGTTCAATTCCATACTGTACATTCCACTTCATGTTACATTATATTAAAAATTCGTATAAGAATTAAAACGGGGAGAACAAGGTTTGTATCTCGGTCAGGATGAACAGGGTTGGTTTTTCACTCTCCCTCTAAGCGAATGCGGGTTCACTTCCTCTAATAATACAGGATGAGAAGCTAATACAGGCGTACTTACTTTAAAATTAAATCATATTCATCCCCATTTCAGGTATTCACAACCTGATTTTTTTTTTCAAATTAGATAATGTAGTTCAATTCCATACTGTACATTCCGCTTCATGTTACATTATATTCAAAATTCGTATAAGAATTAAAACGGGGAGATCGAGGTTCGAATCCTGGTCAGGTGAACTGGCGGTAGGTTTTCCACTCTCCCTCCAAGCAAATGCGGGTTCGCTTCCTCTAATAATACAGGATGGGAAACTAATACGGGCGTACTTACTTTAAAATTAAATATTATTCATCCTCATTTCATTAACGTGACTATTGTATGCGTTTAGTCTAAACGTTGTGAAAAAAATAATATAACAAACTCATTAAATTGAATAAAGCGAGATGTCGTTTCAGGAATTTATAACCTAATTATTTTTTTTTTCAAATTAGATAATGTAGTTCAATTCCATACTGTAGAATCCACTTCATGCTACATTATATTCAAAATTCGTATAAGAATTAAAACGGGAAGATCGAGGTTCGAATCTTGGACAGGATGAAAGAGGGGTGGTTTTTCCACTCTCCCTCCAAGCAAATGCGGGTTCCTAATTCAACCTTCCCAATTCCTAATCCATTACCGTAATTAGTACTCTGAAAGATTTTACACTCTCGTCATGCACAAATGACGGTACATTTGTTACATTCGTTATTTGCAAACTTTTTTCGAACATTTTTTTGGAAGACGATGTGTTTGTTTTTTTGACCGTCGAGGATGTGAAGAACAAGGTTCGAATCTCGGTCAGGATGAACGAGGGGTGGTATCACCATCTCCATCTTGAACCCTCGTTCATTTCACATACGCGTATAGTCTTTCGCTCGCTCGCTGTAGGGAACGACGGGCTTGGGATGGAGAGGCGGCCCCGACCGGAGGAAGTTATACACACGTGCAGACGGTGGGGAAGCGAGGGGTGAGGGGTGACCTCCGTCTGTATTACCAGGACACGAGGATCTAACCCGAGTGTTTGATTCCCGTGCGAACCAACCGTGCCAAGCACTCGATTCCCAGCCGTCTCCCTCCTGGGAGTCCGAGCTTCAATCCTGACCTGGGTCTGGATTTGGTTCCCTACCCTCCCTTACCGCGGCTACGCAGCGCCTCTCTCCTGAGGGTCCGAGCTTCAATCCTGGCAAAGACATGGAAACATACATATTTTCCAAAGAATATGGATTCAGGCATGATCGAGATACTAAAAAAATCAATTAGTATTTTTTAGAGAAATTCTCGTCTCGAGCCCTCCCTCGAAATTTAGGTAAAGGATTGAAGTAATAAAATTTTATTGACACCATATTACGATAATCGCATTCGTTCGAATATTTAAGTTTTTTCCTTTGATTCCGATGATCTACTACACCAGACACCGATGATCTACTACACCAGACACCGACTATACCGATGATCTACTACGCCAGACACCAACCATACCAATGATCACCAGACATCGACTATACCGATGATCTACTATACCAGACAGCGACTATACCAATGATCTACTACACCAGACACCGACTATACCGATGATCTAAACTACGTTACACCAGAAACTGACTACACCGGCGATCTACTACACCAGACACCGACTATACTGATGAACTACCACACCAGACACCGTCTACACCGATTATCTACTACATCAGACACCGACTACTCCAATGATCTACTACGCCAGGCACCGACTATACCGATGATCTACTACGCCAGACACCAACCATACCGATGATCACCAGACATCGACTATACCGATGATCTACTATACCAGACAGCGACTATACCAATGATCTACTACACCAGACATCGACTATACCAATGATCTACTACACCGGACACTGGCTATACCAATGATCTACTACATCAGTCAACGACTATACTGATGATCTACTACATCAAACACCAACCATACCAATGATCTACTACACCAGACATCGACTACACCGATGATCTACTACACCAGACATCGACTATACCGATGATCTACTACGCCAGACACCAACCTCACCAATGATCTACTATACCGGACACTGGCTATACCAATGATCTACTACATCAGTCAACGACTATACCGATGATCTACTACACCAGACACCAACCTCACCAATGATCTACTATACCAGACAGTGACTATACCAATGATTTACTACACCAGACATCAACTATGTCAATGATCTACTACACCGGACACTGACTATACCAATGATCTACTACTCCAGACAGCGACTATACCGATAATCTACTACACCAAACACTGACTATGTCAATGATCTACTACACCGGACACTGACTATACCAATGATCTACTACACCAGACAGCGACCATACCGATGATATACTACACCAGACACCGACTATATCGATAATCTACTACACCGAACACTGACAATGCTGGTGATCTACTACACCAGACACCGACTATGCCGATGATCTACTACACCAGACACTGACTATACCGTTGATCTACTACACTAGACACCGACTATACCGATTATCTACTACACCAGACACTGACTACACCGATGATCTACTACAACAGACATCGACTATACTTATGATCTACTACATCAGATATCAACCTCATCAATGATCTACTACACCAGACACCGATGATTTAGAATTGTTTGATACAATTTGTCGAGTTAATTGAAGTAATTTCTCGAACTACCCTCTCAAATCGGCCAACATCTGGAGGAGGTAACAGGAGGACGGTCGGAATACATTTATCTTCCTTGAGAAGATTAGAGGGGACCCTTACGTGGAAAACTTGCCGAGTAAGGTTAAGGTTAGTTTCTGGAACGGAACCCTCTCTCTGGAAAGTGTGAGGAAATCTTTACGTTTGATGTTTCACATCTGTTTTAAATCTAGATTAAACTGAGTTTGTAGAGGGGGACTTAAATGAGGAAACATGTCGGATTTCTCTCTCCCACAACCCTGAGCTGAACTCTGCATAACTAAGCCGTTAAGCTATAGGTTCGCTTAACTCGTTTCTTCTCGCTCAGAGAAGTACTGATGAACGAATATAGCTTGAGTCTATAAGAGTAGTGATTCTCGATAGTTTAGCTACAGACCGTGAGTACGTCATATAGTCGGCGCGACGAGTTAATCTCAGTTCTCTAGACCGGAGACGTGACTGAGATGAAACGTTACAGGTAGATAAACTTTGTAGGCGTCGAGGAGGATTGAGCCTCAGAACCTCTGAACCTGTAAGCGGGAGGGAGATCTTACCATGAGATCATGTAGGTGCTCTCGACAATAACCCCTTAGCTTGCCATTACACTTTGATACATTCTATAAATGTTCCACCATTCGTCTCTCTCCCACACGCAGACTATCCCTCTACCGCACATGCAGGTTCTCTCTCTCTCTCAAACAAGGTCTAGTAGAACAAAGGTATAGTTGTTGAAAAAAAAGGTCTAGTTGGACAAGGTTCAGCCGGATTTCAACCATAGGTAATATAGTCTTACGATCATGAGCACAGCTCCTGTAACTCGGGTATAGGCATTGACCGAGCGTCGAGCGCTGAACAGTCATCTGTGGGAGAATTAGGGCGCTACCGGAGGTGAGCTCTCCTGGTTGCTGTACCATCAACTTGCAGGGGTTTAACGAGCCTGCGTGCGTTTGGCTGGTTGCAGGGACCTTGTACGGTAGGAGTATCATGTCACTTGAATGTTACCCATTCATATGCGAGTTTATCCAGGCTCAGTATTACGTGCACTGACAGGTACAAGGACTGGAGGTTTTTTTTTAGTGATGTAGCGATCAAGGGTAAGGTTCACCGGCAGATAACTTCCATCCCTCGCGAAGCGAGTATCCCACGATCTTATCCCCCCTCCGTAACCCGTACTGGGCTTATGGTTCACACGCATGGGCATCTGTGCAAGATGAACTATGAACTTTCCGAGTCATAGAGTCACACGCTGAGTCCTTATATATATAAGTAAGCCTTCTAGATGGAATCTACATTCTAGAGGAAAATATCTCCGCAAACAGTAAGGTGGTTCACCATGTTGATTGATATGCAAGGATACTCGAGTGATGAAATAGTATTCAGAGCATTCTACATTTCGAACCCTTCGAGGAGATCAACTACAAGTTTCTTCCACCGTTCAAGATTGATAACCTCTCGACTTCAAGCATGAGAAATGTGAGATGGGTGAGTGAATTTTATCACGGGTTATCTTGGTACGAGGGGAAGTACAGTACTCGAATCTTCGTCCTATCTTATTTTCTCATCTAGAGCGGTACACAGAGCAGGTAACAATCTATATTAAAGGAACTGAAAAGATGACATGGTTACAGAGTATCATCACCGAAGATAAAGATAAGTATAACTTTTGCGAGCTAGTTGAACTCGGCTGTCCTTCTCTGAGTAAACTTAAAAAACTGTACGAGGTAGACAAGTGTTCCACACATTCCGGTAGTATCTACTCGTGCGCCACGGAAAATGTGCGACTATTCAACGATTGGTTTAAGTCTGATCAGGCAAGACTTTTGCGATCTGACTAGGTGAGGGAGGGGGGTACACACAGCGTAACTAATTCAAATACTGCTGGTCTCAAAAAAACTTTTTTTGTAAATTGACTACTTATCTAACTATATGGACAGGACAATTGTATTCTGTTAGTTATAACATGTTGATAGTATTTAACTTTTAGGCTGTCAACATTTAGGGAAAAAACAAAAAAACGTAAATATATTTTTTCATGTTTAGATTAGAATTGTTACGTAGCATTTAGCTCCACTGTTGAATGTTTGTATTTTTTTAAATTGGTTGAAAGATCAACAAAGCTTGTTAATTTCAATAGTTTATTGGTTTAATCTAGATTTATAATTAAAGACTTAGATATGATGCTCAAAAACTTTACACAGTCGTCGCGTATAAATTTTAATTTAGATAATATTGACGAAACACCTTACTGTTTGTCAAGATAGTAACGCAGATCAAAATGTAAAATTAGGTTAACATACTGTCGAATAATTCCTCATTAATAAGCTGATGAATGACAAGTCTAAAAAAGAGTAATGTAAGTTTTTTGTTAGATTGTTTGCGCGCGTTAGCTAAAGTATTTTTATATTTTTTTAATTGATCGGAAGATCAGCAGAGCTTATTAATTTCAGTTCCGAGGAATAAGAATTATCGAACAAATTTAGAGTCGGTACGACAACGAGATGTTGACTGATATTTGAGCGATATATCTTAAGTCTTAAATTCTGAATCAAATTCACTCCTTACTTTCGACTAGTATAGAATGTTTTCTAAAAAAGACGTTGGTTTAATCTGTTTAGAAAGTACTCCTCCAATCCCTAAAAAAGGTAATGTATTATCTTATTCTATGACGGTGAGACTATATATATATATAATCATTGTATGCATCGAATGAAAGACTTTATTTTTTTCCGAAAGAAAGAATTTAATTTTTTTTAATAATCTTTGTACCGAATATTTGTATGAATCATTGTAATCAGAAAGAGTCAATTTGTTTTTTCTGTTAGTTATAACACAATGACAGTATTTAACTTTTTAGGCTGTCAACATTGGACAGGACATTTTATCTGATTTTAGCTGACTCAGGTAATTTGAAAGAGCAAATCTGTTTTATTGAGGAAACACCATACTGTTTGCTGAGATATTTTCCCAGGACATTTGTAAAAAGTTAATATATACTTTTTTATCTGTCTCGGGTAATTTGAAAGTGTTAATTTGAGAGAAAGGATTTAATTTTTTAATAATCTTTCTATCATTGTAATCTGATCCAAGTGAAATTAAAAAAATCTCTTAAATTTTTGTCACCGACATTTCAATGTATTGCAAATCTAACGCCTAATTGAATTGGTCATTTCAAATAGGACATATTTCATATTTTTACCTAAAAAAAATCACTTTTTGTCAGAGTGGAAGGGTGATGCAGATTTCATACAATGTTTTGAAAGTGTTAATTTGTATTCTGTTAGAATTTCTTTCTAAAATCCTTATTTATGGATCTATAAACTCTAACATATTATAATTTTAAAAAAGGTTCAGTTATGAGGGTTTTTTTTTTGAAAAGATCAATTCAATTAAGTCGTTCAGGGATATAATCCATTATTTGGTTCAGCTCGTGGGTTGACCGAGGTTGCCATCCTCTCCCCCTCGCATCCCAACCATCTGTGTGTATAACTTCCTCTGCCCATCCCTCGAAAAAAAAACTGTTCGAGCGTATAAGCGAGGGAGAGCTATACCAGAACCCCTCTCTCAGAGAGAGAAAAAACATTGTGAAAGTGTTTAAACCTTTTTTTAATTTGCTAAGTCAAATGGTTTATAAAATGTAAATATTTATTACTGATATCATATGTGAATATAAATGTCCCGGATGAGAACGTTATAAGATGTTTGACTGGTCCGTGAAACATATTATATTGTTATAAACAAACCACGACGTTTCAGATGATGTTCTGATACGAATCTTTGTTCTAAGACTATGGTAAGAAAAGCCTTTTTTTTAGCGAACATTTTCTTTCAGTTAATAAAATGCAGTGTACCCTCTTTGCTGACTGCAAGGCTTAAGGCGCTACTCTCACAGTAACCTAGACTGCTGATAACAAGGTTCGAATATGGCTCAGGTGTATTTACATATCTAAAAACCTCTCTTTTTTCGAGCAAAATCTAAACAGATTTATTATTTTATTAAAACCGAAACTATCTTTATATTGTTAAAGCGGTAGTATTGTTGAGCGGATAATTCAACAATGAGAGAAAAAATTGTGGAAGTGTTTAAACCTTTTTTTAATTTGCTAAGTCGAATGGCGTGTACCTGCTTTGCTGGCTGCACGGTTTAAGGCGCTACTCTCACAGTAAACTAGACTGACGATAACGAGGTTCGAATCTGGGTCAGGTGTATTTACTTATCTAAAAACCTTTCATTTTCCAGGCAAAATCTAAACAGCTTTATTATTTAATTAAAACCAAAACTATCTTTATATTGTTAAAGCGGTAGTATTGTCGAGGGATAATTCAACAATGAGAGAAAAAATTTTGGAAGTGTTTAAAACTTTTTTTAATTTTGCTAAGTCAAATGGTTTATAAAATACAAATATTTATTACTTGTATCACGTGTGAATATAAATGTCCGGATGAGAACGTTATAAGACGTTATAAACAAACCATGTCGTTTCAGATGATGTTCTGATACGAATCTTTGTTCTGAGCAAAGGAAGATATGTATGTTTCCAGGAGCTTATTAAATATACGCAGATTAGGGGGAAGGGTTGACCGGAGACATCCCTCGGAAGGGGTTTGGTAATCTTCACGCCGACTATTGTCCCCTCCATCCCGAGCGTATAAAGCGGCCGCGAGGTAGGGAGACGTATCTCTAGGCAGTTGGGTTACCGTCTGGAGGACATGAGCGATATTAAGATCTCGAACGGTGGTTTAGAATATCACATCGCGAGGGCCGACAAAGGTTACAGCGAGTGCTACGATTCTTCCGTGCACTGGCTCGGATGTCATAATCCCGGAATGTGGGAATCGAGTCAGTCCATCGAACGCTGTTCTGCCGCTTTCCCGGGGACGAGCCGCAAATTCTCCAGGAGAATCCTGGAATGTGGGAATCGAGCCAGTCCGTCGAACGTTGTTCTACCGCTTGCCCGGGGGACGAGCTGCAAATTCTCCAGGATGAGGAGGAAAACGCTTTGTGCACCGAGTTGGATCGAAACGAACGCGAGGAACTTGATCGGGTCAAGTGCATCTACGAACTTGAAAAGTATCGAACGTACAACGTCCGTCGTCTAGAAGGGGATGAAGAGGTCAGCGAGGATGAAGACGAACCGAACATCATAACGCTAGACTATGTGGGCAGAGTGCATCATCCGGGCAAAAATTTTGGTGCGAGGTACAGGAGTCGCTTTAACGCTTCACAGAGAGGACTGATATATCTAGGTGAAGGCGAGTACGAACTATTCAAGTGGTGAAGCGTTCGCGTGTGCGTGCGCGCGCGTTCTATGACGTATGTACGTGTTTACTTAAGACTTTAGAGAAAGAGATTTTTTTGTATGCATCGAATGAAAGACTATATTTTTTGAGAGAGAAAGAATTTAATCTGTGTGTGTATGTTTATGTATCATCATAATCTTAAGAATATACTCGCTAAATAAAAAGTTGTACTATTTATTTAAGTCCATGATCCTATTACATAGAAATAAAAGAGTATCCATTTAAGGCTATATTCTGAGAGGTAGCAAGACTATGTTCTGAGTAAAAAAGGAAGATGTGTAGGTTTCATTCAGAGCAAAAAAAGATCATTTAGATATGATTGTTTCCATGTCTTTGCCAGGATTGAAGCTTGGACCCTCAGGAGAGAGGCGTCGCGTAGCCGCGGTAAGGGAGGGTAGGGAACCAAACCCGGACCCATGTCAGGATTGAAGCTCGGACTCCCGGGAGGGAGATGGCTGGGAATCGAGTGCTTGGCCCGGTTGGTTCGCACGGGAATCAAACACCCGGGTTAGCTCCTCGTGTCCTGGTAATACAGACGGAGGTCACCCCTCACCCCTCGCTTCCCCACCGTCTGCACGTGTGTATAACTTCCTCCGGTCGGGGCCGCCTCTCCATCCCAAACCCGTCGTTCCCTACAGCGAGCGAGCGAAAGACTATACGCGTATGTGAAATGAACGAGGGTTCACGATGGAGATGGTGAAACCACCCCTCGTTCATCCTGACCGAGATTCGAACCTTGTTCTTCACATCCTCGACGGTCAAAAAAACAAACACATCGTCTTCCAACAAAATGTTCGAAAAAAGTTTCCAAATAACGAATGTAACAAATGTACCGTCATTTGTGCATGACGAGAGTGTAAAATCTTTCAGCGTACTAATTACGCTAATGGATTAGGAATTGGGAAGGTTGAATTAGGAACCCGCATTTGCTTGGAGGGAGAGTGGAAAAACCATCCCTCGTTCATCCTGTCCGAGATTCGAACCTCGATCTCCCCGTTTTAATTCTTATGCGAATTTTGAATATAATGTAACATGAAGTAGATTGTACAGTATGGAATTGAACTACATTATCTAATTTGAAAAAAAAAATTGGGTTTTATATTACTGAAACGAAATCTCGCTTTATTCATTTAATGAGTTTGTTATATAATATTTTTTCACAACGTTTAGACTAAACGCATACATTAGTCACGCTAATGAAATGGGGATGAATAAGATTTAATTTTAAAGTAAGTGCCCCCGTATTAGCTTCCCATCCTGTATTATTAGAGGAAGCGAACCCACATTTGCTTGGAGGGAGAGTGGAAAACCAACCGCCAGATCACCTGACCAAGATTCGAGCCTCGATCTCCCCGTTTTAATTCTTATACGAATTTTGAATATAATGTAGCATGAAGTGGAATGTACCTTATGGAATTGAGCTACATTATCTAATTTGAAAAAAAAATTAGGTTTTGAATTCCTGAAACGACATCTCGCATTATTCAATTTAATGAGTTTGTGATATTATATTTTTTCATGAGTGAGAGTGGAAAACCAACCCCCCCAGTTCACCTGACCAAGATTCGAACCTCGATCTCTCTGTTTTAATTCTTTTACGAATTTTGAATATAATGTAACATGAAGTGGAATGTACAGTATGGAATTGAACTATATTATCTAATTTGAAAAAAAAATTAGGTTTTAAATTCCTGAAACGACATCTCGCTTTATTCAATTTATTGAGTTTGTTATATTATATTTTTTCACGAGGGAGAGTGGAAAACCAACCCTCCAGTTCACCTTACCAAGATTCGAACCACGATCTCCCCGTTTAAATTCTTATACGAATTTTGAATAGAATGTAACATGAAGTGGAATGTACAGTATGGAATTGAACTACATTATCTAATTTGAAAAAAAAAATTGCTTAGGTTTTAAATTCCTGAAATGGGGATGAATAAGATTTAATTTTAAAGTATGTACGCCCGTATTAGCTTCCCATCCTGTATTATTAGAGGAAGTGAACCCGCATTTGCCTGGAGGGAGAGTGGAAAACCAACCCCCAGATCACCTGACCAAGATTCGATCCTCGATCTCCCCGTTTTAATCCCTATACGAATTTTGAATATAATGTAACATGAAGCGGAATGTACAGTATGGAATTGAACTACATTATCTAATTTGAAAAAAAAATATTTTGGTTTTAAATTCCTGAAATGGGGATGAATAAGATTTAATTTTAAAGTAAGTACGCCCGTATTAGCTTCCCATCCTGTATTATTAGAGGAAGTGAACCCGCATTTGCTTGAAGGGAGAGTGGAAAACCAACCCTGTTCATCCTGACCGAGATTCGAACCTCGTTCTCCCCGATTTAATTCTTATACGAATTTTGAATATAATGTAACATGAAACGGAATGTACAGTATGGAATTGAACTACATTGTCTAATTTGAAAAAAAAATATTAGGTTTTGAATCCTGAAATGGGGATGAATAAGATTTAATTTTAAAGTAAGTACGCCCGTATTAGCTTCCCATCCTGTATTCTTAGAGGAAGTGAACCCGCATTTGCTTAGAGGGAGAGTGGAAAACCAACCCTGTTCATCCCGACCGAGATTCGAATCTCGATCTCCCCGTTTTAATTCTTATACGAATTTTGAATATAATGTAACATGAAGCGGAATGTACAGTATGGATTTGAACTACATTATCTAATTTGAAAAGAAAATTAGGTTTTAAATTCCCGAAATTGGGATGAATAAGATTAAATTTTAAAGTAAGTACGCCCGTATTAGCTTCCCATCCTGTATTATTAGAGGAAGTGAACCCGCATTTGTTGGAGGGAGAGTGTAAAACCAACCCTGTTCATCCTGACCGAGATTCAAACCTCGATCTCCACATCTTCGCCAGTCAAAAAAACAAATACGTTGTCTTCCATCAGAAAAAATATCCGACATCTTAGCTAAAGGGCTCCCGGCATGGCCAAAGCTACGACGTCAGCACGCCCTGAAGATCTAAAAAACCAGCCTGCCCTCACTCCCCCGCACACCGTTGACTCCCAGGACCATCCTCCCTCACCCCCCCAACCCCCCTCACCATGACGTTGGCGCGCTCCCCAGCACACATCATCATGATACTCTCCCACCACATTTCTCCTCACTGCCCTAGAACATGATGCATGTATAAGAGATACCTACATCCCCTCACCACATTTCCCTCACTGCCCCAGTATTCCTAACTACATCTAGAGAGAGGGAGGGAGAGAGAGAGGGTGTGAGAGAGAGAACTCCAACATACTTCAGGGAAGGGACACACATCACCCCTTTGCCCCAGAGTGAGAGAGGGTGAGAGAAAGAGAGAGACAGAGCGTGCGCGAACTCCAACATACGAGGCGCGGGAGGGGAGGAAGGAGGGCTGGTGGAGGGGGACACACATACACATACACATTACCCTTTGTGCCCTCATATACTTGATCCTTCCCTACTGACCTATGTAAAAGTTTTTATTGTAGCTTTGGACTTGTGTTAATTCTTCCCCCATTTTGTAAAAAATACACATTTTAACATAGCTTTTATTAGAAAGAGTTAATGTTGAACACATTTTGGAGAGAAACACTCTAGTTGCCCAGTTGACTAACCCGTTTGTCTCTTATTGCACTAGATGACAGGAGCATAACACAATTATATAGAAATATATAGTAGCCATTACAATCAAATACATTTTTAATAGTTATATTGTAGGAAAAGAATACAGCTACACAACTGTAGAAGTTATTACTAAAGACATCTTGTGAATGTGGGGGATGCCAGGCCTCCACCGTGGTTCGTATTCCACGTTAAAATGTAGGTCCTTCATTTCATCTCACTATCACCCTACCATTACACATTAGCGTAAGTGCGTATAACCCGAATGGGTAGTAAGACGCGGTGCTAATAATAATAATAATATTACTAAAGCTTTAATTTCTATGTAAATACATATTCTATTCCTTGCCATTTGGATGCTCAGAAAATAGAAATCTTAACTGTGACAAAGAAAACCATCCCCTTTAATTATAATTCCTATTTACAATCATCCATACGTCACTATTCTAACATTATTCCTACTTATAAATGGTATCACCTTTTTGGTGTGTATTTAAAAGGTTCTTTTGTTTTGTTATTGGCGTCGTGTTGAAAATAAGTGGTATTAATGCCGGGATGTAAAATTTTTACAATCATGAGAAAAGAAGAAAAAAGGACTTGTTCTACAACTTATTACCAGTTTGAGATTATAAAAGATGTACACCAGGATCTTGATTACTACTTGAAGAGATTGTGAGGACATGCATATCTTTCAGTAAACATAAAGAGATATGTACATATGATCGAGTTCTCGACTACAGATTGTCTAGGGTGAGAAGTTTCAATTTTCTTATACTATTGGGGGACTGAGGATGGCTTTAAAAAAGTAAATAAATAGGTTGCTCTGAGCAGTGTGGCTATTTTGTTTGAATCAAACAAGTCTAATTGGGTTAGGGGTAAATGATAAAGTCCTGTGCCATAATTTTGGACGTGGTTGAACTTAGGTTTATATGTTGGTTTTATTTTGCCTTGAAAATGTAAAGAAAAAGGTGCTTTTTTTGTTATCGAATGATTTAAATTGCATTAAGATTGTGATATAATAATTATCGCTTTGACAACATAACAAATGTTATATAAATATATTGATAAGAATTTTTAAGAACACAACAATCTAACTTTGTTTAAAGTTTTTTTTTTCTTCTTCTGGAAAATTTGTGTTAACCTAGATATGTGAATTAACGGAGCTCCGCAGGCAGGATAAAAATTCAGAATACATGATTAACCAAACCCATAACATAAAACAGTTTTTTTTGTTTAGTATTTCATGATAACCTTTTAATTTGTTTCCATTAAAATATAATATAAACTTTAAATATAAGTGCCTATCTAAATCCAGAGGTCCCGAGATTAAGTTCCTCGTGCAACTGAGCTAAATAAAATAAACTATTTTTTTTTATATACAACCTTAGGAGAATTTTATATATATATATATATATATATATATGAATATATTTAAATAAAACAAGTTTTTTTTTCTTACAATTTTTTTTATTTTTTCACAGTGGCACCTTAACGTGGGGCTTTTCAATAAGGTTAGTATAGTGCAACCTAGTATTTTCAAATGTGGTTTAGGCTATGAGCCAGGAAGGGTATTTTCTTAGAAGTAGGGACAGAGGACAGTCTAAGATAAACATTATGTATGAGGCTGAGGTTTTACCCACAATAATGGATGGACAATCAATTGATGTAGGGTTGGAGGATGATGCTGCTACCACGACACCACAGCAGGAAAAGGTAGTTAGGGAGCAAGCTGTGGTTGAGGATTTGAGCGATGACTCATCCCAAACTTATTTTGAGGGTCCGTCACCAGACGGGGACAAAATCCCTCATTTCCCTATGGAAGTTCCCCACAGTACCCCTTCGTTGGACCTTATGGCGGGTATCCGACAATTGTTAGTGGAGATGAGGGAAGGGCAGTTTGTCCTCGAGAGAAAGCTCGTTTCCACTCAGGAGGAAACCCGCAGTGAGATTATGCGTCACATCGGGTCATTAACGGTCAGTATGAGGGAAGAATTTTCAGCGGCAATAGGCAAGACCAGGGCCGACTTTGAGATTAGAGTCGAGGCCACTGAAGAGCGGTTCAGGCAGGAGCTGGCCAGTGTTAAGAAAGAGATCCTGGAGTCAAGGGATGAGTTTAGCCTGACCTTGGAATCAAACCAAAGGTTGACGGCACAGAAGCAAGAACAGCAGGTCGCACAGCTAGAGGAAGGATTGAATAGACTAAGCCTAGAGGTGCGTACAGGGAACGAGAGTCAGACAAATACACTGGGGATTCTGAACTCTACTGTTGGCTCACTGAAGGACAAGAACCGGGATTTAGCCAAAACCCAGGTGGGGTTGGATCAAAGGTTGGCTGACACAGCCGAGGAGGTAAAAATGGTAAAGAACCAGCTTGAGGGATTGTCAGACCAGGTCAGGTTAGGAGGGCTGGGCGACTTAAGCCCATTTTATTCATCTTTGTGTACCCTTTTAGGAGACCGGGCTCTTGGGGATAGACTCCCTAAATTCAATCGCAGGAGTAGGCAGGATCCCGTTAGCCACCTCAACACACTGGAGGAACTTTTTGAAGGGCGTCGACTAAATGATAAGGAAAAAATAAGGTTAGGGGGCAATTCCCTCACTGGTGACGCTTTGCCTTGGTGGTCGGTAGTGCGCGAAAGCATCACAGGCTGGGAGGAGTTTCGAACCCGATTCCTAGCCATGTTTTGGAGTGTGGAGATCCAGGGCCAAATGAGGGCTAAATTACATGCGTCAAGGTACCATGAGAACGGAGGTACTCTGGAGGGTTACCTTGCCGACATGTATAGTAAAAGTAGGAATTTCGAGTCGAACATCAGTGACTCTGAGTTGATATATATGGTCACGCATCAACTACCCATACGGTACCGCGAGATGTTGGTAGGGATTACCTACAACACTTTGGAGGAGTTTAGGGCCGGACTGCAGCGCTTGGACGCTTTGGAACAGGATAGGCGTAGGGACAAAGTAGGACAGTTTAGTTCCCCACTTCATAGGAGGCCGAACGTGGAACAGCGGGTAGGACCTACTCCACAGTTTCAACTGGGAGCACGTCCACAGGAAGCGTGGAGGAGAGATAGACCTCCTCACGACCATTCAGGCCGTAGTTTAGTTTGGGGTACCCAGTCAGAGCACCACTATCCTGGTAGAGGTCGGGAAAACCCCCATTATAATCTTGAGGTAAGAGACAAGAGGTCAGTCAACGGACCTTTTCCCCACCCTAGAAACCACCCTTATGGGGACAACGACAGGGACTTTAGGTCTAGGAGTAACTCCCATACCCCATTTCAACCGTCGCAGACGAACCCTCAACATAGGGTACCAGCTAACATAGGTCCAGTCTATCAAGGGCAAGCAACCCGTGGTTCTAGTCATCATCCTCAACCAGTTGATGTAAATGTAATCGTAAAAGAGGGAAACTGTTGACCTGCGATGTAGGCAGCTCAGACCGGACGCAGGTTCCACACACTCTGGGAGCATTTTTAGTATGTCAAAAAAAAGTTTAACACCCTTGGTGTAGATCTTAATAGAATTACTAAATGAAAAGGAAGAAATGGAGATGTCAGGAAATCCGAAGTGCCCAGAGCTTATGTTAGAAGTTGAAGGATTATCTCTGAGTTGTTTATTAGATTCAAGAGCACCATAGGACAACATTTGTTAAATTCGCTGGCTGTTTGTTCTATACTTTAGGATGTAAATGTTGAATTTCCAAACTTCAACAACAGAGTCATCGATGTGTTTGTCAGTCAGAAGAACAGAAGTAGCCAACTTTTGTACAAATAATTAAATAGTATCATCCCTTGACTTCAAATTTAAACATGGGAAGACAATATTTATATCAATATCTTAAAAAGGCGATTAAAGACATGTATTAGTAAAACATTCAATTATTTTAAAAGCAAATTAAACGTTAACATTAAGGGATGGTCAACCCTTTCGTGAGCCGCCTCTCCGGTGAAATGAGTTACATGGCTCTACGAGTTGCCAGCACTGCATAGGTGTCGGCCTGGAAAGACACAACAATGGGGATTACAATTGATTATATCTAAAATCGGCTACACAATTAAAACACTTAAAACTAAAAAAAAAAAAAAAAAAACTCTAGGAAGGATTGGTGAAAAATTCCCAGCATCCAACAAATAGCCTGCGGCATTTTTTCTCAAGGTTGGAAGGTACACACCGTATTATACAAGTCAGGCATCTATTTAAGGAAAGATAAGAAAGGCGAAACTAAAGTGTGGAGAGATTTTTTTTTGTATTGTGGAAAGGGTCATTTCTCCTACAATTATTACTTAAGAATTATAATGGCTAATTTCGACAGTCAGTAATAGATTATTTGTTATTGTTAAAGTATCTACGTCAAAGAAGCTAAGAAGTACCCCATGTGAAGAGAAGATGCACCCCGAAGACCTACACGATAAGAATGTGCCTACAAAATGAGAGAGAGAAAATCCTGTAAGTGAGTATTTAAAATATATGTATAATGGTTATAACCAGCGTCAACATTAAGGCTAGTCCCTCTGTGCCGGTAGCTGTTAGACTGGGCAGACTTGTGATAGTCACATGAATATTAAAACTTATGAAAGGGCAGGAACCCACACAACTTTTATTGGAAATGAATAGCATCGAGAATTATTAAATGTTTTATGGTGAAACTTTGAAGGTTATTTATATTTTTTGTATATGTCAGAAGAAAATATAGTTAGAGGAAGAGACAAGAGAGTGGGATTTTCTGAGAGTAAAGTAACATCACAACCTAGGTCATTCTTTATTCATGTATGGGAAGCAAACAAGTAACATGACGAGGTCTAAGACGTTTTAAGCATTTTCAGTTTAAGTATAATGAAGTTATTTTAAGAAAAGGAAGTTAAATCCATGAACTTTATCTGCAATTGTTACCCTATGATAGGGCTTGTGTGTTTACAAGTATGTACTGTATACTTGAGATGTGTAGCCCCAACAGCTGAGAAGATACGCACCGGAACTTTTGATTTCACCAATTAGTCGCCATAAGCAGGCCCCAGCAAGTGTGGTACCTGGTTTCCGTCATTACGCTCCTTGCAGTCAGGAACGAGGGAAGTTATTTCCATTATCTTATAACAGACAACATTGTGTAAATGTACTTTTTATTATTTCGCTTAGTATTTATTTTAAAACACTCTATGAAGTTATAAATTATTCATACGTGTAGCACCTTATGATAAGTGCTTGATATTTATGTGAAAATGGCCCAGTATTTCCATGGTAGGCCTATACTTCTGATAGGGCACTTTATAACATTTTGTATGTCTATTTCTAAACAACCTATAATTTCATTGAATAGTTATGTCAAACTACAATATTATTTAATATATTGTGTCATTGTAGTCTATGTTTATCTCAGGGTTTGAAAAAGGTTTTTTTCTTCATATAATCAACTAATGTTTTGTAATTATTATTTTTAACTTGTTTAATTTTCTCATATGGTGTATGTAAATCACCTGGCAGAGGATTGTTATGATAATCTCACTTTAAGAAGTTGAAATTCATTTTATGAGAATCAGCATTTCCAACCAGTGGTGTAATAAGAAGTCTAGGGGGCTGTAGGTACCCAAACAGTTAGGGTGAGTTTAGTGGGTCAATTGAGGATGATTGGGGGCACAGTACATTTCAGGAAACACCAATTTGGCATGAGTTCACGAGTTGTTTTTTTGTTTGTTTGGAACAATTGTCCCATAAGTTGCAAGAGGAGAGTCTCATATTGTAACACGACTATGTTTCTATCTAACCTTTGCCATCCACTTAGCTATTTAATATTTAAGAACTTTGGTTTAGTTAAAGAGTGTGTAAACTAATAATTTTAATATGTCCAGTCTATTGCTAAAGTGTGGTTTTGTTTCAATGTAATGAGGGTAGTTATGTTTTGTGTTAGTAATTTTATTGTATATAGGTCTAGAGAATGCTGACAGCTTATATTATATAAGGCGAGCATTAAACATGTAACATATTTATGTAAACATTTCTAAAAAAAAAGTCATGTAAAAACCAAGGTAGTAGACGAATGTTTCACCTGAAGGACAACTAGAGTGCCATTTGAATTTGCTTAGATAGCTGGTGTAGTGCGGTTGACGCCAAGAAGCATGGGTTTTAACTCGCTTTGTTTGCGCGGACACCCACATAAGACAAGTGCGCGTCTTCAAAACCTGTAAACCAACATATAAAGGGTTGAATGAATGTATATTTCCGAGCAATCATACCTGCAAGGATCTCAACAGTGCCAAGTTTAGAAGAAAGGAAAAGTCGATAGACAATGGTCTTTAACTCCTACCACTTTAAGTGCACCAATGGCTGGTAATGTTCCAGTAGCAGTTTTCAATGATAAAACTAACTTCTGAAACTTTAGGGGGCAAATCTGTGACAAAGAAAACAATCCCCTCTAATTATATACCTATTTACAATCATCCATACGTCACTATTCTAACATTATTCCTACTTCTAAATGGTATCACCTCTTTGGTGTGTCCCCCTGCGGGACGGGGCTTAGAATAGTCCCGCAGTAACCCCCGCTTGTCGTTAGAGGCGACTAAAAGGGGAGGCTTATGTGCAGGATGTACCTCGTGCAGGACAAACCTATCCTATATCTCTCCTTTCACATCATTTTCTTCTTCCTTCACTTTCCCCTTTTTTATTTCACTCTTCCCCCTTCGCTTTAACTATCCTTACCTTTTTCTTCCCTTCCCCCTGCCGTTCATCCTGCAAGGAGGTCTTTGGCCTTTCCATTGACGACCTTGGCTATTAACCCGGCTCTTCTCTGTTTATTATTGGATACCACTGCTTTGAGCTCCCGAATGAAAGTGCGCCGGTTGCAATACCTTAGTAGAAGGGCCTTAGGAATGACAATAACCGGGTACCCTACTTTGGGAAAAGATCGGTTGCGTTCATGAGGGCCCGGACGTAAAATTGGCACTTTCCTACACCCACTTGCTGCGACGACCTCTCTCTCGGCGATGCTCTATGCGAAGCTTGTCATGTCTAGCGTCGTATAGAGCCTCTCGTCGGGACAGTTAACAGGGCTATATGTGGTAGTACCAACTTGGGTCACCCTGGGTCTACGGTCCGAGTATTGTGTAGGTTGTCCCCAATCACGGCATGGCCGAATCTATTGTCGCCGCTGGCACCGTACTGCCAAACACTGCTGGCAACTCACTGCCCGGCCCATCGCAGGGTCGTAATATAGATAAGAGGCGGAAACGGGTAAGGACGTCCAGCCCTTTAATTGAAAAAATCCAGGAAGTGGTGAGGCCCCATCGCCACTTCCTGGTTATGTCTCGAACAGATGAAATTTAGAACCTCAGGCGTGTCAGCCCATTTGTCATCGAAAGAGTGATAAGTGGAGCTGCCGAGTCTGGGGTTTCAATTAGAAAACTGCGCGATGGCACAATAATGATCCAGACCGAATATGACCTTCAGACAGCGAAAATAATGGCAATAGCTACCATACCGTTGAGCCCCTCGAATTTCCTGGTGGAGCGAGGAGTGTCGGTTGGCTATTTCTGACCGTCGAAGGGCCCTACGTCTTTTCCCCCGACGTCCTACCTTGGAGAATCTGGAGTCATTCCGGATTCTACGTGCTAGAGATCGCCGTATCATTCGAGAAAGCAGAAGAGAGTCTTGGAGAAAATTTATTTCAACCCTTACAATATCCACTCCCACAACTAAGGTTTGGGATAATATCCGTAAATTACGTAATAGCAACAATTCCAATAACAATATACCTGTCCTCATGTCTAACGTTTCACTTGTCTCCTCCCCTGTGGAGGTCGTTAATGTATTGGGCTGGATGTTCGCCGCTATTTCTAGCACTGCGAACTAAACTAACGAGTTCGCAGTTTATAATCGGAACATCGAGCGCCAAGCTATTAATTTTGTCCAAAGTCGGGGGGAGGATTATAACTCCCCCTTTACCAAAGATGAACTGACCTACGCCCTGTCCCAGGCCGGCAGCACAACCTCTGGTCCAGACGACATTCATTATGATATGTTGCGTCAGTTGCCCCCTGCCGGACAGGCACTTCTTTTAGACCTCTATAATAGTGTTTGGGAATCTCATCAATTCCCCTCACTATGTTATTATTATTTATTATTATTATTATTATTATTATTATTATTATTATTATTAGCACCGCGTCTTACTACCTGTTCGGGTTATACGCACTTACGCTAATGTGTAATGGTAGGGTGATTGTGAGATGAAATGAAGGATCTACAGTTTAACGTGGAATCCGAACCACGGTGGTGGCCTGGCATTCCCCACATTCACAAGAGGTCTTGTCAGAGGTGAAGGAAGGGTTTGGAAATCAGATAAATCTGTGCCGGGACCGAGGATTGAACCCCGGCCGCCAGCACAGAAGTCTGACACCTTACCCCTAGACCACCAGGTCACCACCCTCACTATGGAGGCAAGCAACCGTTATGCCTATATATAAAAGTGGCAAAGATAAATTAGAGCCAACTAGCTATAGACCGATAGCTTTAACCAGTTGTGTATGTAAAATATTGGAAAAAATCATTAATAAGCGACTTATATGGTATATAGAATCCCGCAATCTGCTATCTAATATTCAATGTGGTTTTCGCCGTAACCGATCCACGGTGGATCACCTTGTCTGTCTAGAGACGGCTATTCGTGACGCTTTTCTCCATAAGCAGCATCTTCTGGCTGTCTTATTCGATCTGGAGAAAGCGTACGATACCACCTGGCGGTACGGCATTTTGAAAACACTTTTTAATTGGGGGTTTTGAGGGAACCTTCAAATTTTTATATCTAATTTTATGTCGGATAGACACTTCCGGGTAAGGTTGAATAACACTTTATCCGATGATTTTATTCAACAAAATGGGGTGCCTCAGGGTAATATTCTGAGCTGTACATTGTTCGCTATCGCAATGAATAGCAATGTTGACAATGTGCGCATGCCTGTACGGTCATGCCTCTTTGTGGATGACTACACGATTTATTGCAGTTAGTCAAGTCACCACAGGGCTGAACAGCAGATACAGCTCTCTGTCAACAATCTTGGATCGTGGGCTCCGCGTAATGGCTTTCGCTTCTCTGCAGCCAAGACAACGGTTGTCCACTTTCACAGATCACGCGGAATACAGCCAGCCCCCAGTATTTTAACGAACCACGTTGTTTTACCAGTCTCAGAAAACGTAAGGTTTCTGGGACTTTTATTTGATTTTAAATTAACTTGGATCCCCCACATCAAAGACCTGAAAGCGAGGTGTATCAAATCATTGAATTTGCTCAAAGTAGTTAGCGGTCGGTCCTGGGGTGCTGATAGGGAAACCTTGATGCGCCTGTATAGGGCCTTGGTCAGATCTAAACTAGATTACGGCAGTTTTGTGTATGGCTCAGCTAGACCCTCGGCGTTAAAGATGCTAGATAGTGTCCACCATGCTGGCATTCGACTGGCTACCGGTGCCTTTCGTACCAGTCCAGTCGTCAGCATCTGTGCCGACACTGGTGAGCCCCCTCTTTCTTACCGGCGGTCCTATCTTCTGGCATCTTACGTGTCGAAACTTCATTGCATGGCGCAGCATGTTGCCTATCGTCCTGTGTTTCATCCCCTAATCGTGTCTTGTATGAAACCAAATGTCGTATACAAGGCCGGTTGGGATCAGGATGCTATCGGTGTTCGACACGTGTGGGATAATCTTGCCAAAGGCTATCCCCACATTCCCAGGTCGAGTGTCTCCCTGGAAGATACGCCTACCTCAATGCCATTTTGACCTTGCCAAGCTCCCTAAAGCGACCACCCCCCACTTTTTATACGAGAGGACCTTTAACGAGCTCCTCGTAACCCGCTTTCGGGGTTTTAAACGCATTTACACGGACGGCTCAAAATGCGGGGCCTACGTGGGATGTGCTTTTGTTGTGGAAGGATCCAATTTTAAATTTGCTTTACCTGGTGAATCCAGTGTTTTTACGGCTGAACTATATGCCATTTTTAAATAGTTATGTTTTGTATATCGTGTCACCGTTCTGTTCTCATCTGCACGGATTCCATGAGTGCTCTGTTGGCATTGTCCACTCTCTACTTGTGGAATCTTCTCGTGCAGATGATTCACGAACAGATTTTAAAAATTGATTCACTAAGCACCCGGCTCGCCTTTTGCTGGATTCCTGGTCACGCTGGTCTTTCAGGAAATGAACTGGCGGACCAGGCAGCCAAGGAGGTAGCGAGCTTGCCTCCGTAGGTGAGGCTGGGTGTCATGTTTTTAGACCTAAAGGGTTATGTTCGGCGTGGAGTCTTACGCACCTGGCACGAGCAATGGGTCTCGACCCCTGCTCAGAACAAGCTGCGGTCCATCAGGGATGGTGTGTCGCGGTGGCCCTCTTCTATATGAAAGTCTAGGAGAGAGTAAGTCATCGTGACGAGACTCCGCGTCGGGCATACATTTCTAACCCACGGATTTTTACTAAGAGGGGATCCACCTCCAGTGTGTGAATTTTGCGATGCTCCCCTTAGTGTGCACCACATTTTGGTGGAGTGTCGCAGGTATGCCCCTATTCGCCTGGCCCTTGATTTTAAAGGTGACCTTCGTTTTTTACTACGCGACAGCGCTGAAGGAGTTATTTGTTTACTCCATTTTATACGCCAGGCGAATCTTTTTAGTGCCATTTGATTCACTTTTATAAAGTGGCTCATCTGGATTTTATCTCATATTGAGACTTTTTTAACATTTTAGTATACTTTAATGTGTTTGTTTTGTCGTTTTATCCATTTTAACAAACTTTAATAAAATAATTATTTGAACATGTTAGTTTTGTCTTTTTAACTAATATGTTGTTTTAATATGTTTGTTTTGTTTTTTATTAGAGTGATACACCTGTGGGTTATTTTTAGCAGGTGCTTCACTCAATTGTATGTTGAGGCCATTTGAGTACTCCTACGGAGTGTCTCAAATGGTTTTTTTTCTTCTCATATTGAGAACCATTCTTTTTATATTGTATTTTTATATTGTCTCTTCACCTTTTTATATAAACAGGTGAATATTCTGTCTCTCTCCTATGGAGATTTTACTATGTATCTATATAATGCTAAGGCCCTAATGACCTCAGTGTGTCGATGGGCCTCTAAACACAAATAATAATAATCTTTGGTGTGTATTTAAAAGGTTCTTTTGTTTTGTTATTGGCGTCGTGTTGAAAATAAGTGGTATTAATGCCAGGATGTAAAATTTTTACAATCATGAGAAAAGAAGAAAAAAGGACTTGTTCTACAATCTATTACCAGTTTGAGATTATAAAAGATGTACACCAGGATCTTGATTACTACTTGAAGAGTTTGTGAGGACATGCATATATTTCAGTAAATATAAAGAGATATGTACATATGATCGAGTTCTCGACTACAGATTGTCTAGGGTGAGAAGTTTTAATTTTCTTATACTATTGCGGGACTGAGGATGGCTTTAAAAAAGTAAATAAATAGGTGGCTGTGAGCAGTGTGGCTATTTTGTTTGAATCAAACAAGTCTAATTGGGTTAGGGGTAAATAATAAACTTTCTGTGCCATAATTTTGGACGTGGTTGAACTTAGGTATATATGTTGGTTTTATTTTGCCTTGAAAATGTATAGAAAAAGGTTGTTTTTTTTGTTATCGAATGATTAAATTGCATTAAGATTGTGATATAATAATTATCACTTTGACAACAAAACAAATGTTATATAAATATATTAATATAGAATTTTTAAGAACACAAAAATCTAACTTTTTCTTCTTCTTCTTCTTGAAAATTTGTGTTAACCTAGATATGTGAATTAACGGAGCTCCGCAGGCAGGATAAAAATTCAGAATACATGATTAACCAAACCCATAACATAAAACAGTTTTTTGTTTGTTTAGTATTTCATGATAACCTTTTAATTTGTTTCCATTAAAATATAATATAAACTTTAAGTATAAGTGCCTATCCAAATCCAGAGGTCCCGAGATTAAGTTCCTCGTGCAACTGAGCTAAATAAAATAAACTATTTTTTGTATATATAACCTTAGGAGAATTATATATATATATATATTTAAATAAAACAAGTTATTTTTTTTACAATTTTTTTAATTTTTTTTCACAGTCAAAGGGATAATTATTATATCACAATCTTAATTCAATTTAAATCATTCGATAATAAAAAAAACACCTTTTTCTTTACATTTTCAAGGCAAAATAAAACCAACATATATACCTAAGTTCAACCACGTCCAAAATTATGACACAGAAAGTTTATTATTTACCCTTAACCCAATTAGACTTGTTTGATTCAAACAAAATAGCCACACTGCTCACAGCCACCTATTTATTTACTTTTTTAAAGCCATCCTCAGTCCCCCAATAGTATAAGAAAATTGAAACTTCTCACCCTAGACAATCTGTAGTCGAGAACTCGATCATATGTACATATCTCTTTATATTTACTGAAAGATATGCATGTCCTCACAATCTCTTCAAGTAGTAATCAAGATCCTGGTGTACATCTTTTATAATCTCAAACTGGTAATAAGTTGTAGAACAAGTCCTTTTTTCTTCTTTTCTCATGATTGTAAAATTTTTACATCCCGGCATTAATACCACTTATTTTCAACACGACGCCAATAACAAAACAAAAGAACCTTTTAAATACACACCAAAGAGGTGATACCATTTATAAGTAGGAATAATGTTAGAATAGTGACATATGGAAGATTGTAAATAGGGATTATAATTAAAGGGGATGGTTTTCTTCGTCACAGATTAGTTATGTAAATACATATTCTATTCCTTGCCATTTGGATGCTCAGAAAATAGAAATCTTAATGAATCAACATATTAGGGTTAATATAATATATAAAATGAAAATCAAATTTTATTTGATTGTCATTTAATATATTTTTACTTTTTTGACATGTATATATATTTCAATTATTTTACATAAAGCTACCTAATTTGTGATGTTTTAATATATCTTTATACTAATTGCAAATTTGTTGAAAATTTAAACATGGTTTGATTTTTCTTAGTTTGTATAAATCAGCTGAAAGGAATTTTTCAATTAACTATTGAAAAGGGTAAAATCCAACTCGGGTAGTCAAGTGCTTTTCCACTAAGTACACGCCTTCTCTCTTCACAATGAAACTTTTGATGCATTTTTAAAGAATTTTGCAAACAGATAAGAAACTTCTGTCTGTAACCTCCCTCCCCTCCAACCCCTTACATTCTTATCTTGTAATATCTCCAAGTGGTTTTAGTTTGCCATGACCGGTTGAAAGTGAAAGTCTAACAGTAGGCTATCCTAAGATTTTTTGTTTTTTCATGACTGGAATCAATGACTCCTTAAAAACCAACGGTAAAGTTGTAATGTGTCAAGATTGCAACAAAAAAATTGGATGTTCAGCAAAATCACAATTGGAGCAACATGTACGGCTCATACTCCGTACGAGAGAAAAGTCTAAGTTATTAGAAGAATCCTTTTTTTTAAACAAAGATGAACGTGCCTTCCTTCCAGTTAAAGAAAATAATTATATAAGGACTTGTGTAGTGCAATGGTCGCTACGAACATCCCATGTTTTAAATCCCAAGGGCCTGAATTTGCATCCTTCTTGTGACATTAATGAAAGCGACAAATTCCTGATCAATCAATACTCAGAAAGAATTATCTGCATATATGTTATGAAGAAACAATGGATAGAATAATAAATGACATAGGAGATGCCTTCATATGGGTCGCTGTGAATGAAATGACGGACGTTTAGGGTAATTTTGTTGTGAACCTTGTGGTAGGTAAGATAGATCCTATTTCCAAACCATATTTGATTTACTGAGAAGTGCTGGAACATACGTATCATGTTGTAAGATTCGTGAATGATGAATTGAAAGTGTTGTGGCCTAGGTGAGCTCAAGGTCCTGGTGCTATATTCAGTTGCCAAGGCGTATATAATGAACATCTCAAGTGATTTGAAGTTGTTATATCCTGATATGATCCATCTTACAAGTTTGGCCCATGGACAACATCGTGTTGTGGAATACATTAAAAAGTCCAGTCTTTACAAATGA
>JBCFYV010002255.1:42488014-42519365 GCA_039000515.1 Timema cristinae
TTTTTATTAGAGTGATACACCTGTGGGTTATTTTTAGCAGGTGCTTCACTCAATTGTATGTTGAGGCCATTTGAGTACTCCTACGGAGTGTCTCAAATGGTTTTTTTTCTTCTCATATTGAGAACCATTCTTTTTATATTGTATTTTTATATTGTCTCTTCACCTTTTTATATAAACAGGTGAATATTCTGTCTCTCTCCTATGAAGTTTCTACTATGTATTCATATAATGCTAAGGCCCTAATGACCTCAGTGTGTCGATGGGCCTCTAAACACAAATAATAATAATCTTTGGTGTGTATTTAAAAGGTTCTTTTGTTTTGTTATTGGCGTCGTGTTGAAAATAAGTGGTATTAATGCCAGGATGTAAAATTTTTACAATCATGAGAAAAGAAGAAAAAAGGACTTGTTCTACAACTTATTACCAGTTTGAGATTATAAAAGATGTACACCAGGATCTTGATTACTACTTGAAGAGTTTGTGAGGACATGCATATCTTTCAGTAAATATAAAGAGATATGTACATATGATCGAGTTCTTGACTACAGATTGTCTAGGTGAGAAGTTTTAATTTTCTTATACTATTGGGGGACTGAGGATGGCTTTAAAAAAGTAAATAAATAGGTTGCTCTGAGCAGTGTGGCTATTTTGTTTGAATCAAAGAAGTCTAATTGGGTTAGGGGTAAATGATAAAGTCCTGTGCCATAATTTTGGACGTGGTTGAACTTAGGTTTATATGTTGGTTTTATTTTGCCTTGAAAATGTAAAGAAAAAGGTGCTTTTTTTGTTATCGAATGATTTAAATTGCATTAAGATTGTGATATAATAATTATCGCTTTGACAACATAACAAATGTTATATAAATATATTGATAAGAATTTTTAAGAACACAACAATCTAACTTTGTTTAAAGTTTTTTTTTCTTCTTCTGGAAAATTTGTGTTAACCTAGATATGTGAATTAACGGAGCTCCGCAGGCAGGATAAAAATTCAGAATACATGATTAACCAAACCCATAACATAAAACAGTTTTTTGTTTGTTTAGTATTTCATGATAACCTTTTAATTTGTTTCCATTAAAATATAATATAAACTTTAAGTATAAGTGCCTATCCAAATCCAGAGGTCCCGAGATTAAGTTCCTCGTGCAACTGAGCTAAATAAAATAAACTATTTTTTGTATATATAACCTTAGGAGAATTATATATATATATATATTTAAATAAAACAAGTTATTTTTTTTACAATTTTTTTAATTTTTTTTCACAGTCAAAGGGATAATTATTATATCACAATCTTAATTCAATTTAAATCATTCGATAATAAAAAAAACACCTTTTTCTTTACATTTTCAAGGCAAAATAAAACCAACATATATACCTAAGTTCAACCACGTCCAAAATTATGGCACAGAAAGTTTATTATTTACCCTTAACCCAATTAGACTTGTTTGATTCAAACAAAATAGCCACACTGCTCACAGCCACCTATTTATTTACTTTTTAAAGCCATCCTCAGTCCCCCAATAGTATAAGAAAATTGAAACTTCTCACCCTAGACAATCTGTAGTCGAGAACTCGATCATATGTACATATCTCTTTATATTTACTGAAAGATATGCATGTCCTCACAATCTCTTCAAGTAGTAATCAAGATCCTGGTGTACATCTTTTATAATCTCAAACTGGAAATAAGATGTAGAACAAGTCCTTTTTTCTTCTTTTCTCATGATTGTAAAAATTTTACATCCCGGCATTAATACCACTTATTTTCAACACGACGCCAATAACAAAACAAAAGAACCTTTTAAATACACACCAAAGAGGTGATACCATTTATAAGTAGGAATAATGTTAGAATAGTGACATATGGAAGATTGTAAATAGGGATTATAATTAAAGGGGATGGTTTTCTTCGTCACAGATTAGTTATGTAAATACATATTCTATTCCTTGCCATTTGGATGCTCAGAAAATAGAAATCTTAATGAATCAACATATTAGGGTTAATATAATATATAAAATGAAAATCAAATTTTATTTGATTGTCATTTAATATATATTTTTACTTTTTTGACATGTATATATATTTCAATTTATTTTACATAAAGCTACCTAATTTGTGATGTTTTAATATATCTTTATACTAATTGCAAATTTGTTGAAAATTTAAACATGGTTTGATTTTTCTTAGTTTGTATAAATCAGCTGAAAGGAATTTTTCAATTAACTATTGAAAAGGGTAAAATCCAACTCGGGTAGTCAAGTGCTTTTCCACTAAGTACACGCCTTCTCTCTTCACAATGAACCTTTTGATGCATTTTTAAAGAATTTTGCAAACAGATAAGAAACTTCTGTCTGTAACCTCCCTCCCCTCCAACCCCTTACATTCTTATCTTGTAATATCTCCAAGTGGTTTTAGTTTGCCATGACCGGTTGAAAGTGAAAGTCTAACAGTAGGCTATCCTAAGATTTTTTGTTTTTTCATGACTGGAATCAATGACTCCTTAAAAACCAACGGTAAAGTTGTAATGTGTCAAGATTGCAACAAAAAAATTGGATGTTCAGCAAAATCACAATTGGAGCAACATGTACGGCTCATACTCCGTACGAGAGAAAAGTCTAAGTTATTAGAAGAATCCTTTTTTTTAAACAAAGATGAACGTGCCTTCCTTCCAGTTAAAGAAAATAATTATATAAGGACTTGTGTAGTGCAATGGTCGCTACGAACATCCCATGTTTTAAATCCCAAGGGCCTGAATTTGCATCCTTCTTGTGACATTAATGAAAGCGACAAATTCCTGATCAATCAATACTCAGAAAGAATTATCTGCATATATGTTATGAAGAAACAATGGATAGAATAATAAATGACATAGGAGATGCCTTCATATGGGTCGCTGTGAATGAAATGACGGACGTTTAGGGTAATTTTGTTGTGAACCTTGTGGTAGGTAAGATAGATCCTATTTCCAAACCATATTTGATTTACTGAGAAGTGCTGGAACATACGTATCATGTTGTAAGATTCGTGAATGATGAATTGAAAGTGTTGTGGCCTAGGTGAGCTCAAGGTCCTGGTGCTATATTCAGTTGCCAAGGCGTATATAATGAACATCTCAAGTGATTTGAAGTTGTTTATATCCTGATATGATCCATCTTACAAGTTTGGCCCATGGACAACATCGTGTTGTGGAATACATTAAAAAGTCCAGTCTTTACAAATGAATAGATTAGTCTATGTGACGAAAAGAACTAGACCTATTTGTGAAAGTCCCACATCAAGTCAAAACTTACTTACTCTTGTTTGATGTGCCGTTGACCCTGCAATTAGTTCTAACAAGACGAGGAACTTGGATACAGCATCCAACTTCTACTATGAACCATTTGGAGTTGTAAAGTCAGTAGTAGATATGTTCACCCCTGAGTGTGTGATATCTGTGTGTGAATCTCACAGCTCATTCATTGACCCAAAAGTGGAATGTTCAACTGCATACACCAGGAGCAATTTATGTTGGCTTCGAGAGAATATTAATGTTTGGAAACTTCTGGATTTCCACTACAAGAATCTATGGGTATCATAGAAAGCACAATTTCAAATCTAAATGCTGTGAAAGACGAAACTGGTGAAAGTGTTTCTACAAAGTTTCAGGCCGTGCTAAAAAAAAAACAGTATATTCATACCCTTGAGAACATTTATCCCGAGAAAATTCTTTTGTTGAAATACGCCCCAGTGACATACTGTGACGCGGAAAATACAGTTTCCAGCTACAAGCATGTTCTGTCAGACAAGCGGCAATCAATGACCACAGAAATAATTGAAATTCACACCAAAGTACAAGTAATCCATCAATGTATGTGGTATTAACAATGAAAATAAGGTAAATATTGCGTTCTTGGTCAAATATTTGTTTTACATGATGTTAGATTTTTTATGAAACTACAAATTTGTCTACACATTTCCTTGAATAGTATGTTATAATATGATACTACATAAAAATCCCAGCGTTAGTCATTACAATAGCTAATATCTTCAGTTACTTTTATTGAAGGAACATAGCATTATGTAGAAATATCTAGTCGCCATTACATTAAAATAAAATTTTCAATATATTACAATAAAATAATTTTTTCAATATATTACAATATGATACATTTTAAATCAATAATGGTATTTTAGTGAGTTTTTAAAATAAAGAATAAAAATCTATCCAACTACTTTGTTTCCGAAATCTTTGGCTACTTTGTTTTAGACTTTTGTGCATTAAAACCATATCCTGGATTTCTTATTTTCATTGATCTAGTGTGCTTAGGATCCACTAGTTCTGGCAATATACAATTTAAATAAAATCTAATTATTTTGATTATATTTCTATTTTCCATAACTCATCTTTTTATAATTCGATTATCATAATTTTTTTATCCATAAGACAAGTAAACAGTATTTTCGTTGGGTGATGTGAAAATAACAATAATAATAATATTAAGGAAAGGAAGCTGTAATATATTTCATTCCTAACATAATAATACGTGTATTGTACATTCAATATTACTAGTCACAGTAATTTAATTAGAGAAATGGAAAAGGGTGATAGAACGTTGTGATCAAAACTTATTCCAGGGAGGGTAAGGGAGTTGTGTTACGATCTCAATAGTTCAATATGTAAAGTTTAATTCATTTAATAATTTTAAAATTTTAAAAATTGTTCTTGGTGTGAAAATGAAATTATATTTTGGATTGTGTTGCTTTGAAGGGACTTGTATTCTGCGCTGATACAAGTCAGGTTTAGTTGAGGTAATTGGGTTTGTGTGTCTACGCTTCCTTTTATCCGAGACAAACCCAGTTTGCTCAGGACGGATGTTGTTGAGACAGTCAGTATTCAAATAGTTCGAGGATCCTTGCCAAGGATATAGTATAATATCTTGTATAGTATATTCCTTAAATGATAGATTTGTTTCACTTTTGTGAAATAAAATTCACCTAGCCCATGAATTTTTCTTTATACTATTTTATCAAAAATAACTTATGAAATTCACAATATTAAACAATGCTTTGAGCAACATGGGGAAAATATATTTTATATTATTTATTTTCGAAGTCCTTCTAGTAACTACTAATACTTATTAATAATGAATATTATTGAACTCTACCAGTACTCCTATAGTTGTTTTACAGTAAATAGGTAAACATTTTTGGGTTCTTCAAAATATTTTACGCCCACTAAAAATCAAAGTTCCTCGCCTTTTGGAGGCCCAGTCCAACCATGGTCTACTTGATGGATAGCATATAGTTTACGAACAATTAGAAAGGCTGCGCTAACCCCAAAAAGTTTATTATTAAAGAAGCATAAAATAAATGTGTTTTTTAGAAAAATATTCACTCTCTAATACAAAATAAACGTAAATAATTTAATAATTTGTGTGTCAAGAGTCATTATAAGGAGCGTCAACTTATGAAACATTCAAATTGAATCCAATTTTGGTATTGAATATTATTTTACCACAGGGATGCTTTGATCGTGTTTATTTTTTTAAACATTTATTTAAAGTGGCTTATCGTATTTTACGTAGTGCGTTTATCATTATATTTTAGCTGACACGTTAGCTAGGTCATTAGCACGTGTGCTTATGATGCTAAGGGTCCTGGTTTCGATTCCAGGTAAAGTCGGTAATTTAACTTAGGTAAACTATTATGTATGTCATAGTTAAAAGCTAGTTTGTAAGTTGTATGCAGATATAATCCTTGTTTTATTAAATTGCAAGTTAATAATCCCCATTGAAAAAAATAATTAAATTATATATTTGATGAAATAATATTGATGTAGGTTCACTTTCTGGCTTGCAAAGTGTTTTTTTAAGACTTAGAAAAAAATACATCTGAAATATTCTAACTGGTCCTCTGTACAAGTTTCAAGGCTGTTAGTGTTGTCCTGTCAAGCGAACAATAGGATTACTGCCAACTGAATCTTAGGACTTGGGTTCAACAAAGAAACTTCCCCTCTCTCTAGGCGGGGTGGGGATTGTCACCCCTATCTTGTAATAAACCTATATTTATGTAACTAATGATCAATTTCTAGCCCAGGGAATAGGTTTACGTGATTAAAAATATTATATATGTAAAGTATACACAAAACACAAGATGGTATTGTTTTAAATCCAACTTCTGGACCTCTTCAATAGTGTCTGGGATCCTCATCAGTTCCCATCACTATGGAGGCAAGCAATCGTTATCCCGTTATATAAAAGTGGCAAAGATTAATTAGAGCCAACTAGTTATCGACCGATAGCTTTAACTAGTTGTGTATGTAAAATACTGGAAAAAATAATTAATAAACGATTTATATGGTATTTAGAATCCCGCAATCTGCTATCTAATATTCAATGTGGTTTTCGCCGGAACCGATCTACAGTTGATCATCTTGTCCGTTTAGAGACGGCTGTTCGTGACGCTTTTCTCCATAAGCAGCACCTTCTGGCTGTCTTCTTTGATCTGGAGAAAGCGTACGACACCACCTGGCGGTACGGCATTTTGAAAACCCTTTTTAATTGGGGGTTTCGAGGAAACCTTCCTTCTTTTATATCTAATTTTATGTCGGATAGACACTTCCGGGTAAGGTTGAATAACACCTTATCCGATGATTTTATTCAAGAAAATGGGGTGCCTCTGGGTAGTATTCTGAGCTGTACGTTGTTCGCTATCGCGATAAATAGTATTGTGGACAACGTGCGCTTACCTGTTCGTTCATGCCTCTTTGTGGATGACTACGCAATTTATAGCAGTTCGTCAAGTCTCCACAGGGCTGAACGACAGATACAACTGAGTGGTAACAATCTTTGGTCGTGGGCATCGCGTAATGGCTTTCGCTTCTCTGCAGCCAAAACGACGGTCGTCCACTTCCATAGAACACGCGGAATACAGCCAGCCCCCAGTATTTAATGAACCACGCCGTTCTTCCAGTCTCAGAAACCGTAAAGTTTCTGGGACTTTTATTTGATTTTAAATTAACTTGGATCCCCACATTAAAGACTTGAAAGCGAGGTCTATAAAAGCACTAAACCTGCTCAAAGTGGTTAGCGGTCGGTCCTGGGGTGCGGATAGGGAAACCTTGATGTGCCTGTATAGGGCTTTGGTAAGATCTAAACTAGACTATGGCAGTTTTGTGTATGGCTCAGCGAGACCTTCGGCGTTAAAGATGCTAGATAGTGTCCACCATGCTGGCATTAGACTGGCTACCGGTGCTTTTCGCACCAGTCCAGTCGTCAGCATCTGTGCCGACACTGGTGAGCCCTCTTTCTCTTACCGGTGGTCCTATCTTCTGGCATCTTACGTGTCTAAACTGCACTGCATGCCAGAGCATGTTACCTACCGCCCTGTGTTTCATCCCCTTAACCGTGTCTTGTATGAAACCAAATGGCGTAGTACAAGGCCGGTTGGGATCCGGATGCTATCGGTTTTCGACACGTGTGGGATAGTGCTGTCAAAGGCTATCCCCACATCACCAGGTCGAGTTTCTCCCTGGAAAATACGCCCTCCGAAATGCCATTTTGATCTTGCCAAGTTCCCTAAAGCGACCACCCCAAACTTTGTATATGAGAGGACCTTTAATGAGCTCCTCTCCACTCGCTTTCACGGATTTGAGCGCATCTACACTGATGGCTCTAAATCTGGAGCCTCCGTGGGATGTGCTTTTGTTGTGGAAGGATCAATTTTAAATTTGGTTTACCTAAAGAAACCAGTGTTTTTACTACTGAATTGTGTGCCATTTTTAAATCTTTGTGTTTTATATACCGAAATAGTCACCGTTCTGTTATCATCTGCACGGATTCCATGAGTGCTCTGTTGGCATTGTCCACTCTCTACTCCTGGAATCCCCTCGTGCAGATGATACATAAGCAAATTTTAAAAATTGATTCATTAAGCACCCGGCTCGTCTTTTGCTGGATTCCTGGTCACGCTGGTCTTTCAGGAAATGATCTAGCGGACCAGGCAGCCAAGGAGGCAGCACGCCTGCCTCCGGAGGCGAGTCTGGGTGTCCTGTTTTTAGATCTAAAGGGTTATGTTCGGCGTGGTGTCTTACACACCTGGCACGAGCAATGGGTCTCGACCCCTGCTCAGAACAAGCTGCGGTCCATCAGGGACGGTGTATCGCGATGGCCCTCTTCTATACGAAAGTCTAGGAGAGAGGAGGTCATCGTGACGAGACTCCGCGTCGGACACACATTTCTAACCCACGGATTTTTACTCAGAGGGGATCCACCTCCAGTGTGTGAATTTTGCGATGCTCCCCTTAGTGTGTACCACATTTTGGTGGAGTGTCGCAGATACACCCCTATTCGCCTGGCCCTTGATTTTAAAGGTGACCTTCGTTATTTATTACGCGACAGCGCAAAAGGAGTTATTTGTTTACTCCATTTTATACGCCAGGCGAATCTTTTTAGTGCCATTTGAGTCACTTTTATAAAGTGGCTCATCTGGATTTTATCTCATATTGAGACCTTTTTAACATTTTCGTATGCTTTAATGTGTTTGTTTTGTCGTTTTATCCATTTTAATAAACTTTAATAAAATAATTATTTTAACATGTTAGTTTTGTCTTTTTAACTAATATATTGTTTTAATATGTTTGTTTTGTTTTTCATTAGAGTGATACACCTGTGGTTTTTTTTAGCAGGTGTTTCACTCAATTGTACTTTGAGCCCATTTGAGCACTCCTATGGAGTGCCTCAGATGGTGAATGATTATATCTCTCCCCTATGGGGATTTTATTATGTTTTTAATATATTTCAAGGCCCTAATGACCTCGATGTGTCGATGGGCCTTTAAACCACAATAATAATAATAATTTTAAATCCAACCATTTTCAAAAATGCGTTTTTTGAGTTATTTTTAAAAATATATGCATAAAAAATTAATTATATAATTCAATATCAATTTATAAAAGTGTCCATAGATTCATAATAAAAATAAATCAAAAATATATAATTATTGGTTCATCTACAATTTCGGTCGCAAATCAGTAATTTTTACTGTTCGTTAGTAGCTTTGCGACCGCACCTTGAGTTACCGTTGTAGAGTTATACTATTAAAGATATAAATCTTTTACTTGAAATATATTTTTATAAAACCAATAGTTTCTGAGATAATCAAATATAAATACTTGTTAATTTAGCTCTGAAAAAAATTAGATTCTTATGCTCTTTGATGGACAAAGATGTCCCTCTTTTCTCAATTTTTCTGTAAAGGTTCCTAGCTCCTTATGACATGGAGTAAGTAACAGTTTATATTATTTCTTTTATGATCTTTGGTGTAATGTTTCTATAACAATGTATAAACCTATTGTTTAGTTTCACAAATCTTACGAGTTTTTAGTAAATGTAAATTTTAAGATAAAAGAGGGAGAAAGTCTTTGCGGTGCACCGTACCATTTAATTAAGGTAAACTTAATTTACACTGAGAGGTAAGGTATTTCCTTTAAGGATTTCATTATGGCCCTTACTTATAAGTTAGACCATAGTATAAATGTACAAGGTAAGCTTATTACCTTTCCGGATAAACGGAGTGTAGATAATAGCACAAATTAAACATACCTAATACCGAGAATACAGTGAGTGTTTGTGCCAGCAATTGTCATGGCTTATCTAGTCCAATAATGGTAGGAAGAACATTACCATACTCACAAGATATTTAAATGACTTTTATATCAAGTTATTTAATCTGCAGCTGCCACTTTAGAGAGATAATATAGTTACATTCGTTACTGTTTCCGGCATGTAGCCTCGGCCAGTTTTTTTTATATTTTCCACTACTAGCTTGCTAGGCCTGTCGTAGCTGTATGTGCTTATAATCTAACAGTCACGCTACTGACTGAGATAAGGTGTTGGATAGAGAGATATCACTATTTAAAATTGTGAGATTGTATGAATGATAATATAATATTTTACAAAAGCTCGACTGTTTGAATACCACCAGCGTCTGCATCCTGTCCACAGGGTCCTTATACTGGTGCGTGGCTGTGGTTGTATATATGGTTGAATAGTATATATACTGGTGCGTGGCTGTGATTGTCAATATGGCTGAATAGTATATACTGGTGCGTGGCTGTGGTTGTCAATATGGTTGAATAGTATATACTGGTGCGTGGCTGTGATTGTCAATATGGCTGAATAGTATATACTGGTGCGTGGCTGTGGCTGTCAATATGGTTGAATAGTATATACTGGTGCGTGACTGTGATTGTCAATATGGTTGAATAGTATATACTGGCACGTGGCTGTGGTTGTCAATATGGTTGAATAGTATATACTGGTGCGTGACTGTGATTGTCAATATGGCTGAATAGTATATACTGGTGCGTGGCTGTGGTTGTATATATGGTTGAATAGTATATACTGGTGCGTGACTGTGATTGTCAATATGGCTGAATAGTATATACTGGTGCGTGGCTGTGGTTGTCAATATGGTTGAATAGTATATACTGGTGCGTGGCTGTGGTTGTCAATATGGCTGAATAGTATATACTGGTGAGTGGCTGTGGTTGTCAATATGGCTGAATAGTATATACTGGTGCGTGGCTGTGGTTGTCAATATGGTTGAATAGTATATACTGGCGCGTGGCCGTGGTTGTCAATATGGCTGAATAGTATATACTGGTGCGTGGCTGTGGTTGTCAATATGGTTGAATAGTATATACTGGTGCGTGGCTGTGGTTGTCAATATGGCTGAATAGTATATACTGGTGAGTGGCTGTGGTTGTCAATATGGCTGAATAGTATATACTGGTGCGTGGCTGTGGTTGTCAATATGGTTGAATAGTATATACTGGCGCGTGGCCGTGGTTGTCAATATGGCTGAATAGTATATACTGGTGCGTGGCTGTGGTTGTCAATATGGTTGAATAGTATATACTGGTGCGTGGCTGTGATTGTCAATATGGTTGAATAGTATATACTGGTGCGTGGCTGTGATTGTCAATATGGTTGAATAGTATATACTGGTGCGTGGCTGTGGTTGTCAATATGGCTGAATAGTATATACTGGTGCGTGGCTGAGGTTGTCAATATGGTTGAATAGTATATACTGGCGCGTGGCTGTGATTGTCAATATGGTTGAATAGTATATACTGGCGCGTGGCTGTGATTGTCAATATGGTTGAATAGTATATACTGGCACGTGGCTGTGGTTGTCAATATGGTTGAATAGTATATACTGGTGTGTGGCTCTGGTTGTCAATATGGCTGAATAGTATATACTGGCGCGTGGCTGTGATTGTCAATATGGTTGAATAGTATATACTGGTGTGTGGCTCTGGTTGTCAATATGGCTAAATAGTATATACTGGCGCGTGGCTGTGGTTGTCAATATGGCTGAATAGTATATACTGGTGCGTGGCTGTGGTTGTCAATATGGTTGAATAGTATATACTGGTGCGTGACTGTGATTGTCAATATGGTTTAATAGTATATACTGGTGCGTGGCTGTGATTGTCAATATGGTTTAATAGTATATACTGGCGCGTGGCTGTGATTGTCAATATGGTTGAATAGTATATACTGGTGTGTGGCTCTGGTTGTCAATATGGCTAAATAGTATATACTGGCGCGTGGCTGTGGTTGTCAATATGGCTGAATAGTATATACTGGTGCGTGGCTGTGGTTGTCAATATGGTTGAATAGTATATACTGGTGTGTGGCTGTGATTGTCAATATGGTTTAATAGTATATACTGGTGCGCGGCTGTGGTTGTCAATATGGTTGAATAGTATATACTGGTGCGTGGCTGTGATTGTCAATATGGCTGAATAGTATATACTGGTGCGTGGCTGTGGTTGTCAATATGGCTGAATAGTATATACTGGTGCGTGGCTGTGATTGTCAATATGGTTGAATAGTATATACTGGTGCGTGGCTGTGGTTGTCAATATGGCTGAATAGTATATACTGGTGCGCGGCTGTGGTTGTCAATATGGTTGAATAGTATATACTGGTGCGTGGCTGTGGTTGTCAATATGGTTTAATAGTATATACTGGTGCGCGGCTGTGGTTGTATATATGGTTGAATAGTATATACTGGTGCGTGGCTGTGGTTGTCAATATGGCTGAATAGTATATACTGGTGCGTGGCTGTGATTGTCAATATGGTTGAATAGTATATACTGGTGCGTGGCTGTGATTGTCAATATGGTTGAATAGTATATACTGGTGCGTGGCTGTGATTGTCAATATGGTTGAATAGTATATACTGGTGCGTGGCTGTGGTTGTCAATATGGCTGAATAGTATATACTGGTGCGTGGCTGTGATTGTCAATATGGCTGAATAGTATATACTGGCACGTGGCTGTGGTTGTCAATATGGTTGAATAGTATATACTGGCACGTGGCTGTGGTTGTCAATATGGTTGAATAGTATATACTGGCACGTGGCTGTGGTTGTCAATATGGTTGAATAGTATATACTGGTGCGCGGCTGTGATTGTCAATATGGTTGAATAGTATATACTGGCACGTGGCTGTGGTTGTCAATATGGTTTAATAGTATATACTGGTGCGCGGCTGTGGTTGTATATATGGTTGAATAGTATATACTGGTGCGTGGCTGTGGTTGTCAATATGGCTGAATAGTATATACTGGTGCGTGGCTGTGATTGTCAATATGGTTGAATAGTATATACTGGTGCGTGGCTGTGATTGTCAATATGGTTGAATAGTATATACTGGTGCGTGGCTGTGATTGTCAATATGGCTGAATAGTATATACTGGCACGTGGCTGTGGTTGTCAATATGGTTGAATAGTATATACTGGTGCGTGGCTGTGATTGTCAATATGGCTGAATAGTATATACTGGCACGTGGCTGTGGTTGTCAATATGGTTGAATAGTATATACTGGTGCGTGGCTGTGATTGTCAATATGGTTGAATAGTATATACTGGTGCGTGGCTGTGGTTGTCAATATGGCTGAATAGTATATACTGGTGCGTGGCTGTGGTTGTATATATGGTTGAATAGTATATACTGGCACGTGGCTGTGGTTGTCAATATGGTTGAATAGTATATACTGGTGCGTGGCTGTGGTTGTCAATATGGTTGAATAGTATATACTGGTGCGTGGCTGTGGTTGTCAATATGGCTGAATAGTATATACTGGTGCGTGGCTGTGGTTGTATATATGGTTGAATAGTATATACTGGTGCGTGGCTGTGGTTGTCAATATGGCTGAATAGTATATACTGGTGCGTGGCTGTGGTTGTATATATGGTTGAATAGTATATACTGGCACGTGGCTGTGGTTGTCAATATGGTTGAATAGTATATACTGGTGCGTGGCTGTGGTTGTCAATATGGTTGAATAGTATATACTGGTGCGTGGCTGTGGTTGTCAATATGGCTGAATAGTATATACTGGTGCGTGGCTGTGGTTGTATATATGGTTGAATAGTATATACTGGCACGTGGCTGTGGTTGTCAATATGGTTGAATAGTATATACTGGTGCGTGGCTGTGGTTGTCAATATGGCTGAATAGTATATACTGGTGCGTGGCTGTGGTTGTATATATGGTTGAATAGTATATACTGGCACGTGGCTGTGGTTGTCAATATGGTTGAATAGTATATACTGGTGCGTGGCTGTGGTTGTCAATATGGTTGAATAGTATATACTGGTGCGTGGCTGTGGTTGTCAATATGGCTGAATAGTATATACTGGTGCGTGGCTGTGGTTGTATATATGGTTGAATAGTATATACTGGCACGTGGCTGTGGTTGTCAATATGGTTGAATAGTATATACTGGTGCGTGGCTGTGATTGTCAATATGGTTGAATAGTATATACTGGTGCGTGGCTGTGATTGTCAATATGGCTGAATAGTATATACTGGCACGTGGCTGTGGTTGTCAATATGGTTGAATAGTATATACTGGCACGTGACTGTGATTGTCAATATGGCTGAATAGTATATACTGGTGCGTGGCTGTGGTTGTCAATATGGTTGAATAGTATATACTGGTGCGTGGCTGTGGTTGTCAATATGGTTGAATAGTATATACTGGCACGTGACTGTGATTGTCAATATGGCTGAATAGTATATACTGGTGCGTGGCTGTGGTTGTCAATATGGTTGAATAGTATATACTGGTGCGTGGCTGTGATTGTCAATATGGTTGAATAGTATATACTGGTGCGTGGCTGTGGTTGTCAATATGGTTGAATAGTATATACTGGTGCGTGGCTGTGATTGTCAATATGGTTGAATAGTATATACTGGCACGTGGCTGTGGTTGTCAATATGGTTGAATAGTATATACTGGTGCGTGGCTGTGGTTGTCAATATGGTTGAATAGTATATACTGGTGCGTGGCTGTGGTTGTCAATATGGCTGAATAGTATATAACTGGTGCGTGGCTGTGGTTGTATATATGGTTGAATAGTATATACTGGTGCGTGGCTGTGGTTGTCAATATGGTTGAATAGTATATACTGGTGCGTGGCTGTGGTTGTCAATATGGTTGAATAGTATATACTGGTGCGTGGCTGTGGTTGTCAATATGGCTGAATAGTATATACTGGCACGTGGCTGTGGTTGTCAATATGGTTGAATAGTATATACTGGTGCGTGGCTGTGATTGTCAATATGGTTGAATAGTATATACTGGCGCGTGGCCGTGGTTGTCAATATGGCTGAATAGTATATACTGGTGCGTGGCTGTGGTTGTCAATATGGTTGAATAGTATATACTGGCACGTGGCTGTGATTGTCAATATGGCTGAATAGTATATACTGGTGCGTGGCTGTGGTTGTCAATATGGTTGAATAGTATATACTGGTGCGTGGCTGTGGTTGTCAATATGGTTGAATAGTATATACTGGTGCGTGGCTGTGATTGTCAATATGGTTGAATAGTATATACTGGTGCGTGGCTGTGGTTGTCAATATGGTTGAATAGTATATACTGGTGCGTGGCTGTGATTGTCAATATGGTTGAATAGTATATACTGGCGCGTGGCCGTGGTTGTCAATATGGCTGAATAGTATATACTGGTGCGTGGCTGTGGTTGTCAATATGGTTGAATAGTTTTCTTTGTTGGGGCTAAACCTCAAAATGGCGCCCCTTGCGCCCTTTAGTCAGGTGGCTGTTCATCAATTTGACTTGTGCATTAAAAAATTGCGTGTTTTTGGATATGTGTTACCATCGATGTTTATTTTTATTTGTATTGTTTGGATTTGGAAAAATAAAAACTAAATACATTTTTTAAATGAAGGTATTATTTATGGCTTGAAATCAACAATATGATACAAAATAGTGCTACAAAAATGTATAAAAGTGATTTAAAAAATACTTCTAGTCTATAACTTCACCATTCGAGCTTTCATGGTTGCAAATTCTGTAATGACTGCTCCACCAATAGGTTTTAATAAGTTTTAATTTGCTGTAACTCCGTTCATGTGATGCAACAGTCATTGAATGTGTTAACAAAATATTCAGGGCTGTTGACATTTTTGAGTAGGCATCTTCAAGTCCACATTTGAAAACGAATTTTAGGAAATATTTAGGGCTGTTGACATTTTCGAGTAGGCATCTTCAAGTCCACATTTGAAAACGAATTTTAGGAAATCTTTAGGGGATCCATTATTCAAATTATTGTCTTGTCACAGAGCGTGATGCTTAAAGCTCTCTACTTTTAGTTAAAGCTCAGCTTTACAAATATTTTTTAAATACGTCTCAGCAAGCTGAGCTGCCTTTGACTTAAGTTCTCTTAAAAAAAGTGACTGGAATTTGGAGCCATGAAGGAAACTAAATCTTTCATCTAGTTCCTTCTGAGTAGTTCTGAAAGCACCCTGTCCATTATTTCCAAAAGAAGGATCTTGATTTTTTTTTGACAGACATTTGAATTCATCAATATATATTCCTTTTCCTTATTCGAACTTCACGGAAATTGGGACTCAACGAGAGTTACTTTGCCCTTTCTCTGACTTGATTGATTGCATCTCTTGCACAAGTATCTCGAGAGGATCCCAACAGTTTGATGAGTTCATGGAGACATAAAGCCAGTGTGGTTTGGAGAGCCCTAGCTATGTTAGCCACACGTGCACAAGATGCAGAGAAACTGAAGTGACCCTGGGCTTGGTTGACCATCACCATAGTTGCCAACATAACGAATGAATCTTGTCCTTTCTCAAGTAAATTCCCGATAAAGCTTCTTTAATCCTTTACTTATTTACTTTACATCTTTTCACAGAAAAGAAAACAAAGCATGATTGTTCTCCTTCTCTGAAGTATTTTTAAGCGTAATTTATTTTCTATCAAATAAAAAATCTAAAATCCTTGTGTGTGTGTGTGTGTGTGTGTGTGTGTGTGTGTGCGTGCGTGCGTGCGTGCGTGCGTGCATGTGTGTGTCCCGAAGATTATTTGCCACACACCCAATTTGCAGTACTTGGGGACCTCGTAGTAGTAGCTAGTAGGACCCCTTTGCAGAGTGGAGGGGGTTTTAGGGGAGGACGTAACCAGCACTTGGGAAAAGGGTCCCACAGGTTGAGCCACCTCGCCAAGCGTCTACAGGGAGAAAGTGATCCTCCTTACACAGGGGCGTGGGTCTGAGAAAGCCTGATCTAAGCTACCAAAAACATAATTTCAGACACGATAAGAAATATATAGCCGAGAGTGGGACGGATATTGTAAATTAAATGTATCTACTCACCAACAATATTTATCTCACATTTATTCCTCATGCTCCATCGTTCCGTGACCCGAAGGAATAAACTACATAGCAAAGTTATCTAGTCACCATGGTCGCTCTATTTGACCAACTACACAACACACCCAACACCACCGGTCCCACACATCCAAACGTCAAAAATCTGAGTGACTGCGTTCCCAAGACTCACCACCAGGAAATACTAACATCGTACATCCAGGAAAAAGTAATTCTCCTTACACGGGGTGCGGTGAGGATCACTTCATGGGGTGCGGTGAGGATCAATGTTAAACCTTATGGGAGAAAGTGGTCTGGAACTCTTATTTCACCCACTATTGACGTATGGATGAGATATTGAGTAAAAGGAAATGGCAAAGAGAAATACTTTAATGAATCGTAAGACCAAACTATATATATATTTTAAAATTCTAATCATCTTGTTGAGTTTTACCATGTTAAAGAAAGCTCAAAGTTATTTTATTTGGGAAGTGAAAATAAATAAACACAATGTTGGCACAACTGTACGTACATCAACATAATAAGAGTAAATAATAGATATTTTGTTACTCTAATTAATTATAATTAAAGGGAGGGTTTTCTTTGTCACAATGGTTGTGAAAATTGTAAATTACATCCGAAGGGGAAGTTCCCTCATCCATCGACGGTTTGTTGAGACCTTGAAAGAATGTGGTGACTGTGATTTTGAGGATCTCACTGACTGTGAGATGGTTGAGCAGAGGAAAAGGTCTAAAACGTTTTACCTATTTGAGAAACGTCAAATAGAAATTTTTCCTGAGATTGAGAATCCGGTAGCATGGCTTCCATGAATGAATTAAACGTGAAGCTGCAGGGAAAGGGTAAAGTAATATGCGAGCTGGCACAGCCTTTTCAAGTCCAAACTGGATCTCCCTCTGGTCGATTTGACCTATTTTGAAAAGCTAACTATATTTTTAGAAAATAAAAGTAGTGTGGCTAACTCGACGTGAAGCGGCCACGCTACGTAAACTGGTTTAAAAACCTGACACAGAAATTTGAATTACGTTTCTCTGATTTCAATGCCTTCAAATTAACATTTGAATTATTGGGTGATCCATTCCATTTTGATATTACAAATTCAAGTAAATATATCGTCACCCTTATTTTTTTGGCAAGCGGTAACTTGAATATGGCTTTCTTTCTCTTCACTGTCCGGGACACTTGAAAATTTAACTGAATTCTTCAGTCACGGATATGTGGAAAATCTATTCTGATTGACAACAATATCCCAAAATTAAAATCGGGCATTTCAAAATTATCATCTATGTTTGGATCAACGTTGGTGCGTGAATCAACGCTCTCTACGATCGGATTCATCAAGTATAAAAACAGATCTCAAATTGTTGATATCGATCTGGAAGCAGAGTTAAGATGTGCACTGAGTTCTGACATTTCTCCAATGTTCCTGCAACTTGCCAGAAAAAAAGCACTGCCAAATTTCACATTAAATTGTTTTACATTTTCTATTCGAATGGTTTTAATCATTTGTATTCAAACCAATTGTAATTGAATAGTTAAAGTTTATGTATTTTGAATACTCTTATTCAAACATTATGTTGATTTAAATGCTCGAATGAGCAGCATAATTTCTCAATTTTTACATGATGTGGTGAATTTCACTTCTCATTCGCCACACTTGTGGCTATTTTGAAAAAGATGTTACCCACCCCTGGTCTAAGGCGTCCCACTCATCACTACTGATGACGGGAAAATTAGGTTCAGTCCCAGTTGGGTGCACCGAGAATGGTTTTACATAAATGGTTTACACTCTTCTTCCGTGCAATAGCAAGTAGAATAGCCTCTAAATTCAACCTTCCTAATTCCTAACGGCCTAACATATTAGCGTAATTAGTGCATAGATGTATAACCGGAAAGGTTAGTAAGATATGGTGCTAAAAAGACCTAAAATGAAATAACATTAAGAATTAAACAATACCGGCAGTGAAATTCGGCGATAAGGCTGAGTCCTATGACTGTTTAAAAAATATTTTGTCTGCTAATTGCTCGAAATAACCAAACCAGTATTAGCCCACCACTGTTTGTATTGTACACGGTGAAAGGTTATATTACAAGGACAAAGTTGTCATATGCACTAAACTGGTAACTACTCAATTATATTGTACCTGTGAAATGAACTGTGAACTAGAAGTTTAAACAAATTAATATTAGTGTCAATATAATGACTAATGAGTTATTTGTTTACAACAGATGCATATCTTTGAACCTATAAGTGATGACTAGTAATGTGAGGGACATGATGGTTTTGTTACCCAGCAGTGGTTGGCTAGTAATATGAGGGACATGATGGTGTTGTTACCCAGCATGGTTGGCTAGTTATATGAAAGACATGATGATGTTGTTACCCAGCAGTTTTTGGCTAGTAATAGGAGGGACATGATGGTGTTGTTACCCAGAAGTGGTTGGCTAGTAATATGAGGGACATAACGGTCTTGTTACCCAGCAGTGGTTGGCTAGTAATATGAGGGACATGATGGTGTTGTTACCCAGTTTTGGTTGGCTAGTTATATGAAAGACATGATGATGTTGTTACCCAGGAGTTTTTGGCTAGTAATAGAAGGGACATGATGGTGTTGTTACCCAGAAGTGGTTGGCTAGTAATATGAGGACATGGTGGTGTTGTTACCCAGCAGTGGTTGGCTAGTAATATGAGGGACATGATGGTGTTGTTACCCAGTTTTGGTTGGCTAGTTATATGAAAGACATGATGATGTTGTTACCCAGCAGTTTTTGGCTAGTAATAGGAGGGACATGATGGTGTTGTTACCCAGAAGTGGTTGGCTAGTAATATGAGGGACATGATGGTGTTGTTACATAGCAGTGTTTGGCTAATTATATGAGGGACATGATGGTGTTGTTACCCAGAAGTGGTTGGCTAGTAATAAGAGGGACATAACGGTCTTGTTACCCAGCAGTGGTTGGCTAGTAATAGGAGGGACATGAAGATGTTGTTACCCAGCATTGGTTGGCTAGTAATATGAGGGACATAACGGTCTTGTTACCCAGCAGTGGTTGGCTAGTAATAGAGGGACATGATGATGTTGTTACCCAGCAGTGGTTGGTTAGTAATATGAGGGACATAACGGCCTTGTTACCCAGCAGTGGTTGGCTAGTAATATGAGGGACATGATGGTGTTGTTACCCAGCAGTGTTTGGCTAGTAATATGAGGGACATGATGGTGTTGTTACCCAGCATTGGTTGGCTAGTAATATGAGGGACATAACGGTCTTGTTACCCAGCAGTGGTTGGCTAGTAATAGGAAGGACATGATGATGTTGTTACCCAGCAGTGGTAGTCTAGTAATAGGAGGGACATGATGATGTTGTTACCCAGCAGTGTTTGGCTAGTAATATGAAGGACATGATGGTGTTGTTACCCAGTTTTGGTTGGCTAGTAATATGAGGGACATGATGGTTTTGTTACCCAGCAGTGGTTGGCTAGTAATATGAGGGACATGATGGTGTTGTTACCCAGCAGTGGTTGGCTAGTAATATAGGGACATGATGGTGTTGTTACCCAGTTTTGGTTGGCTAGTAATATGAGGGACATGATGGTGTTGTTACCCAGCAGTGGTTGGCTAGTAATATAGGGACATGATGGTGTTGTTACCCAGTTTTGGTTGGCTAGTTATATGAAAGACATGATGATGTTGTTACCCAGCAGTTTTTGGCTAGTAATAGGAGGGACATGATGGTGTTGTTACCCAGAAGTGGTTGGCTAGTAATATGAGGGACATGATGGTGTTGTTACATAGCAGTGTTTGGCTAATTATATGAGGGACATGATGGTGTTGTTACCCAGCAGTGGTTGGCTAGTAATATGAGGGACATGATGGTGTTGTTACCCAGTTTTGGTTGGCTAGTAAATTGAGGGACATGATGGTGTTGTTACATAGCAGTGTTTGGCAAGTATTATGAGGGACATGATAGTGTTATGACCCAGCAGTGTTGGCTAGTAATATTAGGGACATGATGGTGTTGTTACCCAGCATTAGTTGGCTAGTAATATGAGGGACATGATGGTGTTGTTACCCAGTTTTGGTTGGCTAGTAATATGAGGGACATGATGGTGTTGTTACCCAGTTTTGGTTGGCTAGTACTATGAGGGACATGATGGTGTTGTTACCCAGCAGTGGTTGGCTAGTAATATGAGGGACATGATGGTGTTGTTACCCAGCAGTGGTTGGCTAGTAATATGAGGGACATGATGGTGTTGTTACCCAGCATTAGTTGGCTAGTAATATGAGGACATGATGGTGTTGTTACCCAGTTTGTGTTGGCTAGTACTATGAGGACATGATGGTTTTGTTACCCAGTTTTGGTTGGCTAGTAATATGAGGGACATGATGGTGTTGTTACCCAGCAGTGTTTGGCTAGTAATATGAGGGACATGATGGTGTTGTTACCCAGTTTTGGTTGGCTAGTAATATGAGGGACATGATGGTGTTGTTACCCAACAGTGGTTGGCTACTAATATGAGGGACATGATGGTGTGGTTACCCAGCAGTGGTTGGCTAGTAATATGAAGGACATGATGGGGTTGTTACATAGCAGTGTTTGGCTAGTAATATTAGGGACATGATGGTGTTGTTATCTAGCATTAATTGGCTAGTAATATGAGGGACATGATGGTGTTGTTACCCAGTTTTGGTTGGCTAGTACTATGAGGGACATGATGGTGTTGTTACCCAGCAGTGTTTGGCTAGTAACTATGAGAGACATGATGGTGTTGTTACCCAGCAGTGTTTGGCTAGTAATAGGAGGGACATGATGGTGTTGTTACCCAGCAGTGGTTGGCTAGTAATATGAGGGACATGATAGTGTTATGACCCAGCAGTGGTTGGCTAGTAATATTAGGGACATGATGGTGTTGTTACCCAGCAGTGGTTGGCTAGTAATATGAGGGACATGATGGTGTTGTTACCCAGTTTTGGTTGGCTAGTAAAGTGAGGGACATGATGGTGTTGTTACATAGCAGTGTTTGGATAGTAATATGAGGGACATGATAGTGTTATGACCCAGCATTGGTTGGCTAGTAATATGAGGGACATAACGGTCTTGTTACCCAGCAGTGGTTGGCTAGTAATAGGAGGGACATGATGGTGTTGTTACCCAGCAGTGGTTGTCTAGTAATAGGAGGGACATGATGGTGTTGTTACCCAGCAGTGTTTGGCTAGTAATATGAGGGACATGATGGTGTTGTTACCCAGTTTTGGTTGGCTAGTAATATGAGGGACATGATGTTTTTGTTACCCAGTAGTGGTTGGCTAGTAATATGAGGGACATGATGGTGTTGTTACCCAGCAGTGGTTGGCTAGTAATATAGGGACATGATGGTGTTGTTACCCAGTTTTGGTTGGCTAGTTATATGAAAGACATGATGATATTGTTACCCAGCAGTTTTTTGGCTAGTAATAGGAGGGACATGATGGTGTTGTTACCCAGTTTTGGTTGGCTAGTATTATTAGGGACATGATGGTGTTGTTACCCAGTAGTGTTTGGCTAGTAAATATGAGGACATGATGGTGTTGTTACCCAGCAATGTTTGGCTAGTACTATGAGGTACATGATGGTGTTGTTACCCAGCAGTGGTTGGCTACTAATATGAGAGACATGATGGTGTTGTTACCCAGCAGTGGTTGGCTAGTAATATGAGGGACATGAGGTGTTGTTACCCAGCAGTGTTTGGCTAGTAATATGAGGGACATGATGGTGTTGTTACCCAGTTTTGGTTTGCTAGTAATATGAGGGACATGATGGTGTTGTTACCCAGCAGTGGTTGGCTAGTAATATGAGGGACATGATGGTGTTGTTACCCAGCAGTGGTTGACTAGTGATATGAGGGACATGATGGTGTTGTTACATAGCAGTGTTTAGCTAGTAATATAGGACATGATAGTATTGTTACCCAGCAGTGTTTGGCTAGTAATATGAGGGACATGATGGTGTTGTTACCCAGCAGTGTTTGGCTATAATATAGGGACATGGTGGTGTTGTTACCCATTTTGGTTGCTAGTAATATGAGGGACATGATGGTGTTGTTACCCAGCAGTGTTTGGCTAGTAATAGGAGAGACATGATGGTGTTGTTACCAAGCATGGTTGGCTAGTAATATGAGGGACATGATAGTTTATGACCCAGCAGTTGTTGGCTAGTAATATTAGGGACATGAAGGTGTTGTTACCTAGCATTAGTTGGCTAGTAATATGAGGGACATGATGGTGTTGTTACCCAGCAGTGTTGGCTAGTAATATAGAGGACATTGTGGTGTTGTTACCCAGTTTTGGTTGGCTAGTAAAGTGAGGGACATGATGGTGTTTTACATAGCAGTGTTTGGATAGTAATATGAGGGACATGATAGTGTTATGACCCAGCAGTGGTTGGCTATAATATTAGGGACATGATGGTGTTGTTACCCAGCATTAGTTGGCTAGTAATATGAGGGACATGATGGTGTTGTTACCCAGTTTTGGTTGGCTAGTATTATGAGGGACATGATGGTGTTGTTACCCAGTTTTGGTTGGCTAGTACTTTGAGGACATGATAGTGTTGTTACCCAGCAGTGGTTGGCTAGTAATATGAGGGACATGATGGTGTTGTTACATAGCTGTGTTTTGCTAGTAATATGAGGGACATGATAGTGTTATACCCAACAGTGGTTGGCAAGTAATAGGTGAGACATGATGGTGTTGTTACATAGCAGTGTATGGCTAGTAATATGAGGACATGATGGTGTTGTTACCCAACAGTAGTTGGCTAGTAATATGAGGGACATGATGGTGTTGTTATCTTGCAGTGGTTGGCTAGTAATATAGGGACATGATGGTGTTGTTACCCAGTTTTGGTTGGCTAGTAATATGAGGACATGATGGTGTTGTTACCCAGTTTGGTTGGCTAGTAAATAGAGGGACATGATGGTGTTGTTACCCAGCAGTGGTTGGCTAGTAATATGAGGGACATGATGGTGTTGTTACCCAGCAGTAGTTGGCTAGTAATATGAGGACATGATGGGTTTTTACTCAGCAGTGGTTGGCTAGTAATATAGGGACATGATGGTGTTGTTACCCAGTTTTGTTTGGCTAGTAATATGAGGGACATGATGGTGTTGTTACCCAGCAGTGGTTGACTAGTGATATTAGGAACATGATGGTGTTGTACCTAGCATTAGTTGGCTAGTAATATGAGGGACATGATGGTGTTGTTACCCAGCAGTGGTTGGCTAGTAATATGAGGGACATGATGGTGTTGTTACCCAGTTTTGGTTGGCTAGTAAAGTGAGGGACATGATGGTGTTTGTCACATAGCAGTGTTTGGATAGTAATATGAGGGACATGATAGTGTTATGACCCAGCAGTGGTTGGCAAGTAATATGAGGGACATGATGGTGTTGTTACACAGCATGTTTGGCTAGTAATATGAGGGACATGATGGTGTTGTTACACAGTTTTGGTTGGCTAGTAATATGAGGGAAAATGATGGTGTTGTTTCCCAGTTTTGGTTGGCTAGTACTATGAGGGACATGATGGTGTTGTTACCCAGCAGTGGTTGGCTAGTAATATGAGGGACATGATGGTGTTGTTACATAGCTGTGTTTGGCTAGTAATATGAGGACATGATAGTGTTATGACCCAGCATGGTTGGCAAGTAATATGAGGACATGATGGTGTTGTTACACAGCAGTGTTTGGCTAGTAATAGGAGGGACATGATGGTGTTGTTACCCAGTTTTGATTGGCTAGTAATATGAGGGACATGATGGTGTTGTTACATAGCAGTGTTTGGCTAGTAATATGAGGGACATGATAGTGTTGTTACCCAGCAGTATTTGGCTAGTAATATTAGGGACATGATGGTGGTGTTACCTTGCAGTGGTTGGCTAGTAATATAGGGACATGATAGTGTTGTTACCCAGTTTTGGTTGGCTAGTAATATGAGGGACATGATGGTGTTGTTACATAGTAGTGCTTGTGTAGTAATATGAGGAACATTATGGTGTTGTTACCCAGTTTTGGTTGGCTAGTAATATGAGGGACATTATGGTGTTGTTACCCAGCAGTGGTTGGCTAGTAATATGAGGGACATGATGGTGTTGTTACCCAGTTTTGGTTGGCTAGTAAAGTGAGGGACATGATGGTGTTGTCACATAGCAGTGTTTGGATAGTAATATGAGGGACATGATAGTGTTATGACCCAGCAGTGGTTGGCAAGTAATATGAGGGACATGATGGTGTTGTTACACAGCAGTGTTTGGCTAGTAATATGAGGGACATGATGGTGTTGTTACACAGTTTTGGTTGGCTAGTAATATGAGGAACATGATGGTGTTGTTTCCCAGTTTTGGTTGGCTAGTACTATGAGGGACATGATGGTGTTGTTACCCAGCAGTGGTTGGCTAGTAATATGAGGGACATGATGGTGTTGTTACATAGCTGTGTTTGGCTAGTAATATGAGGGACATGATAGTGTTATGACCCAGCAGTGGTTGGCAAGTAATATGAGGGACATGATGGTGTTGTTACACAGCAGTGTTTGGCTAGTAATAGGAGGGACATGATGGTGTTGTTACCCAGTTTTGATTGGCTAGTAATATGAGGGACATGATGGTGTTGTTACATAGCAGTGTTTGGCTAGTAATATGAGGGACATGATAGTGTTGTTACCCAGCAGTATTTGGCTAGTAATATTAGGGACATGATGGTGGTGTTACCTTGCAGTGGTTGGCTAGTAATATAGGGACATGATAGTGTTGTTACCCAGTTTTGGTTGCTAGTATATATGAGGGACATGATGGTGTTGTTACATATGTAGTGCTTGTGTAGTAATATGAGGAACATTATGGGTTGTTTACCCAGTTTTGGTTGGCTAGTAATATGAGGGACATTATGGTGTTGTTACCCAGCAGTGTTGGCTAGTACTATGTGGGACATGATGGTGTTGTTACCCAGCAGTGTTTGGCTAGTAATATTAGGGACATGATGGTGGTGTTACCTTGCAGTGGTTAGCTAGTAATATAGGGACATGATAGTGTTGTTACCCAGTTTGGTTGGCTAGTAATATGAGGGACATGATGGTTTGTTACATAGTAGTGCTTGTGTAGTAATATGAGGGACATTATGGTGTTGTTACCCAGTTTTGGTTGGCTAGTAATATGAGGGACATTATGGTGTTGTTACCCAGCAGTGTTTGGCTAGTACTATGAGGGACATGATGGGGTTGTTACATAGCAGTGTTTGGCTAGTAATATGAGGGACATGATAGTTTTTATGACCCAGCAGTGTTTGGCTAGTAATATTAGGGACATGATGGTGTTGTTACCCAGCAGTGGTTGCCTATTACTATGTGGGACATGATTGTGGTTGTTACCCAGCAGTGTTTGGCTAGTAATATGAGGGACATGATGGTTTTGTTACCCAGTAGTGGTTGGCTAGTAATATTAGGGACATGATGGTGTTGTTACCTAGCATTAGTTTGGTTAGTAATATGAGGGACATGATGGTGTTGTTATCCAGTTTTGGTTGGTTATTACTATGAGGGACATGATGGTGTTGTTACATAGCAGTGTTTGGCTAATAATATGAGTGACATGATGGTGTTGTTACATAGCAGTGTTTGGCTAGTAATATGAGGGACCTGATAGTGTTATGACCCAGCAGTGGTTGGCTAGTAATATTAGGGACATGATGGTGTTGTTACCTAGCTTTAGTTGGCTAGTAATATGAGGGATATTATGGTGTTGTTACCCAGCATTGGTTGGCTAGTAATATGAGGGACATGATATTGTTATTACCCAGCAGTGTTTGGCTAGTACTATGAGAGACATGATGGTGTTGTTACCCAGCAGTGTTTGGCTAGTACTATGAGGGACATGATGGTGTTATTACCCAGCAGTGTTTGGCTAGTAATATGAGGGACATGATGGTATTGTTACATAGCAGTGTTTGGCTAGTAATAGGAGGGACATGATGGTGTTGTTACCCAGCAGTGGTTGGCTAGTAATATGAGGGACTTGATAGTGTTATGACCCAGCAGTGGTTGGCTAGTAATATTAGGGACATGATGGTGTTGTTACCTAGCATTAGTTGGCTAGTAATATGAGGGACATGATGGTGTTGTTACCCAGCATTGGTTGGCTATTATTATTATTATTATTATTATTAGCACCGCGTCTTACTACCCATTCGGGTTATACGCACTTACGCTAATGTGTAATGGTAGGGTGATTGTGAGATGAAATGAAGGACCTACAGTTTAACGTGGAATCCGAACCACGGTGGAGGCCTGGCATTCCCCACATTCACAAGATGTCTTGTCAGAGGTGAAGGAAGGATTTGGGAATCAGATAAATCTTTGCCGGACCGAGGATTGAACCCCGGCCGCCAGCATAGAAGTCTGACACCTTACCCCTAGACCACCAGGTCACCTACGGTTGGCTAGTAATATGAGGGACATGATGGTGTTGTTACATAGCAGTGTTTGGCTAGTAATAGGAGGGACATGATGGTGTTGTTACATAGCAGTGTTTGGCTAGTAATATGAGGGACATGATGGTGTTTTTACCCAGCAGTGTTTGGCTAGTAATATGAGCGACATGATGGTGTTGTTACCCAGCATTGGTTGGCTAGTAATATGAGGGACATGACGGTCTTGTTACCCAGCAGTGTTTGGCTAGTAATATGAGGGACATGATGGTATTGTTACATAGCAGTGTTTGGCTAGTAATATGAGGGACATGATGGTGTTGTTACCCAGTAGTGGTTGGCTAGTAATATTAGGGACATGATGGTGTTGTTACCTAGCATTAGTTGGCTAGTAATATGAGGGACATGATGGTTTTGTTACCCAGTAGTGGTTGGCTAGTATAATGCTGGACATGATGGTGTTGTTACATAGCAGTGTTTGGCTAGTAATATGAGGGACATGATGGTGTTGTTACCCAGCATTGGTTGGCTAGTAATATGAGGGACATGACGGTCTTGTTACCCAGCATTAGTTGGCAAGTAATATGAGGGACATGATGGTGTTGTTACCCAGCATTGGTTGGCTATTATTATTATTATTATTATTATTATTAGCACCGCGTCTTACTACCCATTCGGGTTATACGCACTTACGCTAATGTGTAATGGTAGGGTGATTGTGAGATGAAATGAAGGACCTACAGTTTAACGTGGAATCCGAACCACGGTGGAGGCCTGGCATTCCCCACATTCACAAGATGTCTTGTCAGAGGTGAAGGAAGGATTTGGTAATCAGATAAATCTTTGCCGGACCGAGGATTGAACCCCGGCCGCCAGCATAGAAGTCTGACACCTTACCCCTAGGACACCAGGTCACCTACGGTTGGCTAGTAATATGAGGGACATGATGGTGTTGTTACCTAGCATTAGTTGGCTAGTAATATGAGGGACATGATGGTGTTGTTACCCAGTTTTGGTTGGCTAGTACTATGAGGGACATGATGGGGTTGTTACATAGCAGTCTTTGGCTAGTAATATGAGGGACATGATAGTGTTATGACCCAGCAGTGTTTGGCTAGTAATTTGAGGGACATGATGGTGTTGTTACCCAGTTTTGGTTGGCTAGTAATATGAGGGACATGATGGTGTTGTTACCCAGCAGTGGTTGGCTAGTACTATGTGGGACATGATGGTGTTGTTACCCAGCAGTGTTTGGCTAGTAATATGAGGGACATGATGGTTTTGTTACCCAGTAGTGGTTGGCTAGTAATATGCTGGACATGATGGTGTTGTTACATAGCAGTGTTTGGCTAGTAATATGAGGGACATGATGGTGTTGTTACCCAGCATTGGTTGGCTAGTAATATGAGGGACATGACGGTCTTGTTACCCAGCATTAGTTGGCTAGTAATATGAGGGACATGATGGTGTTGTTACCCAGCATTGGTTGGCTATTATTATTATTATTATTATTATTATTATTAGCACCGCGTCTTACTACCCATTCGGGTTATACGCACTTACGCTAATGTGTAATGGTAGGGTGATTGTGAGATGAAATGAAGGACCTACAGTTTAACGTGGAATCCGAACCACGGTAGAGGCCTGGCATTCCCCACATTCACAAGATGTCTTGTCAGAGGTGAAGGAAGGATTTGGTAATCAGATAAATCTTTGCCGGGACCGAGGATTGAACCCCGGCCGCCAGCATAGAAGTCTGACACCTTACCCCTAGACCACCAGGTCACCTACGGTTGGCTAGTAATATGAGGGACATGATGGTGTTGTTACATAGCAGTGTTTGGCTAGTAATAGGAGGGACATGATGGTGTTGTTACATAGCAGTGTTTGGCTAGTAATATGAGGGACATGATGGTGTTTTTTACCCAGCAGTGTTTGGCTAGTAATATGAGCGACATGATGGTGTTGTTACCCAGCATTGGTTGGCTAGTAATATGAGGGACATGACGGTCTTGTTACCCAGCAGTGTTTGGCTAGTAATATGAGGGACATGATGGTATTGTTACATAGCAGTGTTTGGCTAGTAATATGAGGGACATGATGGTGTTGTTACCCAGCAGTGTTTGGCTAGTAATATGAGGGACATAATGGTGTTGTTACCCAGTTTTGGTTGGCTAGTAATATGAGGGACATGATGGTGTTGTTACCCAGCAGTGTTTGGCTAGTAATATGAGGGACATGATGGTGTTGTTACCCAGTTTTGGTTGGCTAGTAATATGAGGGACATGATGGTGTTGTTACCCAGCAGTGTGTGGCTAGTAATATAGAGGACATGATGGTGTTGTTACCCAGTTTTGGTTGGCTAGTAATATGAGGGACATGATGGTGTTGTTACCCAGCAGTGTGTGGCTAGTAATATGAGGGACATGATGTTGTTGTTACCCAGTTTTGGTTGGCTAGTAATATGAGGGACATGATGGTGTTGTTACCCAGCAGTGTTTGGCTAGTAATATGAGGGACATGATGGTGTTGTTACCCAGCAGTGTTTGGCTAGTAATATGAGGGACATGATGGTGTTGTTACCCAGTTTTGGTTGGCTAGTAATATGAGGGACATGATGGTGTTGTTACCCAGTAGTGTGTGGCTAGTAATATGAGGGACATGATGGTGTTGTTACCCAGTTTTGGTTGGCTAGTAATATGAGGGACATGATAGTGTTATGACCCAGCAGTGTTTGGCTAGTAATATGAGGGACATGATGGTGTTGTTACCCAGCAGTGTGTGGCTAGTAATATGAGGGACATGATGGTGTTGTTACCCAGTTTTGGTTGGCTACTAATATGAGGGACATGATGGTGTTGTTACCCAGCAGTGTGTGGCTAGTACTATGAGAGACATGATGGTGTTGTTACCCAGCAGTGTGTGGCTAGTAATATGAGGGACATGATGGTGTTGTTACCCAGCAGTGTGTGGCTAGTAATATGAGGGACATGATGGTGTTGTTACCCAGCATTGGTTGGCTAGTAATATGAGGGACATGATGGTGTTGTTATTTACACATCAGTGTTTGAATATTAGTTTGCTTAAATATTAGGCACTCTGCTATCAATAGTCCTGGGTAGTATATTACCTATATGACTAAGTACTAGACATTTTCTTTCCAGTATTCCGGACTAGAGTATTACCTAGAGGACTAAATAATCCTACCCTAAGAATTCTAGACCTGAAATGTAAAATGAAACGTGAGCTGTAAAGGGGGAGGAAGCGTTGGTCTATTGCTGAGGTCAATCAATGTGACCCCCGCCCTCTCTAGACACATGTACGCTCAGTTTACAAATAAACATCTCCATGGACCACGTCATGTTGTAGCTTGTGGAAGAGAGCCATATTGTAATCCGTCATGATAGCACAGTTTCCTTTCAGAATTAAGAGATTGTACAGCTACGTTTCCATGTCAAAGACAACAAAATGCCTTGTTTAATATGGAATGGGATTTATAGAAGTTTAATTACATTCTTTTACTTTAATTCTTTTAGCACCACTTCTTGCTACCCGTTCGGACTGTATGTCTATGTACTAATTATACAAATGGGTAAGGGGATAGGAAATATCACCATCAGTGCACCCGATGGGATCGAGCCTCGACCTCCTCGTCTCCGGCAGTCTAGTCCAATATTTAATTTACATACGAACAAAGAAGTCAACAGGCTCTGATTATGGGTAAAGTCGGTTCACAGTAACTCGAGCAGTTACTACACTTGAAAATGTGCCCTAAGATATTATGTTTACATTCATCCAACTAGGATTTTGTTTACACTTTAAGATTATATAGGTCTACCTATTTAATTTATCATATCGGCAAAAGATATTCGCTGGAAGACTTAATTTACAAAGGCTTGTTATAAAGTCACTTTTCAATTGTCAAAAACATTCAAAATTAAAGGGTAACACAAATATTATAGTTTTAGTCTCCGATATCGAGTCAGAGTTGGACATCATCAGAGACATGGGAGCTAGTCAGAGTTGGACATGTTTGTCATTTTCCTCTGAAACATGGTTTTTTTCTCTGTAAATTGAACAAATTACTATTTGTATTTACTTGAAACAGTTAACTTATCATGGCGCACTATTAAAACAACATCGATTTAAAAGATAATGGATACAGTAAACTAAACCTATCTAGTACACC
>JBCFYV010002255.1:42519465-42533788 GCA_039000515.1 Timema cristinae
CATGCGTGACAAACACGGTGCTATTCACAAGTTGTTAAACGACGCAGCGGACCGTGGCGATAGAATGAGTATACTAGTAGTTCCCTGCGTGCTGGGGCTTATTATTATTATTATTATTGGTTATAGGTTTGCTAACACAAAGTACCTTATAATCTAATAGTTATAAACCAAATAAAATACCCATAATGGAGTGAAAATAATTATCACACACCTGGTGTAATGAGCTTATTTGTACACTAACTTAAATAAACAATACAAACTTATTATAACGTACTAAAAATCTTAAAAATAAGTCTCAATATGAGACAAAATTCATTTGAGACACTCCATAGGAGTGGAGGAACTCAAATATAAATTTTTAGGTAATATACCTGTTAATATAAACATAGGAATATACACTACATTAAAAAGAGAAAACTAATTAAAATATACTAATATACTACAGGCGGTCCTATCTCTGGCATCTTACGTGTCAAAAACTGAGCTCTTCTCCACTCGCTTTCAGGAATATAAGTGCATCTACACAGATGGTTCAAAGTTTGGGGATCTCTGTGGGATGCGCCTTTGTTGTAGAGGAAAACCATTTTAAATTTGGTTTACCTGTTGAATCCAGTGTTTTTATGGAGTAACTATACATATTTTTAAATCTTTGTGTTTTTTGAACCTTAATTGTCACAGTTCTGTTCTCATCTGCGCGGATTTCATGAGTGCTCTGTTGTCATTGTCCACTCTCTACTCCTGGAATCCACCCGTTCTTGTGATACACGATAAAATATTAAAAATTGATTTAGTAAACACCCGGCTCGCCTTTCGCTGGATTCCTGGCCACGCCGGTCTTTCAGGAAGTGAACTAGAAGACCAAGCGGCCAAGGAGGCGTTTCATCTTCCTCCTGAGGCGAGTTTGGGTCTCATGCTTATAGACCTGACGGGTTATTTTCGGCGTGAGGTTTTGCGCATCTGGCACACATCATTGACCCATGGTTTTTTAATAAGTGGATCCACCCCCAGTGTGTGAGCTTTGCGATGCTCCTCTTATTGTGTATCACATGTTGATGGAGTGTCGTAAATATTCCCCTATTCACCTGGCTCTTAATTTTAATAGTAACCTTTGTTTTTTATTACGCGACAGCGTGGATGGAGTCATATGTTCACTCCGTTTTATTCGCCAGGTGAATCTTCTAAGTTCCATTTGGGTCACTTTTATAAAGTGACTAATTTTGAGTTTTCTCACATTGAGATTAGTTTGAAACTTTTATTATATTTTAATATGTTTGTTTAATCTTTTTATCGTAGTGTCTACACCTATGGTTTTTTTTAGGTTTATCACCCCAAGTAATATTAATATATCATCTGAAATTCACTCCTACGGAGTGACTCAAATTGACCTTTTCTCATATTGAGATATATTTTTAATGTTTGCATAGACACTCTAGTATTCGTATGATTATGCTATTTTATTTTAATGTTTTCGGCTGCTGATTTCCTTAGGTTAATTAATTAGTTATTTCTTCTATAAGGAATCTACTTTGTTTTTAATGTTTTAAGTCCCTAAGACGTAATTGTGTCGACGTGCCTGTACCCCAATAATAATAACATGGTATCTGAGTTGCAATTCAGACATCGTAGCGATAAAGTGAGTATGCTAGCTGAGTTGTTATTTGGACAATGTGGCGATAGATTGATTATGCTGAGTTGTCATTCGGGAAACCTAGTGAACTTGTCCTTAAATGTGACTACACGTTTAAAAAATTAAATTATGGTTACAAATGTTTTACTTTAATATGTACCAAAGAATTAGAATAATGACAGGCAATGAAATTAGACACAATTTACTGTGACTTTCCCCTCGCTAAGTTTTGACTTTGATTTTACGTTAACAACATTTTGAAATTTTAAAGTATTTTAACTAACAAATAAGGAAGAGGTATTTTTCTGTGAGTATGCTGTAGGTAGAAGATAAACTGTCGTTGGCCATCTCTTTAAGACATAATTTGTTAAATGGAATACAATTGGTCAAGGAATATGATCGATATGGATCAGGAGATATTCGCTCTAATTAAAAAATAACTAATTATTATATAAACACGCATTGGTGGTCGTATGGTCTAGTACGTTACCCATCGTGTTGGAATGGATTGCCCGTTAGGGGGTGTTAAGGGTTAAAACCTTGGTTGGGTGTTTTGAGGTTGCTTTCTCCTAAATGGTTTTCCGCTCTCTCATTTCCATTTCCTCTAGAGTTCTACCTTTCTAACCTCTATCCCATTAATGTAATTAATATATGCGTGTAGTCCTAATGGACGTAGTGTGACACTTAGTGATATAATTATAGCTGTCAACTGTTTGACTAAGTACAAAATACTCCACTAGATATAATTACTGTATTTTCTAGATCTCTGATGTTCAAGCCGAACTTTTAAATGTTGTTACGTCATAGAAGAGCAATGTGTAAATACCAAGTAAGTTGATCTCGTGACAATTTCCAGTTGATCACGCAAATAAAATACATCGTTTTTGAAAGTCAATCTTGTGTGTACTTTAAAACTCAAGTATATAATGTTCCTTTCTACTAGCTAAAGTATCTATGAAAGGCGAAGCTTGGAGGATGAAGGATTATATTTAAAGACATGAGCCGTAACTGAATCATAATAGAATAGATTGAAAAATGACAAATGGACACTGGAGTCAAACCCGGGACCCTTAGCTTAGTATGCATATGCCCTACCATTTAGCTTTCCAGAGATCGTTCAGTGCCAAAGATCCTGGGTTCGATTCTGTGTCCAGGTATCATTTTTTACTCCATTCAAATCTTCTAAACTTGCAACTGTATCAAGTGCTTTTAAATAGTAAACGAGTGAGCGACCAAAATAACCTTGATTGCTTATAACCGGTCATGTTACATGAACCTTAAATAGTTATTATTATTATTATTATTATTATTATTATTATTATTATTATTAGCACCGCGTCTTACTACCCGTTCGGGTTATACGCACTTACGCTAATGTGTAATAGTAGGGTAATTGTGAGATGAAATGAAGGACCTACAGTTTAACGTGGAATCCGAACCACGGTGGAGGCCTGGCATTCCCCACATTCACAAGATGTCTTGTCAGAGGTGGAGGAAGGGTTTGGTAATCAGATAAATCTGTGCCGGGACCGAGGATTGAACCCCGGCCGCCAGCACAGAAGTCTGACACCTTACCCCTAGACCACCAGGTCACCTACTTTAAATAGTTCATATGAAAATGTACGTTTGCTTTGTCTAGATTTTTTCTTGGAGCTAGGGATCCACAATGGTTGCCAGCCCTAGCTAGGGATCCACAATGGTTGCCAGCCCTAGCTAGGGATCCACAATGGTTGCTGGCCCTAGCTAGGATCCACAATGGTTGCTGGCCCTAGCTAGGGATCCACAATGGTTGCCAGCCCTAGCTAGGGATCCACAATGGTTGCTGGTCCTAGCTAGGATCCACAATGGTTGCTGGCCCTAGCTAGGGATCCACAATGGTTGCCGGCCTTAGCTAGGGATCCACAATGGTTGCCAGCCCTAGCTAGGATCCACAATGGTTGCTGGTCCTAGCTAGGGATCCACAATGGTTGCTGGCCCTAGCTAGGATCCACAATGGTTGCCAGCCCTAGCCAGGATCCACAATGGTTGCCAGCCCTAGCCAGGGATCCACAATGGTTGCTGGCCCTAGCTAGGGATCCACAATGGTTGCCAGCCCTAGCCAGGGATCCACAATGGTTGCCAGCCTAGCCAGGATCCACAATGGTTGCCGGCCCTAGCTAGGGATCCACAATGGTTGCGGCCTAGCTAGGGATCCACAATGGTTGCCAGCCCTAGCTAGGGATCCACAATGGTTGCCAGCCCTAGCTAGGGATCCACAATGGTTGCCGGCCTTAGCTAGGGATCCACAATGGTTGCCAGCCCTAGCTAGGGATCCACAATGGTTGCCAGCCCTAGCTAGGGATCCACAATGGTTGCCAGCCCAAGCTAGGGATCCACAATGGTTGCTGGCCCTAGCTAGGGATCCACAATGGTTGCCAGCCCTAGCCAGGGATCCACAATGGTTGCCAGCCCTAGCCAGGGATCCACAATGGATGCCAGCCTAGCTAGGATCCACAATGGTTGCTGGCCCTAGCTAGGGATCCACAATGGTTGCCAGCCCTAGCTAGGATCCACAATGGTTGCCAGCCCTAGCTAGGGATCCACAATGGTTGCTGGCCTAGCCAGGGATCCACAATGGTTGCTGGCCTAGCTAGGGATCCACAATGGTTGCCAGCCCTAGCTAGGGATCCACAATGGTTGCCAGCCCTAGCCAGGGATCCACAATGGTTGCAGCCCTAGCCAGGGATTCACAATGGTGCCAGCCCTAGCTAGGAATCCACAATGGTTGCTGGCCCTAGCTAGGGATCCACAATGGTTGCCAGCCCTAGCCAGGGATCCACAATGGTTGCCAGCCCTAGCCAGGGATCCACAATGGATGCCAGCCCTAGCTAGGGATCCACAATGGTTGCTGGCCCTAGCTAGGGATCCACAATGGTTGCCAGCCCTAGCTAGGGATCCACAATGGTTGCCAGCCCTAGCTAGGGATCCACAATGGTTGCTGGCCCTAGCCAGGGATCCACAATGGTTGCTGGTCCTAGCTAGGGATCCACAATGGTTGCCAGCCCTAGCTAGGGATCCACAATGGTTGCCAGCCCTAGCAGGGATCCACAATGGTTGCCAGCCCTAGCCGGGATTCACAATGGTTGCCAGCCCTAGCTAGGAATCCACAATGGTTGCTGGCCCTAGCTAGGATCCACAATGGTTGCCAGCCCTAGCTAGGATCCACAATGGTTGCCAGCCCTAGCTAGGGATCCACAATGGTTGCTGGCCCTAGCCAGGGATCCACAATGGTTGCTGGCCCTAGCTAGGGATCCACAATGGTTGCTGACCCTAGCTAGGGATCCACAATGGTTGCCAGCCCTAGCTAGGGATCCACAATGGTTGCCAGCCCTAGCTAGGGATCCACAATGGTTGCTGGCCCTAGCTAGGGATCCACAATGGTTGCTGGCCCTAGCTAGGGATCCACAATGGTTGCTGGCCCTAGCTAGGATCCACAATGGTTGCCGGCCCTAGCTAGGGATCCACAATGGTTGCCGGCCCTAGCTAGGGATCCACAATGGTTGCCAGCCCTAGCTAGGGATCCACAATGGTTGCTGGCCCTAGCTAGGGATCCACAATGGTTGCCAGCCCTAGCTAGGGATCCACAATGGTTGCTGGCCCTAGCTAGGGATCCACAATGGTTGCCAGCCCTAGCTAGGGATCCACAATGGTTGCCAGCCCTAGCTAGGATCCACAATGGTTGCCAGCCCTAGCCAGGGATCCACAATGGTTGCCAGCCCTAGCCAGGGATCCACAATGGTTGCCAGCCCTAGCTAGGGATCCACAATGGTTGCTGGCCCTAGCTAGGGATCCACAATGGTTGCCAGCCCTAGCTAGGGATCCACAATGGTTGCGGTCCTAGCTAGGATCCACAATGGTTGCCGGCCTAGCTAGGATCCACAATGGTTGCTGGCCCTAGCCTTAGACCAACCTAGACCGACTGTTACGGATTGTAGCTCAATTATTTTTTTAATCATTGGTGTTTCAAAAATTATTATTGAACTCAATGTGTAGGGGTCTACTAAGATGGGCAAAAAAAAAAGCTTCAATCAAATACAACTTTTTAATAATCAGTTCCATTTAAGCATTTTGTCAAGCCGTATGAATACAATTGAAATGGTATTTTGGATTTGGTTCAAGGATTTGTCACACTTTTGAAATACTGGTTAATGGCAAGAAGTATTTAAAGTCATTGTTTAAAAGGTCAGAAATTTTTAAGATGGAAATATTAGTAGTATTTTTATTATTATTATTATTATTATTATTATTATTATTATTATAAGAGTTTAAAGGCCCATCGACATAATAAAGTCATTAGGTCCTTAACATAATATAAATACATAATAAAATCTCCATAGGAAAGAGTCATAATATTCACCTCTCTATAAAAACGTGAAAACACAATACACAAATACAAACATAAAAAAATAGCTTCAAAATGAGAAAAAATCCATTTGAGACACTCTATAGGGGTACTCAAATGGGCTCGGAGTAGAAATTGAGTGAAACACCTGCTAAAATAACCACAGTGCATCACTCCCTTAAAAAAGACAAAACAAACATACTAAAATAATATGTAAGTTAAAAATACAAAACAAACTTATTAAAACAATATGTGAGTAAAAAGACAAAACAAACATATTAAAGTATAATAAAATGTTTAAAAGTTCTCAATATGAGATCCAGAGGAGTCTCTTTACGAAAGTGACTCAAATGGCAGTGAAAAGATTCGCCTGGCGTATAAAATGGAGTAAAAAATAACTCCCTCCTCACTGTAACGTAATAAAAAAATTAGGGCCACCTTTAAAATAGAACCAAGCGAATAGGGGCGTACTTGCGACACCCCCCAAAATGTGGTACACACTAAGGGGAGCATCGCAAAGTTCACACACTGGAGATGGATCCCCAGTTAATAAAAATCCGTAGGTTAGAAATGTATGTAGACGCCGAATCTCGTCACGATGACCTCTCTTCTAGACGTTCGTATAGAAGAAACCCACCGTTACACACCATCCCTGAGCAGGGGTCAAAACCCACTGCTCGTGCCAGGTGTGTAAGACCCCACGCTGAACTTAACACTTAAGATATAAAAACATGACACCCAAACCCAGCTCAGGAGAAGATGGACCGCCATCCTTTGCCGCCTGCTCCACCAGTTCATTTCGTGAAAAACCAGCGTAACCAGGAATCTTGCAAAAGGTGAACTGGGTGTTTGACGAAACAATTTTTAAAATTTGCTCGTGTATCATCTGCACGAGGGGACCTTTGCGTCGGTGTTCCCTCCCGTTCAAACTGAGGTTTTGGAGCCAATGGAGTTGAAACATCATGAATATTAATATATCGAGTAGAGGCTAGTGGCACTTAGCAAGATTAACTGTGCAATGACAGTTAGGACAGTTAATGTTCTGACTAACAATTTTGCTGTATGAGGTCTGAAATATCGAAGCTTTACTGGATACGTATAACTCTCGTTCCTGGGTATAAGAGATTTTCTTTTCAGGTTTAGTCTCCAGTACTTTTTTCTCTACCTTCCATTTCGGACAGGCCTGAGACCAGGTGGAATTTAGATCTTTGCAGTTGACGCAGTATTTAGGAGACTCACATGTTGTTTCGTGAGCCTCCTGTCCACAATCCACACAGGTGGGCCTACCACGGCATCGTAGCTTTGTATGACCAAATTCCTGGCACTGAAAACAGCGCCGAGGGTTGGGGACACACGGCCGGACCCTGAGCACGTGGAAATCTGCTCGGACCTCCTTTTGAAGAGTAGGAGTTGCAAAGGTGAGGATATACGTATCCGTCTTTTTCTCTTATCCGTTCTTTTTGGAAATAATACGGTACAACTCACTGACATGCTGAGAGAAAAGATCCTCACAAATCTCCTCAACGCTCACACAGTCGAGGTCATAGCAAGTGACCACTTCCCTGGAAACAATGAGGAACCTGTGGGGTTCCACCTTTACCTTCACCGGTATATTAGCAGTATTACTCAAATGTATTTTGGAGATTGTCATTACATTTGAAGACTTTGTGTCTGCCATGGTTTGAATCATAGTGGTGCCATCACGTAGTTTCCTTAATGAGACGTCAGATTTTACTGCTCCATTTATCACTCTTTCAAGGATAAATGGACTGACACGTTTGAGTTCTTCACTTTCATCCACTCGAGACATTACCAGGAAACGGGGCTGGGGCTTCACCACTTCCTAGATTTTTATCATAATAGGGCTGGATGGCCCTACTCGTTTCTACTTATTATCAATATTATGACCCTATGAGGGGCTGGGCAGTGAGTTGCCAGCGATGTTTGCCAATATGGTGCCAGTGGATAATAAGATGTCAGCTGTGACAATAATTTCAGTCATGAATGTGTGGACAACTTGCAAAAGTACTTGGATCCTAGACCCAGAGTGATCCCAGTTGGTTCTACCATATAAGTTCCTGTTAACTCTCCCGAAGAGCGGCTCCAAACGACGCTAGACATGACAACCCTCATATGGAGCATCGCTGGAAGAGAAGTTATCGTAGCAAGTCTTTGCAGGAAAGTGCTAATTTTACGAACGGAACCTTCATTAACGATCTTTTCTCGAAGTAGGGTACCCGGTTATCGCCATCCCTAAGGTCCTTCTACTAAGATATTACAACCTGCACACTTTCACGATGGAGATCAAGTGCAGAGGTATCCAGTAATTGTCCGAGAAGAGCCGGGTTAGTAGCCAAGGTCATCAACGGAGGAGCCAAAAACTTCCCGTGCAGGACTGAACGGCAGAGGAGGGGAAGAAAGAAGTAAGGAATGAGAAAGATAAGGGAATAAGAAGAAAAGAGGGGGAAGAAGAAAGGAGAAAAAGGAGAGAAAAAAGAAGGAAGAAAGGAGGCAAAAGGAAAGAGGATAGCTTTGTCCTGCATGAGGTACGTCCTATACAGAAAATTCCCATTTAAGTTGCCTATTACGACAAGCAGGGGTTACTGCGGGACTATTCTACCCCATCCAGTGGGGGGAAAGACAGTAAAATAAATGTGGCTCTAATGTTATTAAATTTCAAAACTACCACTCTAACAAAATATACCACAGTGCAGATATGTTCCTTTTAGAAGTTGTTCTTTGTGTATAAAAAGTACAATGTGAATGATAGCTTTTATTTAAATAATATAAAATATTTATTTTAAAAACATTTGGGACCCCACCTTGGTGGCCACATGGTCTAAGGTACTACTTTCACGATAGATTAGACTACCGGTGACTGGGGATATCGTTCGTTACCAATCGGGTATTGAGAGTGGTTTTTCCAAAATTGTTTCCCATTCTCTCCACGTAAATGCAGGTACACATTCACTAAGTTTAACTGTCCTAATCCTGTGCCGAGCTAATGGAAATTAATTCACACGGTAAAGTGTTTCTACCTCGCTTCAAGTAAATAACGACTCTAGGAACAGTGGTTGAGATTGCACTTACTATGGCCTAGCCGATGCAGTGGTTGTGTTGTGGGATCGTCGCTAAAGGCAACATTTAACTATACTGGAGTGATAACACACAGAAAACTATTGAAACAAACATTTCTTGTTTTGCTTCTCTCAATGTCTACTCTTCACGAGTGCGCCTGTACCCGTTTCTAGCATCCCTCCCCCCACGAGAGTTGTAGCTCTGAGACGGGATTGGTTGACCCCACCTGTTTTCCTTCCTAGTCTGTTGTCAATCCGGGAGCCTATTTATTATCATGTATCATCTAAAATAGACACACAACGATATTCAATCTTCTACTGAACAGATTAATAACTTGGTCATTTTTACGTGTAAACGACTTGCAGCAGGAAGTGTCGGGCCAGGGCACAATGGCGTCGAACGGAGCTGAGTCAAGGGTCTGCACCAGATAGCATCCCGCCACAACGAGGATATCTATTTTGAGTATCTACGCAGTCTATCTACTCTATTTGGGCATACGGTCCAATAATTAGGATTTTAGGACTGGCATCCCTCCGGGGATTATAGGTGTATTGCAGTCAGTTATTACACTGACTATGATTTGTGTACACTTGTCATGACGTTGACTATATTTGGATATGTGATGGTGGACCGCTTAACGACTCTACTGCATACATATAATAGGTTTAGATTGTAATTGGTATCAATTAGTTTTATGTGATCAGTTGTGCCTGTTGATAGAATGCCGGGCATTTAGTTCCTTCTGAACAAATCTTTTGCTATGGTTGTGTTTATTTATGTAGGTACAGTTTAACTGTTTGACCTCAAGCCGCGTCATGGGTCAGCTATAGCTAATTTGGCTAGGCAGTTCATTGTTTTTGTGTGGACACAGTTTACTTATATTGAACTCCCCTCTGATGCCTTAGCCATTATTTATTGTAGCTTAACGTATTTTTGTTTATATTGTTGTTGTATTCTACCCTAGTCGCTCTAAATTACTGGTTTATGTTATGAGGCGACTTTCTGTTTCCCTTTGCTAGGGGAACGTTAATACTAGCTATTTGGGAGGTAGTAATTAGTAGTTAATAGCCTAATTAGTCTTTCAGCCCCAATGTTGGCCTCGTAATCTCTTTTGTTATTTTGCGTTCTCTATTTAACCCTTTATACTTGTCATGTCCTTGCTTGAACTCATTACTACCAGTCTGTATTTATTGCCCCTTAAATGGGTTCCTTAAGATCCTTGGCAACTACGCTTTGTGATCCAATGTATACCTTTATTTCAACAATTAATTGTGAGAGCAATTTAATAGGATCTATCATCGTTACTGCAATGTCCTAATTGGGGCATGTTTGTCCCTAGTGCAAGGGATATTGTATGCAACCCCATACAGTGGTCTTGACGGTTACGCCGTTTGTATCTCGAAGTATAGGGTCTAGTAACTTGATGACTACATTCGCCTAATTCCTGTAAAATGTATTTGTCTAAGACACCTAGAGCTAATGAGTTCATTGTTATACCCTAAGGGACTACTTTCTGCCTTGTATTTTAAAGTATTGTATTTAAGTACTGAGCCACAGTTGCTAGATAAAAACCCTTAAAAAAGGCATGTAATCTTGATCCTCTTGTAATAAAGTTTTATTACTCGATGTAGACAATCTAGCCTAGCTAGTGTGAGTGATGATCTAAGAAAAGGTGACAACCAAATAAGGCATTTTTTAACCCGCCTGATATATCACTCATGTAAACTTATTTTTCTAGACTACATTGATTACATGTATTGTTATTTTGAATAGACAGAAACTAAACACTGCCACACCCATTATGGAAATAATTTTGTATATGTAACTTATTATCTATTTAATAAATTATCGTCTAACTTGTACTTATTTTTTATTTATGCAACCCCATTTAAATATTAAGGGGGGTTCAATCCTTAAAACCATCAGCGTAAATAATGCAAATTCGTATAGCCCTAACGGGTAGTAAGACGCGGTGCTAAGTAAACACTTTGTATGCTTATTTCTCTAATTTCTCAAAATATTTTAGGCTAATTTGCCAGGTCACTTTTATGTTCTGGCATCTGAAATAAAGGTATGCTTTCTTTGGTTAATAAGTATAAATGATTTATATTTTTATTGGCAAACATTTCCTAAATGTTCCATTTTTAAATTTGGTCCCAACAGTGAAAACCCAATGTCAATATCCAAGCCTCAATGTGTCCTGGTGAGTGTGTTTGGTCGAGACCTGTTAATTAACCGACCCACACACAGACGTCATCATCACGTTACTCCTTGTTCGTATTAGATAGGGACAATGTTGACAACGTTGACAATGGTGTCACAACTCCTGTCAAGACAGGGCTTCCTCAAGCCGATACTGGCTTCAAAGAAACTAGAGATTTAATCAGTCATTTTATCAAATTAAAATTGCGTAAATTATTTGGACATATTCGATACTGTACTGATTTCCTTTAAAGTTTCAGTACGACTTGTGTCACTGTCAGGACTATTATACCTTATACAATTGGTAATCCTGCTCTCCAACTACACACACTAAACTAGGGAACTCCGGAAATGCGGCGTTCAGAAGTTTAAAAGCTGATGTTTTCACCAAGTGTTACAGTTTTCGTTACTTTAAATGTATTCAAATAGAACGCTCGATGGTGGGGATCACTTCACCACTTTCACACAGAGTATTTCCTTAAAGTTTAGTGTTATTCAGTGTTAATGTGGCCATTTTAAAACGCAAGTAGGCCAGAGCTATAATAAACTATAACGTTATTGAGTTTTTTTAGTACCGTGTCTTACTACCTGTTCAGGCTATACGCCTATGTACTAATTACACTATTGGGTTAGGGATTAGGAAGGTTTAATTTAGAGGAAATTCACCCGCATTTGCGTGTAAGGAGAATAGAAAACTATTTAGTAAAAATCACCCTCAGTGCACCCGACTGAGATCGAACCCCGATCTCCCCTATCTTTGACAGTCTAGTTCAACACGAGAGTAGCGCGTTAGACCACATGGCCACCGAAGTGGGTGATTGGGTTGTTACGTGACGTTCATGATAGTATAATCTTAACTGTAAAAAAATTGTTAATAGTCTTAAAATTAAACAAAGAAACATTTTCTTTTGGATTAAACTATGACTTATACTTTGTTTATTATGTATTTCTTATAGCGTAAGTACTCTAATGTTATTTTATACTTTTTATAATAATAATAATAATAATAATAATAATATAAACTTAAAGAAATATGAACACCCCTTAACTCTTCACAAACGCATCAGTGAGCACGTGGTCTAAAAGTAAATATCATTTAATCTGGTTTCCCGATAACGGGGATATTAGTTAGGCTTCTAATTATCACTGGATGTACTGAGGGTGTTTAATTCATTAATGGCTTTCCAATATCCCTCCATGCAAATTTGGGTACATTTACTCTGAATACCACCTTGCCTATTTCTACCAGAATAGCTTATCCTAATTAATATAATTTGCGTATAATCCGAATGAGAAGTAAGCTAGGCCTAGAATGCGATGTAAGAGAATAGGCCTACTAAAGAGTGCTAAGTAGAAACAATAGCTGTGACAAGCAATATTCAAGAACAAATACGAACAGTGAACTCCATGAAGCTTTGTCTTGTCAGGTCATAAGACAATGTTTGAACCAAAGCTGTGACAAGCAATATTCAAGAACAAACACGAACAGTGAACTCCATGAAGCTTTGTCTTGTCAGGTCATAAGACAATGTTTGAACCAAAGTTATGACAACAATATTCAAGAACAAACACGAACAGTGAACTCCATGAAGCTTTGTCTTGTCAGGTCATAAGACAATGTTTGAACCAAAGTTATGACAACAATATTCAAGAACAAACACGAACAGTGAACTCCATGAAGCTTTGTCTTGTCAGGTCATAAGACAATGTTTGAACCAAAGCTGTGACAACAATATTCAAGAACAAACACGAACAGTGAACTCCATGAAGCTTTGTCTTGTCAGGTCATAAGACAATGTTTGAACCAAAGTTATGACAACAATATTCAAGAACAAACACGAACAGTGAACTCCATGAAGCTTTGTCTTGTCAGGTCATAAGACAATGTTTGAACCAAAGCTGTGACAACAATATTCAAGAACAAACACGAACAGTGAACTCCATGAAGCTTTGTCTTGTCAGGTCATAAGACAATGTTTGAACCAAAGTTATGACAACAATATTCAAGAACAAACACGAACAGTGAACTCCATGAAGCTTTGTCTTGTCAGGTCATAAGACAATGTTTGAACCAAAGCTGTGACAACAATATTCAAGAACAAACACGAACAGTGAACTCCATGAAGCTTTGTCTTGTCAGGTCATAAGACAATGTTTGAACCAAAGTTATGACAACAATATTCAAGAACAAACACGAACAGTGAACTCCATGAAGCTTTGTCTTGTCAGGTCATAAGACAATGTTTGAACCAAAGCTGTGACAACAATATTCAAGAACAAACATGAACAGTGAACTCCATGAAGCTTTGTCTTGTCAGGTCATAAGACAATGTTTGAACCAAAGCTGTGACAACAATATTCAAGAACAAACACGAACAGTGAACTCCATGAAGCTCTGTCTTGTCAGGTCATAAGACAATGTTTGAACCAAAGTTATGACAACAATATTCAAGAACAAACACGAACAGTGAACTCCATGAAGCTCTGTCTTGTCAGGTCATAAGACAATGTTTGAACCAAAGTTATGACAACAATATTCAAGAACAAACACGAACAGTGAACTCCATGAAGCTCTGTCTTGTCAGGTCTTAAGACAATGTTTGAACCAAAGCTGTGACAACAATATTCAAGAACAAACACGAACAGTGAACTCCATGAAGCTTTGTCTTGTCAGGTCATAAGACAATGTTTGAACCAAAGCTGTGACAACAATATTCAAGAACAAACACGAACAGTGAACTCCATGAAGCTCTGTCTTGTCAGGTCATAAGACAATGTTTGAAATTTCGCCCGGACACAGAACTATGCTTGAGGCTGCCCAGCGGCCCAGTTTGTTGGAAATGAGAGGTAAGAGGTGTACTAGATAGGTTTAGTTTACTGTATCCATTATCTTTTAAATCGATGTTGTTTTAATAGTGCGCCATGATAAGTTAACTGTTTCAAGTAAATACAAATAGTAATTTGTTCAATTTACAGAGAAAAAAATCATGTTTCAGAGGAAAAATGACAAACATGTCCAACTCTGACTAGCTCCC
>JBCFYV010002255.1:42533888-42598774 GCA_039000515.1 Timema cristinae
ATTGGATCACAAAGCGTAGTTGCCAAGGATCTTAAGGAACCCATTTAAGGGGCAATAAATACAGACTGGTAGTAATGAGTTCAAGCAAGGACATGACAAGTATAAAGGGTTAAATAGAGAACGCAAAATAACAAAAGAGATTACGAGGCCAACATATGGGGCTGAAAGACTAATTAGGCTATTAACTACTAATTACTACCTCCCAAATAGCTAGTATTAACGTTCCCCTAGCAAAGGGAAACAGAAAGTCGCCTCATAACATAAACCAGTAATTTAGAGCGACTAGGGTAGAATACAACAACAATATAAACAAAAATACGTTAAGCTACAATAAATAATGGCTAAGGCATCAGAGGGGAGTTCAATATAAGTAAACTGTGTCCACACAAAAACAATGAACTGCCTAGCCAAATTAGCTATAGCTGACCCATGACGCGGCTTGAGGTCAAACAGTTAAACTGTACCTACATAAATAAACACAACCATAGCAAAGAAGATTTGTTCAGAAGGAACTAAATGCCCGGCATTCTATCAACAGGCACAACTGATCACATAAAACTAATTGATACCAATTACAATCTAAACCTATTATATGTATGCAGTAGAGTCGTTAAGCGGTCCACCATCACATATCCAAATATAGTCAACGTCATGACAAGTGTACACAAATCATAGTCAGTGTAATAACTGACTGCAATACACCTATAATCCCCGGAGGGATGCCAGTCCTAAAATCCTAATTATTGGACCGTATGCCCAAATAGAGTAGATAGACTGCGTAGATACTCAAAATAGATATCCTCGTTGTGGCGGGATGCTATCTGGTGCAGACCCTTGACTCAGCTCCGTTCGACGCCATTGTGCCCTGGCCCGACACTTCCTGCTGCAAGTCGTTTACACGTAAAAATGACCAAGTTATTAATCTGTTCAGTAGAAGATTGAATATCGTTGTGTGTCTATTTTAGATGATACATGATAATAAATAGGCTCCCGGATTGACAACAGACTAGGAAGGGAAAACAGGTGGGGTCAACCAATCCCGTCTCAGAGCTACAACTCTCGTGGGGGGAGGGATGCTAGAAACGGGTACAGGCGCACTCGTGAAGAGTAGACATTGAGAGAAGCAAAACAAGAAATGGTTTGTTTCAATAGTTTTCTGTGTGTTATCACTCCAGTATAGTTAAATGTTGCCTTTAGCGACGATCCCACAACACAACCACTGCATCGGCTAGGCCATAGTAAGTGCAATCTCAACCACTGTTCCTAGAGTCGTTATTTACTTGAAGCGAGGTAGAAACACTTTACCGTGTGAATTAATTTCCATTAGCTCGGCACAGGATTAGGACAGTTAAACTTAGTGAATGTGTACCTGCATTTACGTGGAGAGAAAGGGAAACAATTTTGGAAAAACCACTCTCAATACCCGATTGGTAACGAACGATATCCCCATCACCGGTAGTCTAATCTATCGTGAAAGTAGTACCTTAGACCATGTGGCCACCAAGGTGGGGTCCCAAATGTTTTTAAAATAAATATTTTATATTATTTAAATAAAAGCTATCATTCACATTGTACTTTTTATACACAAAGAACAACTTCTAAAAGGAACATATCTGCACTGTGGTATATTTTGTTAGAGTGGTAGTTTTGAAATTTAATAACATTAGAGCCACATTTATTTTACTGTCTTTCCCCCCACTGGATGGGGGTAGAATAGTCCCGCAGTAACCCCTGCTTGTCGTAATAGGCAACTTAAATGGGAATTTTCTGTATAGGACGTACCTCATGCAGGACAAAGCTATCCTCTTTCCTTTTGCCTCCTTTCTTCCTTCTTTTTTCTCTCCTTTTTCTCCTTTCTTCTTCCCCCTCTTTTCTTCTTATTCCCTTATCTTTCTCATTCCTTACTTCTTTCTTCCCCTCCTCTGCCGTTCAGTCCTGCACGGGAAGTTTTTGGCTCCTCCGTTGATGACCTTGGCTACTAACCCGGCTCTTCTCGGACAATTACTGGATACCTCTGCACTTGATCTCCATCGTGAAAGTGTGCAGGTTGTAATATCTTAGTAGAAGGACCTTAGGGATGGCGATAACCGGGTACCCTACTTCGAGAAAAGATCGTTAATGAAGGTTCCGTTCGTAAAATTAGCACTTTCCTGCAAAGACTTGCTACGATAACTTCTCTTCCAGCGATGCTCCATATGAGGGTTGTCATGTCTAGCGTCGTTTGGAGCCGCTCTTCGGGAGAGTTAACAGGAACTTATATGGTAGAACCAACTGGGATCACTCTGGGTCTAGGATCCAAGTACTTTTGCAAGTTGTCCACACATTCATGACTGAAATTATTGTCACAGCTGACATCTTATTATCCACTGGCACCATATTGGCAAACATCGCTGGCAACTCACTGCCCAGCCCCTCATAGGGTCATAATATTGATAATAAGTAGAAACGAGTAGGGCCATCCAGCCCTATTATGATAAAAATCTAGGAAGTGGTGAAGCCCCAGCCCCGTTTCCTGGTAATGTCTCGAGTGATGAAAGTGAAGAACTCAAACGTGTCAGTCCATTTATCCTTGAAAGAGTGATAAATGGAGCAGTAAAATCTGACGTCTCATTAAGGAAACTACGTGATGGCACCACTATGATTCAAACCATGGCAGACACAAAGTCTTCAAATGTAATGACAATCTCCAAAATACATTTGAGTAATACTGCTAATATACCGGTGAAGGTAAAGGTGGAACCCCACAGGTTCCTCATTGTTTCCAGGGAAGTGGTCACTTGCTATGACCTCGACTGTGTGAGCGTTGAGGAGATTTGTGAGGATCTTTTCTCTCAGCATGTCAGTGAGTTGTACCGTATTATTTCCAAAAAGAACGGATAAGAGAAAAAGACGGATACGTATATCCTCACCTTTGCAACTCCTACTCTTCAAAAGGAGGTCCGAGCAGATTTCCACGTGCTCAGGGTCCGGCCGTGTGTCCCCAACCCTCGGCGCTGTTTTCAGTGCCAGGAATTTGGTCATACAAAGCTACGATGCCGTGGTAGGCCCACCTGTGTGGATTGTGGACAGGAGGCTCACGAAACAACATGTGAGTCTCCTAAATACTGCGTCAACTGCAAAGATCTAAATTCCACCTGGTCTCAGGCCTGTCCGAAATGGAAGGTAGAGAAAAAAGTACTGGAGACTAAACCTGAAAAGAAAATCTCTTATACCCAGGAACGAGAGTTATACGTATCCAGTAAAGCTTCGATATTTCAGACCTCATACAGCAAAATTGTTAGTCAGAACATTAACTGTCCTAACTGTCATTGCACAGTTAATCTTGCTAAGTGCCACTAGCCTCTACTCGATATATTAATATTCATGATGTTTCAACTCCATTGGCTCCAAAACCTCAGTTTGAACGGGAGGGAACACCGACGCAAAGGTCCCCTCGTGCAGATGATACACGAGCAAATTTTAAAAATTGTTTCGTCAAACACCCAGTTCACCTTTTGCAAGATTCCTGGTTACGCTGGTTTTTCACGAAATGAACTGGTGGAGCAGGCGGCAAAGGATGGCGGTCCATCTTTCTCCTGAGCTGGGTTTGGGTGTCATGTTTTTATATCTTAAGTGTTAAGTTCAGCGTGGGGTCTTACACACCTGGCACGAGCAGTGGGTTTTGACCCCTGCTCAGGGATGGTGTGTAACGGTGGGTTTCTTCTATACGAACGTCTAGAAGAGAGGTCATCGTGACGAGATTCGGCGTCTACATACATTTCTAACCTACGGATTTTTATTAACTGGGGATCCATCTCCAGTGTGTGAACTTTGCGATGCTCCCCTTAGTGTGTACCACATTTTGGGGGAGTGTCGCAAGTACGCCCCTATTCGCTTGGTTCTATTTTAAAGGTGGCCCTAATTTTTTTATTACGTTACAGTGAGGAGGGAGTTATTTTTTACTCCATTTTATACGCCAGGCGAATCTTTTCACTGCCATTTGAGTCACTTTCGTAAAGAGACTCCTCTGGATCTCATATTGAGAACTTTTAAACATTTTATTATACTTTAATATGTTTGTTTTGTCTTTTTACTCACATATTGTTTTAATAAGTTTGTTTTGTATTTTTAACTTACATATTATTTTAGTATGTTTGTTTTGTCTTTTTTAAGGGAGTGATGCACTTGTGGTTATTTTAGCAGGTGTTTCACTCAATTTCTACTCCGAGCCCATTTGAGTACCCCTATAGAGTGTCTCAAATGGATTTTTTTCTCATTTTGAAGCTATTTTTTTATGTTTGTATTTGTGTATTGTGTTTTCACGTTTTTATAGAGAGGTGAATATTATGACTCTTTCCTATGGAGATTTTATTATGTATTTATATTATGTTAAGGACCTAATGACTTTATTATGTCGATGGGCCTTTAAACTCTTATAATAATAATAATAATAATAATAATAATAATAATAATAAAAATACTACTAATATTTCCATCTTAAAAATTTCTGACCTTTTAAACAATGACTTTAAATACTTCTTGCCATTAACCAGTATTTCAAAAGTGTGACAAATCCTTGAACCAAATCCAAAATACCATTTCAATTGTATTCATACGGCTTGACAAAATGCTTAAATGGAACTGATTATTAAAAAGTTGTATTTGATTGAAGCTTTTTTTTTTGCCCATCTTAGTAGACCCCTACACATTGAGTTCAATAATAATTTTTGAAACACCAATGATTAAAAAAATAATTGAGCTACAATCCGTAACAGTCGGTCTAGGTTGGTCTAAGGCTAGGGCCAGCAACCATTGTGGATCCCTAGCTAGGGCCGGCAACCATTGTGGATCCCTAGCTAGGACCGGCAACCATTGTGGATCCCTAGCTAGGGCTGGCAACCATTGTGGATCCCTAGCTAGGGCCAGCAACCATTGTGGATCCCTAGCTAGGGCTGGCAACCATTGTGGATCCCTGGCTAGGGCTGGCAACCATTGTGGATCCCTGGCTAGGGCTGGCAACCATTGTGGATCCCTAGCTAGGGCTGGCAACCATTGTGGATCCCTAGCTAGGGCTGGCAACCATTGTGGATCCCTAGCTAGGGCCAGCAACCATTGTGGATCCCTAGCTAGGGCTGGCAACCATTGTGGATCCCTAGCTAGGGCCAGCAACCATTGTGGATCCCTAGCTAGGGCTGGCAACCATTGTGGATCCCTAGCTAGGGCCGGCAACCATTGTGGATCCCTAGCTAGGGCCGGCAACCATTGTGGATCCCTAGCTAGGGCCAGCAACCATTGTGGATCCCTAGCTAGGGCCAGCAACCATTGTGGATCCCTAGCTAGGGCCAGCAACCATTGTGGATCCCTAGCTAGGGCTGGCAACCATTGTGGATCCCTAGCTAGGGCTGGCAACCATTGTGGATCCCTAGCTAGGGTCAGCAACCATTGTGGATCCCTAGCTAGGGCCAGCAACCATTGTGGATCCCTGGCTAGGGCCAGCAACCATTGTGGATCCCTAGCTAGGGCTGGCAACCATTGTGGATCCCTAGCTAGGGCTGGCAACCATTGTGGATCCCTAGCTAGGGCCAGCAACCATTGTGGATTCCTAGCTAGGGCTGGCAACCATTGTGAATCCCTGGCTAGGGCTGGCAACCATTGTGGATCCCTGGCTAGGGCTGGCAACCATTGTGGATCCCTAGCTAGGGCTGGCAACCATTGTGGATCCCTAGCTAGGACCAGCAACCATTGTGGATCCCTGGCTAGGGCCAGCAACCATTGTGGATCCCTAGCTAGGGCTGGCAACCATTGTGGATCCCTAGCTAGGGCTGGCAACCATTGTGGATCCCTAGCTAGGGCCAGCAACCATTGTGGATCCCTAGCTAGGGCTGGCATCCATTGTGGATCCCTGGCTAGGGCTGGCAACCATTGTGGATCCCTGGCTAGGGCTGGCAACCATTGTGGATCCCTAGCTAGGGCCAGCAACCATTGTGGATCCCTAGCTTGGGCTGGCAACCATTGTGGATCCCTAGCTAGGGCTGGCAACCATTGTGGATCCCTAGCTAGGGCTGGCAACCATTGTGGATCCCTAGCTAAGGCCGGCAACCATTGTGGATCCCTAGCTAGGGCTGGCAACCATTGTGGATCCCTAGCTAGGGCTGGCAACCATTGTGGATCCCTAGCTAGGGCCGGCAACCATTGTGGATCCCTAGCTAGGGCCGGCAACCATTGTGGATCCCTGGCTAGGGCTGGCAACCATTGTGGATCCCTGGCTAGGGCTGGCAACCATTGTGGATCCCTAGCTAGGGCCAGCAACCATTGTGGATCCCTGGCTAGGGCTGGCAACCATTGTGGATCCCTGGCTAGGGCTGGCAACCATTGTGGATCCCTAGCTAGGGCCAGCAACCATTGTGGATCCCTAGCTAGGACCAGCAACCATTGTGGATCCCTAGCTAGGGCTGGCAACCATTGTGGATCCCTAGCTAAGGCCGGCAACCATTGTGGATCCCTAGCTAGGGCCAGCAACCATTGTGGATCCCTAGCTAGGACCAGCAACCATTGTGGATCCCTAGCTAGGGCTGGCAACCATTGTGGATCCCTAGCTAGGGCCAGCAACCATTGTGGATCCCTAGCTAGGGCCAGCAACCATTGTGGATCCCTAGCTAGGGCTGGCAACCATTGTGGATCCCTAGCTAGGGCTGGCAACCATTGTGGATCCCTAGCTCCAAGAAAAAATCTAGACAAAGCAAACGTACATTTTCATATGAACTATTTAAAGTAGGTGACCTGGTGGTCTAGGGGTAAGGTGTCAGACTTCTGTGCTGGCGGCCGGGTTCAATCCTCGGTCCCGGCACAGATTTATCTGATTACCAAACCCTTCCTCCACCTCTGACAAGACATCTTGTGAATGTGGGGAATGCCAGGCCTCCACCGTGGTTCGGATTCCACGTTAAACTGTAGGTCCTTCATTTCATCTCACAATTACCCTACTATTACACATTAGCGTAAGTGCGTATAACCCGAACGGGTAGTAAGACGCGGTGCTAATAATAATAATAATAATAATAATAATAATAATAATAATAATAACTATTTAAGGTTCATGTAACATGACCGGTTATAAGCAATCAAGGTTATTTTGGTCGCTCACTCGTTTACTATTTAAAAGCACTTGATACAGTTGCAAGTTTAGAAGATTTGAATGGAGTAAAAAATGATACCTGGACACAGAATCGAACCCAGGATCTTTGGCACTGAACGATCTCTGGAAAGCTAAATGGTAGGGCATATGCATACTAAGCTAAGGGTCCCGGGTTTGACTCCAGTGTCCATTTGTCATTTTTCAATCTATTCTATTATGATTCAGTTACGGCTCATGTCTTTAAATATAATCCTTCATCCTCCAAGCTTCGCCTTTCATAGATACTTTAGCTAGTAGAAAGGAACATTATATACTTGAGTTTAAAGTACACACAGATTGACTTTCAAAAACGATGTATTTTATTGCGTGATCAACTGGAAATTGTCACGAGATCAACTTACTTGGTATTTACACATTGCTCTTCTATGACGTAACAACATTTAAAAGTTCGGCTTGAACATCAGAGATCTAGAAAATACAGTAATTATATCTAGTGGAGTATTTTGTACTTAGTCAAACAGTTGACAGCTATAATTATATCACTAAGTGTCACACTACGTCCATTAGGACTACACGCATATATTAATTACATTAATGGGATAGAGGTTAGAAAGGTAGAACTCTAGAGGAAATGGAAATGAGAGAGCGGAAAACCATTTAGGAGAAAGCAACCTCAAAACACCCAACCAAGGTTTTAACCCTTAACACCCCCTAACGGGCAATCCATTCCAACACGATAGTAACGTACTAGACCATACGACCACCAATGCGTGTTTATATAATAATTAGTTATTTTTTAATTAGAGCGAATATCTCCTGATCCATATCGATCATATTCCTTGACCAATTGTATTCCATTTAACAAATTATGTCTTAAAGAGATGGCCAACGACAGTTTATCTTCTACCTACAGCATACTCACAGAAAAATACCTCTTCCTTATTTGTTAGTTAAAATACTTTAAAATTTCAAAATGTTGTTAACGTAAAATCAAAGTCAAAACTTAGCGAGGGGAAAGTCACAGTAAATTGTGTCTAATTTCATTGCCTGTCATTATTCTAATTCTTTGGTACATATTAAAGTAAAACATTTGTAACCATAATTTAATTTTTTAAACGTGTAGTCACATTTAAGGACAAGTTCACTAGGTTTCCCGAATGACAACTCAGCATAATCAATCTATCGCCACATTGTCCAAATAACAACTCAGCTAGCATACTCACTTTATCGCTACGATGTCTGAATTGCAACTCAGATACCATGTTATTATTATTGGGGTACAGGCACGTCGACACAATTACGTCTTAGGGACTTAAAACATTAAAAACAAAGTAGATTCCTTATAGAAGAAATAACTAATTAATTAACCTAAGGAAATCAGCAGCCGAAAACATTAAAATAAAATAGCATAATCATACGAATACTAGAGTGTCTATGCAAACATTAAAAATATATCTCAATATGAGAAAAGGTCAATTTGAGTCACTCCGTAGGAGTGAATTTCAGATGATATATTAATATTACTTGGGGTGATAAACCTAAAAAAAACCATAGGTGTAGACACTACGATAAAAAGATTAAACAAACATATTAAAATATAATAAAAGTTTCAAACTAATCTCAATGTGAGAAAACATCAAAATTAGTCACTTTATAAAAGTGACCCAAATGGAACTTAGAAGATTCACCTGGCGAATAAAACGGAGTGAACATATGACTCCATCCACGCTGTCGCGTAATAAAAAACAAAGGTTACTATTAAAATTAAGAGCCAGGTGAATAGGGGAATATTTACGACACTCCATCAACATGTGATACACAATAAGAGGAGCATCGCAAAGCTCACACACTGGGGGTGGATCCACTATTAATAAAAATCCATGGGTCAATGATGTGTGCCAGATGCGCAAAACCTCACGCCGAAAATAACCCGTCAGGTCTATAAGCATGAGACCCAAACTCGCCTCAGGAGGAAGATGAAACGCCTCCTTGGCCGCTTGGTCTTCTAGTTCACTTCCTGAAAGACCGGCGTGGCCAGGAATCCAGCGAAAGGCGAGCCGGGTGTTTACTAAATCAATTTTTAATATTTTATCGTGTATCACAAGAACGGGTGGATTCCAGGAGTAGAGAGTGGACAATGACAACAGAGCACTCATGAAATCCGCGCAGATGAGAACAGAACTGTGACAATTAAGGTTCAAAAAACACAAAGATTTAAAAATTATGTATAGTTACTCCATAAAAACACTGGATTCAACAGGTAAACCAAATTTAAAATGGTTTTCCTCTACAACAAAGGCGCATCCCACAGAGATCCCAAACTTTGAACCATCTGTGTAGATGCACTTATATTCCTGAAAGCGAGTGGAGAAGAGCTCAGTTTTTGACACGTAAGATGCCAGAAGATAGGACCGCCTGTAGTATATTAGTATATTTTAATTAGTTTTCTCTTTTTAATGTAGTGTATATTCCTATGTTTATATTAACAGGTATATTACCTAAAAATTTATATTTGAGTTCCTCCACTCCTATGGAGTGTCTCAAATGAATTTTGTCTCATATTGAGACTTATTTTTAAGATTTTTAGTACGTTATAATAAGTTTGTATTGTTTATTTAAGTTAGTGTACAAATAAGCTCATTACACCAGGTGTGTGATAATTATTTTCACTCCATTATGGGTATTTTATTTGGTTTATAACTATTAGATTATAAGGTACTTTGTGTTAGCAAACCTATAACCAATAATAATAATAATAATAAGCCCCAGCACGCAGGGAACTACTAGTATACTCATTCTATCGCCACGGTCCGCTGCGTCGTTTAACAACTTGTGAATAGCACCGTGTTTGTCACGCATGGAAGGTAGTCCTCGTCAGTTGACCTTGATCTACATCAAACAACCGAGCTTCATTGTGTTTCCTTAAATAAGCTCTACGCATTTAATATAAAACTAAACAAATGTTAGCTCAGCCTGGGTTTGAAATATTTATAGTATTTGTTTATACAAGTTTCTCAATTTTTTAAATCTACATCTCCCAATAAGTTCAGGTTACACGCCCTTTTAATCACACTGATTGGGGAGTAATGAGGATAGCAGAGCTTCAAAGAGAATGTTCTCACATTTGCGTAGAGGTAGCGCGGGAAAAAATCTTTAGAATAACTAGCCATTATAACCCTGAATCTCCCACCACAGTCAATCCAGTCCACGATAGTGGCGCTTGAAACCATGCGACCAATCATGTTGGTAGTAAAGTAAACCAAGAAAATGTATCGCCGCTAAATAAGAACGTAATCCTTAAATTAGAACTGACGAGAGTCCAGCCCTAGACTTGTATATTCCATAGCAGGGTGGACGGTGCCAGCGTGGTTGGGCGGGGCGCGATTTATACCACCCTGATTTTCAATTACCTGATCCAAACCCTTCCTACACCTCTGACAAGACATCTTGTGAATGTGTGGAATGCCAGATCGCCACCGTGGTTCGGATTCCACGTTAAACTGTAGGTCCTTCATTTCATCTCACAATCACCCTACCACTACACATTAGCGTAAGTGCGTATAACCCGAACGGGTAGTAAGACGCGGTGCTAATAATAATAATAATAATAATAATAATTACCTGATCTTACTCTCCTCAGTCAGGCACCTGTTGAACCACTTCCTCAAAAATTACGCTTCGTATCACTTTAAATGAGTGTAGATTGTGGAATGTCTTAGTGTGCGGTAAGATTCGTAGCGCGTAAAAATATATTTGTTTATTCATATATTAAAATATTAAACCATAAATCTAAAATTGTTGCTAGAGTCTACGGACAGACATTAATCAAATTCAAAAGTAAATTAAATAATTTTACATTCAAATCAATTAATTGTGAAAGCATTTCCATTCTAGTTGTACATTTAACAATCATATGATAGCTTAAATATTCATGTGCTTCCAAAGCCGTATACTTCAGGAGACTCGTAAATATTTTCTAAGAGGGCGAGAAGGGATTCTCATATTGTGACCAAAATAAACGAGCATATTCAAAATATAAATTTGGCTTTCTCTGAACATTTCGGTTAAAGATTCGTAACATTTGCGGGATGATCCTGGGTCCCCAAACATTTGTAGTGTAGATGCCATGTCATACTGGCACCTTAGTGTGGACACCCCCTCCCCCCCTGCCACAGCTGCAAGTGTATATTGAGGTACCTCGCCAGCTGCAATCCTTGTCACGACTCACCACCAAAGTCTCGGTTGGCCATACACAATGCCAAGCTTGTGTCAGGGAACTTAGAAGGTCACTCACATACAAGCTAAAGGGAGTCAGCTAGGGACTCGTGTGGTTCTCCAGCTGAAGTACGTCTAACTTGAAATGTGGCGTTCACAAAGAATTAGGAGAAAGTTTGTTTGAACGGTCATTTATACTATTCACTTCATTCTCTTCATTAGGGTAATAAATATAGCTTAACTCCTTACAGAATCCAAAGGTTTATAAAGGGATGGATTACCTAATTCTACATCCGATAAAACATCTGGCGCTAACACAGTTTCCATGAGCCCCGATAACCCACTGGTGAACCTGTTTGACAGACAACTGATCCTACTGTCACAGGATAGCTTGGCCCTCCGCCATACCCCCGTCCTCCTACACATACATCCTGGATCCAGGGTTTGTAGTAATTGATCCTCCTTAAATATAGCAGCCAAAATTACTAAGGAAGTTCAGTTCTTAGTTTCTAATATTCAGTCACAAGTGTCAGGATCTGCCTTGAGTTGTTCAGTGGGGATCTCGTGGATATGACTCCGAGAACTGAGTACATACTACCAACCTCTTAGTGCGTCTTGGTCAGTGGAGCACCCACATACTCCCTACATGGTACAAATGACTGCCCCTGCGTTCAGCCGTCCATGAGAATAATCAGGCTGCACGTCCGTTTCCCGGAACCAGGAAGTTTTAGTACAGTTTCGGTGAGTTTCATCCACTACAAACTCGCATACCAAACATCTAATGGACTCATTTACATTAAAGGCTGAGCCTTTTGGCCTGATAACCATTCTCCTATCTATTTAATCAATAGGTATACCCACATCCCTCAAACCAACGAAATAATCCAAGGTTCGCATGAGAGCACCGGTTACCATGTTTATGAAGTTTCTTGTGGTATACTATGCAAGGTATGCTATATCAGGGTTCTGTTCATGGTTGGATATATCATTATGTTTAGAGTTAAGAGACGCTTGGTAACCAAAGTTAAAATTTTTGAGTGAGAGTTACATAGCTATGATAGTCATCCACTTTTATGATTTATATTTACAGATATTTTCTTGTGAAGGCTGAGGCCGTCGTATTTAAATGGTCTTTTAAGTATTTACTATTCAATTGCAAGTTGTTCTCTAAGACCCTATATAGTCTATGTTGTTTATTTTTATATTATAATAGATTGGTTTTATAGCCTCTGGCCATTGTTAATATATTTTTCTTTACATCTTTTTTTACGTTTATTGCCTTATTCATATATATTAATATAGTGTAATTCCTGGTTCACCCTTTAATCAAGTCACATGATAATGAAACTTGGGCAATACGTAGCTTGTAGGTTAGTCAGTTTAGGGTAACTGGAGAACATGATGGTGTAAGGTTAGCCAAACTATTTCTCACACTAAGTGATTTATTTAAATATACTACCTTTCCTTACCAAAACACTTGCTTCACCCGGCTAGTTTCTGGGTCGTGGAATCGTAGTAAAGGGGGAAGATAATCTTTTGGGGCTTCCTATAGGATTAGTGAATGCTCTTGAAAGATTTCAGTGAAAACCCGATTGGGAATTTCTCATGGCTTCTGCTAAGTAGGCGAGGTCTTGTCCGAGAAGAGTGTGAATTTATGAAAGTCCAGTGGGGAAAAGAAGTCTTGGTGCCTTCTCAGGTCTTCCTTCTGATGCATAAAGTGTCTGAGGGGTGTCGGTTAGAGAGAGAGAGAGATATATATAAGGTTATATTCTTGAATAGTCTGTTTGGGGAAGGTATGAACTAATGTGAAAAGGAGGGAATAAAGAGTGCTTGGCAGAAGTGTAGCTAGTAGTATGGACAAGGTTGAAAGATGTTGTTGACACGAAGTCTTTAAGGTCTTCTCTAAAACGATATGTTTAATCATTGGGTGACCTGAGACTAGTGCGATCTGGGGGAATCACCGGAGAGGTCGTTAACCTAGAGATGTGGGTTGGAGGGGAACAGCTTAGGAAGGCACTACACTGTACACAAATAGGTTTGATCACGTTTTTTACTTGTTGGATAATTTATTATTTATAAGAAATAATTAATTAAACTCATCAAAACTTAATATACATCAAGTGCACTCACAAAGATAAACAATTAAGGCTCCCACTAACCCCACAAGACTCTAGAGAGAAAGCAGCAAAGTAATTAAAATTTACAACAATAAATAAAATGGCACAGAAACTCACACCCTACATGTTGGCCCATGATGCACTGCAACACTAACTTAAAGCAACGCAAATTTAAGACAGCTGAATATCAACATAATTTATTTTCTAGTATATCAAAATATATTTTATATAATTCTCCCGGTGGATGTTTTCAAATTATAACGCTGTGTCGTGGTACAATCCAATACATCGATACACATTATTTCCATTAACAGGTTGTTTAAAAAAAATTGAGGAGTTTTAATCACCTTAAAATAACCAACGAAGCTGTCTGCTTGTTTCTAGCTCTACAGCGCATGCGCTGTCATATGTGCATGAGTACTGATTTGAGATTTGATTGGTTCTCCCTTGCCGGAGAATTCAGGCAGAGTGGAGAAAGTAAAGATGAGTTTAAGATTAGCTCGCGCCGATGTAGCGGACATCTTGTTATTGGTTATAGCTAGTCGCGTGACCATGTTGTTTGACTTCACCCACAGTAAGTCAGAGAGGCTGGTTTTCTCCTAGCCAAGCAACTCACTACATGGCATAGTGCTGATACTCGTACAACAAAGACCAACATACCCCCATTCCTAATAAATTCCGTGTTAAATTTAGAATACAAGTTTAAAATACAGGATATTGGGACATCACAGGTGGTGGGACATGTTCACAGACAAATATAAACAATACCAAAACAGAAAGAGCTGACCCACGACTTGTGGACCTGCAGGAAATGAAGAATATTTATTGCAAGGGACAAGCATAAAAAAGGGGGATACAAATGCTGTTGAGAAGAACCCTCTGGCACCCTCTACAGTCTACACACTTTAGAGGAGCGAGGGAAGTAAATTACTACACAACACCAAGATCCTGGGAACGGTTAATGTCTGTACGCGGCACCAAGAAATCTTACCACGACCACGGCCAGAGACGTGAGTCTCAAGAGGGATGCAGGTCAGATCACTCCGCTGAGCTTCACAGTACGAGGCCCGGCACCTTAAACACAGTATCCTCTCTGAACCACGTCTTCATCAGAAACACCACGTCCACAGTGAGCGTGGTCATAAGTTGGATGGTCGGGAATCCTGGAAACTAGCGATTTACAATTCCAGAGAAATGATTTTAACTGAGTCAGCCAAATAATGTCCGACACACTTTGAATATGATTTCGATTTTAAACAGCCATCAGATGCGGTCAGGAAGCGTTTTGGAAACTCATTGAGGAACGGGAGGTTCTCACAGATACGCAGAAGACTCAAGAGGTCCTATAGCTATGTGAGATACTGTAAAAATGACTTGAACTTAGAGGTCCTTCCTCCGGGGTCAGAAGGAGGAGGAGGAGGGTCAGAACCGTGAGGTGAGGCTGCTACTGGTTGTGCACCAAGTTGCACCAGTCTACCTCTACCTCTGGAGAAGTCTCAGGCATTGACAGTGATTAGCACAGGATGGGGACTCCCACAGTTCGCACATCTGGCAGGTTCTGAGCGTGGACACTCGCAGGCTGCAGACACTGGACACATTCGTCTTGTCTGAAACAAGAAAGTGAGGGGTGTCCAAAATCTTGACAACGGTGTACCAGGTTCTTCCTTCGGAACGTTTAGAACGTGACACTCACGTGCGAGATATCCGTCTTCTAGCCAGTCTTTGCAACTGATGGCGTCCACAGAGTGACACAAAGGGAACGATTAGCCCCGTTGTTGCTAAAACAAAGAATGTTAAAAAAACAGGGCTAGTCTTATGGTTTTATATTATAGGGGCTACTCTTTTATTTTTATAAATCATACAAAGCTGTATTTCTTTTTACATAAGATAATGAAAATAAAGATTTATTTTGTTATGTGGCCCCTCATAGTTTTTAATTTACGATTTTACCCTTATGATCAAACGAATTTTACATTTTGGAATCAGTGGCGGAGAAAAATTAATAGATATACTGTACTCTAAAAGTTGCAACGGAGATTTGGGGGCCGAGGACCCTCAACCACCAACCACCGTTGTCCAAGAACGCCAAGGGATATATTTGAAGATGTGTCCATATAGAACAATGGTTCTCGAACATTTATTATTTCTCTTTAACTGTATGCTATCTTAGGAAATTTTGAGCCCCCTCCCCCCCTTCCACTCCCATATTCTCTCTTCTTTTATTCATACAAAACTATAATTACCATCCACTCAATATGTAATAAAAGTAACTCCATGGTGTTAGTCCACATTCAGGCAATACCTACCGAGTGGCTACCAAACTGTTTGGCGGATTAATGCCAACTCTTGTGGATAGAGGGTGTCATGTGGTCAGCACAACGATGACTTCAGACATTAAGATCGGCTCTCTATACCGGAGCAACTACTACTTTATTCGAGTAGCTCCTTATTTTCCACTCTAGGCTGAATCTAACCCGTTCCAGACCCACTGCTTCCCAGATAATCTGGACGCGCTGGGAATCAAACCCGGGACCTCTGGGTCCGTTGCCAGAACCTATATCCACTAGACCACGTAAGCGGTCCTCAAATTGTAATGATACCTACATGGTTAGAAATTTGAATAAATATTAATGTCGGGGCTAAGAGTGCTATGGGCACATTTATGAATGCATGAGAGACAGATCCTAATCAATTAGCCCAGTGTAATTAAAAGCACACAATTAGCAATACTCAAAGCAAACAATCGTAATAAGACTAAAATGAAATGATACATCGATCAAGCGTCCATCAGATCTTGGTGAGAGGGAATCAGGGGGATTGTCCAACTCACGTTGCAATTAAAACTATTTTATAAAGTCTAACTTATCCCACACAATGCTGCTTGGAAACAAACGAGTCTCCCAGCTTGAGAATTTATGCTCCAGAAGCTATTTAGTTGCGTAAACTCTGACTAACATAAGAGAGATTATCTCGGACTATTAATCCTCTAATGCTATCTCATTGGTTTATTGCTAAGATATTTACACATATCTTTTGCTGTAAGCAGTGGTGCACCCAAGGGGTAGAGGGGTAAACAGGGTATTTGACCCCCTTCCCCCTCTTTCCCCAACACCACAAATAATATTAATAGAAATTTAAATAATATTAAGTATAACTAGCATTGAAGATGTGTCGAATGTATATGCTACATTTTGAGACCAGGTTTCAGACTTAAGCCTGATATTAAATTTTTTTATCGTTACACACAAAATAAACAATTGTGAAAAAGAATACAAATAATAGCTTTGATACCATTTGTATTATTTAAATTACTTAATTACAATAAAACTACTCAAAATTATTTTTAAAAGCATTTAATATTCATAATGTTCTCGGCCTTCAGCGCTTAGGAGGCTGTGCAACCACAAACCCGCTCTCTCCAACAAAATGTCATTCTTGCTACAGCCTTGATTGAATACCTCCCCCCAAAGTAAATGGCTGGGTGCGCCACTGATTAAGTAAATTATGTGGAAATATATTTTATTTTACCTTTTCCTTCTAAATCATTTTGAAATGGTGAACTCACACTCCTGAATTTTGGGATTCTTTAATGCATAATTATATAAAATCACAATGACTAATAAGTCGTTAATGTAAATTAAAAACTAAAAGAACACTATTAAAACTCCACGATCCTTTCTACTAAATAAAAACAAGAATTACCGTCAACAACAGTTAAAGTAGCCTCATCACCCGCCTTAACCCCACCCCCCTCCCTTTTCCCACTCTATCAGTGCTGAAATGCCTAGATTTGAAAGAATGGTTAAATGTGTGTGCCACATACATGATAATACATGTGACTAGAATACCTAAACATAAATCAATGTATTTAATTAGTGTGTAATTTAAAGCTTGTTACGTATACTAACTATTATTTTACAAATCATTATATATTTATTTTATGTATTTTTAGTTAAACTATACTAAATTAGCTTAATAAATAAACATTGTGATCTTGAATCTTTTTTCAATAGTTGGCACAATGCTTAGCTTGCTTACCAGGAACAGCATGACTTGGGTTGTGAAAACCTGAGCTCATTGGCCAATTACTGATGGGCGAGTGGAAAGGAATGTGTTGCCAACCCCTAGATATTGGGCAAGGTCATTAGAGCCTCCTTAGCTTGCCTTGCGTTTTTCAAGTAGCAGGCCCTGGGTTTCCTATTGTGCTAAGTGAACCTTTTGGAAGAAGAATTACATAAAACACAGTCTTCTTGGAATATGAACCAATATTAGTTTTAAAATTAATATTTAATTACATTAATATTTATTAACAATTTAAACATTAGTGTTCACACAGTTCACACAGACAGCATTGAATTAAACAAAACACTAGTCTATATAAGTATGGGTATGCGGCGCAGGACTAGCATACCCAGAGAATACGCCACTGTTTGGAATATCGTTCAAAGATTTACTTGCAGGACAGTTTATATAATGTATCGCATGTGTACACAACTGTTCTAAACATGCCACTGCATTTGTTTTCTGCAAGTTGGGACTGGCACGCCAATAGGGGTTTACATGTGCAAATACAACGTTCAGCTGCCGTGACAGTTAACTATTGGCGCCAAATCACTCGAGCTCTCATATATTCGTGCAAGCAGAACATATGTTTAGTCCATGAGTCAGAGGCCTAAAAAGAGGAATTCGGATAAAAATGGGGAGAATTGGGGAAACTTCTAGGGTATGATTATTGGGTGCCATGGAACACAAAAATAGGTTATAGCCATATGGGAAGCGTAGCTATCAAATATGGCGGCCATTCAAAATGGTGTCCAGAGTGCAATTTTCAAAGCTTAAAATCTCGAGAACGGCTTGTTCAAATTTTTTCCAAACGACAGATAGTTTCAATATATTACATTTGTAACTATCATTTTTCAAGTATCTCTTTTTGTTTTCTCAAAAAATCGGTATATATATTCAATTCCCAATTTTTTGACAAAACAAAAAGAGTTACTTGAACAATTCAATATATATATATATATATATATATATATATATATAATATATATATATATAATATATATATATATATATATATTTGAAATTTTAGCTTATATATCTTAGGCGGTAGCTTTAAAGCTGCTCAAAATTTGAAATAGTTTGTACTATATTTAAATATTCCTTCCTATATGAGATTTCCAACGGTACTATATAAAGCCCACTTAATATTAGGCATAATTAGCCAACACCAGTAAAACATGATAGTGTAAATCCCACTCTAAGGTAGACATTAATTATTGTTTATAATTTATTTTACAAACCAAAGTTGGCGTGAAACTGTGCTACCATTCGCTTATATAAAGTATGGGTGCTAAGGATAGAAAAAAAAATTAAGGATGGATACCCACTTCAGTGGTTGAACGGTCTAAAGCGTCACTCTCGTGTTAGATTGAACTGCTGCTAGCAGAGAAATACGGGTTCGAATCACAGTCGTGTCTATTGAGGGTGGATTTTCCTTTTAAAAAATCCCACGCTCTCTCCACGCGAATGCGGGTACACTACTTATAAAATTATTTCTTTCTCATCCTTACTCCATTAGAGTAATTATCATGTATGCGTATAACCTGTACAGGTAGTAAGACGCGGTAGTAAAAAAATAAAATAAATTAGGGATCTAACTAACCATACTTAAACATATTAGACCTAGCAAACCCCTAATACTGCTTGGGCCCAGATACATAAAGGGAGCGATTAGTTCAAATAATCGTTCATACTTTGCGTGTACAAACATGACCGATCTAGTAGTCGGCACACAATATTTAGCCATGTTATACATTTTATTTTTGTAAGAATCTTCGTGTGCCATGAACTAACTAGAACTAACTTGTGTACCCGTTCCCACAGGGATCATCAAGAAGCTTTATTTTTAATTAAAATATATAATTAACCAAAGGTAAAGTATCCAAAATCTTGTATAATTTTAAATAATAATCCTTTATTGGTTTAAATTATGTGACTAAACGTGATAAATAGGCCGACTGACTAAAACATTATGTCAAAAAAGGGGTTTACTGTAATGCAAAAATCTTTGCACAAAAGCGATCGTAATAGAAGTATAACGGTGCAATATATATTATTACTAAACAAAATTTGTTAAAAGAACATCAAAGCTAAAAAAATCCTAAATGAAATAATGGCCTTTCATAGATAAATATTGGTCCCTGTAATTACCAGCCATAATTCGATATTCTAATAGACCAAGCAGTTTTTTTTCTAACTGTTTGCCTTAAATTATGGAACCAATTTTCAGTATTTTTTGATCATCTGGAGTGGTCTTTGTAACTACTTGCAAGTCTATCATTTTCCTATCGCACCGTTTTTTCTACACGGTTGGTAATTTAAATCCCCTCACACCCAGTCCCAGTCCAATTATCTGACCCTTGTTTTGACATTTAAAAATTTCTGACACTTCTGGTTAGCTGATGTTGTCCCTAATACCTTTAAGTAAATATTTCACTTTTATACCATACAGGAAATGTTATATTATGTTAACTTTTAAATTTTCAGAGATGACGCCCATCTTCCCATTTTCCGATCTTTCATTTTGAAATTTAGTTTGTTTTCGTAATGTTTGAGGTTTAACTTGTAACAGGCTGACAAATTTAAATCTTTAACCACAATGAAAGGTAGTTTTTAATATAGATTTTGGAAATCCCCTCCACATATTTCAAAAACCCCGAAACAGAAAATGTAAATATTTACTAACTATTTGGGTATTTGGGCAACATTTCCGATAATTCTTTATCATAGCAAGTTATTTAACATTGATGTCCCTATGATGACGTATTTGTTCAAAGTCCAATTCTTTATCTTTGATCTTTTGACCTTTCTGATTATATGTATTGATGATCTCACAGTCTAAGTCTTCTGACTCTTCTAGTCTTAAATGTCTATTATATCTATAATTTCTATAATATATATTATTTTTCAAAAATTCTTTCAAAAATGGTGCCAATATTAATTTCTGAACAACATATAAAAAAAATAATTTTTAGATGATTTTTCAAAATTTTCCAAAAATTTGATTATTTGATACATTTGTCATTATCTAATGAATACATTATTCCCATTGGGGTAGGGGCCCCATCCAATAGATGTTTATCTCTCTCGCATTACATACACTAAAAAAAAGGTTAGGTAAAGTATTTTAGTAATTGTCATTAATATCTATTTATATACATTCCTCATCCTAACCCTAACCTACATATTGGCACATTTTGAATTATCTTAATATTTATAGTTAAAATAAAAAAATATATTTCAAATAACTATTACTTTATATTATTTTAACGGATATCTATGCAATTTGCAACACAATATCTATTTCCTCTGAATCGCGCCTCTAACTTTGAATAGGCGCGTACGATTTAACCATTTCCATGTTTTTCAATATTTTCTAAGTTATTTAACATGTAAATCCCTATGGTACTTGTAATTTATTTCATATTTAATTCTTATATCGTATGGCTATTTCTTCACAAATTATTATTAATCTGTAAGCCATCCATAACCGTCACCATGGAGAACGGTTGCTATGGTGACGGTTGCCATGGTGACGGTTGGCATGGAGACGGTTGCCATGGTGACGGTTGCCATGGAGACGGTTGCCATGGAGACGGTTGCCATGGAGACGGTTGCCATAGAGACGGTTGCCATGGAGACGGTTGCCATGGTGACGGTTGCCATGGTGGCGGTTGCCATGGTGGCGGTTGCCATGGTGACGGTTGCCATGGTGGCGGTTGCCATGGAGACGGTTGCCATGGAGACGGTTGCCATAGAGACGGTTGCCATATTGGCAGTTGCCATGGAGACGGTTGCCATGGTGACGGTTGCCATGGAGACGGTTGCCATGGAGACGGTTGCCATAGTGGCAGTTGCCATGGAGACGGTTGCCATGGAAACGGTTGCCATGGCGGCGGTTGCCATGGAGATGGTTGCCATGGAGACGGTTGCCATGGAGACGGTTGCCATGGAGATGGTTGCCATAGTGGCAGTTGCCATGGAGACGGTTGCCATGGAGACGGTTGCCATGGAGACGTTTGCCATGGAGACGGTTGCCATGGAGACGGTTGCCATGGTGACGGTTGCCATGGAGACGTTTGCCATGGTGACGGTTGCCATGGAGACGGTTGCCATGGAGACGGTTGCCATGGAAACGGTTGCCATGGTGACGTTTGCCATGGTGACGGTTGCCATAGTGGCGGTTGCCATAGTGGCAGTTGCCATGGAGACGGTTGCCATGGTGACGGTTGCCATGGCGGCGGTTGCCATGGAGATGGTTGCCATGGAGACGTTTGCCATGGTGACGTTTGCCATGGTGACGGTTGCCATGGTGACGGTTGCCATGGAGACGGTTGCCATGGCGGCGGTTGCCATGGAGATGGTTGCCATGGTGACGGTTGCCATGGAGACGGTTGCTATGGTGACGGTTGCCATGGAGACGGTTGCCATGGAGACGTTTGCCATGGAGACATTTGCCATGGAGACATTTGCCATGGAGACGGTTGCCATGGAGACGGTTGCCATGAAGACGGTTGCCATGGAGACGGTTGCCATGGAGACGGTTGCTATGGTGATGGTTGCCATGGAGACGTTTGCCATGGAGACGGTTGCCATGGAGATGGTTGCCATGGAGACGGTTGACATGGTGACGGTTGCCATGGAGACGTTTGCCATGGTGACGGTTGCCATGGAGACGGTTGCCATGGAGACGGTTGCCATGGAGACGGTTGCCATGGAAACGGTTGCCATGGTGACTTTTTTTTTTTTATTACCAATCTAATTCAGCCTGGCATCTTACAATTTTAATCCAGGCCTTATTACACATTATAACAGAAATTTCCTACTATTACACATCTAATTTATTTTATTTTTAAACAGGTTTTGGCTCCTATACTATAGCCCCTACCCTTCCTATTACCCTCCCATCCCTACCCTATCCTATTCTAATCTTATCCTAATATTACCACTAGCTAACCTAAATAAATGTAATCCTCCGGGGATATCCGTTGCTCCGATGGTACCAGGGGCTGAAGAGCAGCCGCCTATCTCCATCTTGACGCGTAGGGCCCTCACAAGACCTAATCCTACTCTTCTTGTTTCCAATAAGAGGGATCTGCAGTCACAGGGTTCCCCCACGCGTCCCGTTTCTTTCCCCTCATCTTTCCCATTATTCGGCTGGAATGATGATCCCTCGGAATTACCAGGGTTACCCCAGTAAACCTTCGGATCCATCAGCCGAACTGATATGCCAGTCCCACAAGGCTTCGTGTTTGCCACTTCCCGGGCATCTCTCCTTGTTCCTCGTGGAAGGTTGTATGTCAGTAGTTCCACAAAACAACCTTCACCTTTCCCTATATTCCCCCGCTGAGACCTCACCTGCGTCCGTCTCAGTCCCGCTTCCCGTGTTTCTGTCCTCGTATCCTCCATTGTCCTCGTCATTGTCTTCGTCACTATCCATGTCACTGTCACTGGTCCTCCCCCACTTCCTTCTCTGGTCCGCCGTCTGTTTAGTCTTTGTCCCAGTCCTCGTCTCTCTTTCATTGCCCTTATATATTCCGCCTTGGCTCTTTCTGAAGCTTCCGCTGCCAGCTTGTCTAGGAACCTCCAATGGGCAGGATCTCTCAGGAGCTCACCCACCAGTCTCCCCCGCACTTCCTGCTGGCTAGGTCTTCTTATCTCAAGCGTACGGGCACATTCCAACACTACGTGTTCGGGGTACCCACGTCACCACATTCACACAGATCAGATTCGACCAATCCCATTTTCCTTAAGGATTCTGGGTATGGCCCCTTCCCCGTGATGAAATGAACTAGACCCGGGATGGTTCCAGATGTGCGTTATCAATCCTTTCGACCACATTGGGAAAGAGTTGATAAGCCCTCCTACCAGTTTCACTGCCCTCCCAGCGTCTCTGCCATTCCCTCAACAGAGCAAAAACTGCATCCTCGGATGTTTCCACCTCAGGTGATGTGAGTATCCTAACTTTCTCCCAGTTGTCCTTTTTCTTCCAGTACCCAATTGCCCTCTTCTTAACCAGAAGGTCCAACGGCCACACACCTAGGGTGACGTTCAGTGCGTCTGTCGCCACTGTCCGGTAGGCACCTGTAAGTCTCAGAAGGACATTCCTCTGTATACTCCGAACAGCCCTAGCCGGCACGACGTTGTTCAGTCTGTGTGCCCAGACGCACGCTCCATAGCCAACAATAGAGAGAAGGATCACTTGGTGGTATATCTTTATTATCCGCATAGGCAGGTGGAACCTCCTCCGCCCAATGCTTATAATCTTATTCATGACCCGCTGAGCTCTCCCCGTCACTTCCTCTATATGTGCCGTGAAGTTTCTCTTCTCATCGAGAGTGACTCCCAAGTACCTGACCGTTTGGCTCCTTCTCAAGTTCTTCCCTTCAACCTTTATTGCAGGATTCCGCAACATCTTTCCCTTAAACAGCATGAATGTCGTCTTCGCCGGTGCCATCTTTAGTTTGACACTTTTACACCACCTTACTAGCCTGTCTAGCACTCGATTGGACCTTTCCTCCAGGCTCTTCCTTGAATTACCTTCTACCACTATTAGAAGGTCGTCTGCGAAGGCGACCACCCCATGCATTTCAGGAATTTCCTCCAAGATCTGCAGTCCCGGCTCCAGCCCCACATCCCAGAATACCGGCCCACAGACCGATCCCTGGGGACATCCCTTTGTCAGTCTTTTCTGCACGCTGATACTCTGACACCTCAGGGTGGCATATCTATTTCGGCAGTAGTCCTTCAGGCTTCTATACAACTGCCCTGGGCACTGCAGTTCTCTCAACCGCCCAAACAACGCCGGCCACCATAGGTTGTCAAATGCCCCCGAGATGTCTACGAATATGCCCACCACAGTATCTGTCAGTGGCCGAGTCGATCAGTTCCATTGCTCTACATATGGCATCCTCTGTCGATTTGCCCCTTCTAAAGCCATACTGCTGTTGATGCATACCCACTACTGTCCTGTGCCTTAATAGTCTTTCGCACAGTATTTTTTCCTGGAGTTTCCCACTCGTATTTAGCAGGCAGATTGGTCTATATGACTTTGGAAGAAGCGGATCCTTGTCCTCCCCCTTGCTTAGCACGATTACCTCACTCTGCTTCCAGATGTTCGGGATTCTGCCCTGAGCGAGGCATTCGTTTAGCAGGCCTGCAAGGTAAGGAGCTATGAGGTCCGCCGTCTTTTGCAGCACCTCAACCACTATCCCATCTGGCCCAGGTGCTTTCTTATTCCCCATCTGAGCAATAGTCCTGATCACCTCGTCCTGACTGACCACTTCCACAGGAACCTCATTGTCATACATGTCCTGAGTCATGGCTCCTCTCAACTCTCTCTGTTCTTCTGTATCTGCGTCCTCATCATCATCCGGTAACAATGTCTCCATCAATAACCCCGCAGACTCCTCCCAGTTCCTCGTGGTGCTGCCATCCTCTCTCTTCAGTGTAGATAGCATCATTGGCGGTCTGATTTTCCCAGCCGCTATCTTAAATGGAATTCCCCAAGGTCCTTGCTGGAGCTCCTCCTTAACATATTCCTCCCAGCTTTTCCTTTTCTCTTCTTTCAGGCCCTCCTCAAACTCCCTCTTTCTTTCCCGATATATTTCCAGCAGCACCTCACGGACGACTGGGTCCCTGCACCTATGATACCTCCTACGAGTTCTTCTTACCCTTGTACGTAGTCCCTGCAGTCTGTTATTCCAAGGTCTATTCCCGACCCTGGTACCTCCTTTCATCACCGGGATGGATTTCCTCATTGCATCCTGCAGGGCCGACGTCAACTCCTTGGCTTTGATGTTGACATTATCACCGCTTTCTACTTGGTCAGGCAGTACCAGTTCCCCCCTCAACTTTTCCCAATCAGCTCTTTTCATGTCGTATCTTTTCCTTATCCCTCCCTCATTTCCTTCCACCACCCTCCCCATGGCAATGCCGAATACGATCAGATTATGGTCGCTAATCGTCACATTATCGACCACCGTCCATCCCTCAACCATGGCCACAGACTCGGCGTTGCATAAGGTGACATCGATGTTCGTAGCCACCCCAGCCCTCCCCTTATACGTGGGGGCATTTCCGGCTGGTTTACAACTTCCAGTCCGTGCCCATAGATGAATTCTTCAAGGGCCCGCCCTCTCCTGCATGGCCTTCCTGCGTCATTTCTCCTGTCCCCTCTGATCACTACCCGACTATGCCACATGGGAGACTTGGCATTGGCATCAGCAGTAATAATGAGTGGCTCACCTGTGTACATCCTACACAGTACCTCCATCTGGTCCAGGTACGGCTCAATCGGATGCCTAAACTGAAAATACAGATTTGCCACCACAACCCTGCCAACGCCAGTTCCCAGCTCCACACACGTTACCCATTGGTTACACAACTGTGTAATTTTAATCACGGTAATATCCCTATTAAAGATAACAATTGCACTCATTGGCATCTCTCCACTTGTGACTATTCTAGTAACCACTGGCATGTGTAGAACTTTTCCTCTTAAGGTGTAGGGCTCTTGTATACATACGACATCGAGCTTCATTTCCTCCGCCAGCTTACGAATCTCATGCAACACGGTCACACTCCTCATCGCATTGATTTGGCCTATTTTAATTATACGCCCAACCATTACGGATTATGTGTGAGCACATAGCACGCTGGCCACGCCACCCTCGGATCAAAAGTTTTACGACCGTGAGCTACCACAAACTGCTGGTACGTTTGCTCCAAGCTGAACTCTTCTTCTCTCCTCTTGAATACTTGTTCTATGAGATCCACCAAGCTGACTACCTCCGTTGGCAGGTTCATTGATTTTAGTTGAATCCTGTCCAGAGATTCAGGAGTAGGGAACATGACACTACCCCCTCGCTCATGCCCCAGTCTGACTACATGTCTAAGTGCCATGTGCAAGGTGTTCTTCTCCTCCAACCTGGACAGCCGCAAGGTCTTCTCGAATGTCCCGTACGCTTGGGATGGCACATCACCTAATCCTTTGACTATCTCCCCTTCCACCTCTGTACAGTCGCACGTTTGGCTGCTTTTGCTAACCGACTTACCATCTGTCCCTTTCTCTCTTTTACCGTAGCCAAGGCCATGTCTCCAGAACTTCCAATTTGGCTTATTCTTAGTAACAGGCTCCGTCTTATCAGCATTCTCCTCCTTGGACTTATCCTGCAGCCTCGCAACCATCTCAATCTTTGACCTTATAGGTATGGCTACCGGAGGATCATTGAGGGAGTCCTCACAAATTATACAAATGTTGGTCAACACCTGGGGGTTTATCATCGCGTTCTGGACCTGCGATATCAGCGTCGACGACGCCGCTGCCGAATCCCCTGTAGAGCCAAACTTCCCATTCCAAAATTCATTACCCGGCCAGCTGTTGCCATCCCACGCGTATGTCGTGATCAGATACTCCCCTCCATACCCATAGGTCTCATATGGAGCTCTCCGGGTTGACATTATCTTTATATCCCTACCTTCCAGCATTGCCTCTCTATCAGCAAAATAATCCATCACCCCATCCATCCACAGCAGTTCCAATATCCCAATAGCACCCATACCCGAGCCGTGTTTTCCCACTGCTGCGTAGAAACATTCCCTCAGCTCCTGGTAGAATATGGCATTTTGATCTTCCGACCCACTCCAAACCCCGAGACCGAATCCCACCACCTGGACGTGGACCCTGCACGACCTCTCTCTCGATATTCTATAGGCCTCAGAAAAGAGCATCTCAAAGAGGATCCTCATCCTCTCTCTATATATAGATTTGAAGATTGTCGCTCCGTCCCTTGAATCCATGGTACCCTCATGGTCCTCTCCTCCTCCTTGGAAATACTCCCTAATGAACTTCATCACCGGATCCTCCTCGGGATTCGGGCTCATATAGGTTCTGTCGCCTCGCCCAGCATACCTCAGATTGGGGCCCACCAATCCAATGATTGACCCACCACTGACTACCCCCTCTTTTACCGGGTGACCCATATTCCTCCTTTCTCCCTTGTTAATAAAGCACGTGGTTGAGGAGACCCCGATCAGCCCCGATGCTATTATTTCATAGTCACGCAAGTTTGCCATGTTGTTATCCCTTCCCGCAGCCACTCCCCTGTACTCGCAAGACTTATAGCCGGTGCGCGTACAATAGGTTTCGTTCCTTCCATAACAATACCTGCATCTTTGAATGAGGAGCCTTCTGATGAACTTCTCGACCGACATATTCTTGTAGAAGGGTCTCATCTCAGCAGGCCCATCATTAGCCAGAAATCCCACTAGTGCTGCCATGAACTTGTACGTCCATCCGTGGACCAATGTACGCACCGATAATATATGATTCTCGGCATCCTCGACACTCATTTCTCCTCTCTCAACCATTTTTCCCATGTCCACGTCGGCATTGGGATTTTCCACGACTCTAGATTTTGCCAGAACCCCTTACACTTTTCCTTTCCTTTTCCCATGGCCGGCTCCATGTTGGCTCCCCCCTCTCCAATGAGCTTTGAACTCAATACTGCCTCACTAACTTCTTTTGATGGTCTCTTTACCGTACTCTCATCGTGTACTCCAACCTTTCCCTGACCTGAGCTAACCGACTTGTGTATAGGTACATTACTCGCAGCTGTCCTCTCCCTATAAGCTGCCGCCCTCCTTTGATTTCTGGCACGTTTGGACGGGGAGTTTTTCACCCTTCTCCCCATCCTTTCAGGTTTAGAGCCTGTTCCAATCCCGTCCATTTTCCCCAGTATCAGTCTAAGTAAGTCCACTATATCTGTCAACAATTTAACTTCCATAGTCAGTCCTTTCTATCTGCCTCCTCATCATCATTATGTGCGTCGGGCATTCCCTCGAGTTCGGTTTTTTACACTTTTCCGACCTCTTCCTTGCCACGCATGGAATGCACACCTCCTCCCTACTCTTGCAGTCCTTGAACTTGTGCCCCTCTCTCCCACATTTGCCGCAAAGCTCCTCTTTTCTAGGGCAGTGGGCCATGACATGGCCCAGATCTCTGCACCTGTAACACCTCGTCACCACAATGTAATCCTTTACGGATACCACGCTGAACGAGATGTATATCCTGCAGCCTAATAGCATGTTCCTCACTCTTGGGGACACCTCCACCACCTGATTAACCACCTGTCTGTCCCTCGGTCCCGTCTTAAACTTGGGCTTAAAACCCTCCTCAAACTCCTCTTTAGTAATCTTCCCTTTCAAATTCTGCTCAAAAGTCATGTCAGTGAATTTTTCCCCAGTTATGTCCCTGTCCACGTCAAAGATTGTTATTAGTGGTCGCCTCTTCCTCGGCTCCTCACAAGTCATTGTCTTTGCCAGTTCCTTATTTCCAATTATTTTCTTGACGTCATCTTCCGACTCCGTCTCCACCACTAGCCTGGTCCCCGCCGATCGTATAGCCCTAATCTTAATCTGATCTTTCACTGGGTTAATTTTCCCCATTAGGGCCTTTTTCATTTCCTCAACCGACTTCCCCTGCAGGGAAGTCACAAACACTGCCCCATGACTAGGCCTCGCCTGAATGGCACTCCCCACATCCAACGGTTGCCATGGTGACGGTTGCCATGGAAACGGTTGCCATGAAGACGGTTGCCATGGCGGCGGTTGCCATGGCGGCGGTTGCCATGGCGACGGTTGACTTGGCGTTGATGACAATGTCTCAGAAACGGTTGGTTTTATAAAAATATATTTTATTTAAAAGTTATTTTATTTTTCATAATACTGCAATTTTGCCATGATAAGTTATTTATTATCTCTAATAGTTGCAGATATACGCAAATTTCATCTTCTGTAAAATACCCTGAAAGTCATTTTCATGGGAAAATTAAAATAGCCAGTTTATTTATAATCAAAATTCGTTAAAGCTGATTTTGAGAAAATCGATTTTCTCTTTTTTCGCCCGATATTAACCTACTTTTAATTTCAAGTTTAAATAGACAAAGACACACAAAGAGACGCCATTGCAAAAACAACTTTTTAGGGTTCGGGGAGTCATGAGACGTCAACGTCCCTCAACATTTCAGTTTTATTTTTTTTCACGGTCGCAATACTTTATCTTAAGTGTTGGAAAAGTTAAGAAATATATTTGGGTTTAGCTTGAAAGTTATTGGATTTATAAAAATATGCTTCGAATAAAATATTCGTTTTATAAATAGTTCTACATATTTGTAATGATAAGTAATTTCATATCTCAAAGAGCTACGGAGATATGATAAAAAAAATTATTTACTAATCAGACCTGAGCCCTTAAAGTCATTTTGCCGAGGTATTTAAAGTATCCATTTTGTTTGGAATATTTATAAATGTTTTTAAATGAAATTTGATCAAAATCGTTTGAGCCGATTTTGAGAAAATGGACTTTTTCTCTTTTTGCCCCTCAATAAACTACCCTTAATTTTAGGATTAGATATCCAATTCCAAAAATCCCTCTGGAAATCATTCTAGTGCACTCAAATAGGCCTATAATTTGGGTGAACATTGAGGTTAGTTAATAAATTAACATAGATGAAAAAAAGAACATCGTCTGAAAACATCGATGTTATAAAACCAAAACCATTGGTAATATTTTCCAAACCAATTGAAACTGTAACTGAGGTGTATTTGTTAAAAATTGTATTAAAAACTAATAATCACAAATTACTATTTCTTAAACAAACACATAAACATATCGCTGTCTCGGACATCGCTATAAAACATTGATGTTTGAAAATAATCTACGAGGAAAACATTGAACTGAACTATAACCATGTCCCGTTTCCGGTGTCGGGTTGATCCCACCAGTCGATCTCGCTGTAACTGAACCAACTCTTTAGGTTAAAGACTACACTAGTTAATGTGGTAATACAACTATTGACCGAATTTACTATTTTTATGAGTAGTTTTTCTTAGCACCACATCCACTACCCGTACGGGCTATGCACCAATGTAGACCTACTAAATTACCCCAATGTGTGGGCGGGAGAGTGGAAAATAATTTAGGATAAACCACTCTCAATACATCCGACCGGAATCAGGGCCCGATCTCACTACTTTGGCAGTCTATTATATTGCGAGAGTGACGCCTTAAACCATGCGGCCAATAAAGCGGGTATTAATAACTAAAAGTATTTTCATACATTCTCAATTCTTGTAAAATGCATTCGATAGTTAAAACCTTAAGGTAAAAAATATATAATTAAAGTAAAATTTTGTTAATTTGTTAAGTACCTAGAAAAAAAGAGTAAAATGCAACATTTAAAATATTAGCATCCAGAGTTGTTTGATTATTGGAAGTATCTGCCCTTGAGATCAAGCTATTTCTGTCTTTTCTTCCTTAACTTAGGGGAGATTCTGACTCATAAATACCTGACTGGCTACCTTCCTCACCTCACTTGGTCAAAAGGGAAGATTTAGGGAATGATTGACACTCAAGGACCCCCCACCTAGACAGCTTTTACTCCTTCCCTAGCAGTTTACAGAATGTAGGCTCCCCCCCCCCCCCAAAGATGATATATTTTTCTTCATAGCCTTGAAATTTGAATTCATCTGGTCATGAAATGGGGTCTTTAGTAAAGTTTTACTCTAACTGCTATTCCTAAAATAACTCTGTGTTCAATTAATTTCCATAACATATGTAATGTGATCAAGTTAGGTAAAATTATTGTCACCCAGTATGTGTTGTTATTACTTTTACGGCGAAAATCCCATGAACTTGCTAAACATAGTTATATACAATCTTGGCACCATCTTCAGGACATTACTCACCACTGAAGGAATTAACTATCCTACCAGTAGGTCAGATAATTACATTAGCAAGCTCTTCGTAAATTTGACGAGAAGATAAAAAAAAAAAAGACTGGCTCAACCTTGAGAGAGTCAGTCAGGCTTCTTCCTACGCCCGGTTTTTCTTCCGGCCTCCATCTTGTTCTTCCACTTGATGGCATGACCGTCATGCGTCACGAGCTATTAACAATGGACTGTTAAAAACTCCCTCTGTATCGTGTCGTGAGTGTTCGTGTGGACACAAACCGGACCTTTGTCGAAACAAGTATACCTGTTGGTGAGATAGCTGTGGCCCCTTCTATAGTCTGGGAAATATGTCTTAGCAATTAGGCAGTTGGTATCCATTGATAGGGAAACATGTAGAGTAGGGCCCCGTGAGAGTGGGGGGCCTCTCAAAATCACATTAAATAGGCTATACAACTACACTCCGTTTAACCTGAAAGATCTTATAAGCTCAATCCTGAGAGTAAACTATCAAGATGAGCTATAGGCCTACCATAGTGAAATAATGTAAGGTAAGCTTTGCTACCTTTCAGGGGTAAACTAAGGTTTACATATTATGGACATTATATAGTATATAAATATAAACTGGTATATGCACATATGCCGTATACAGGCCCACCTTTAGCAAACGTGGGGCTTGATTTGCCGGATCCCCAGTTGTTTGCCTCACGCCCAACCCCTCACTCCCCAATGAAAAATGTTATTAGAGAATTTTTCCCCGTAATACCAATTATTTTCGGCCGTATAAGGTATCTGGAAATGCGCTAAAAGGTATATACATTTAGCTCTTAATGCCAGAAGCCATATTTTTATACATATACCTGTAATGTTTGATCCACCCCGATTCCTTGGATATATTTTCTTCGCCAAATAAACACGATCTGTATAAAGGTGCACATAACAACCGTGCCAAGTTTGAATTATATCAGTTGATGCATATTCATCACAAACACACATACAAATGCTAATCGGTGGAGTTAAAACAGAGACCTCGCTTCACTCGTTATATAAATCAAACCACGTGATTATGTTGTTATTTTTACTCTGACAATATTTACTACATAGTTTATACAGGGAGCCTAAAATACGAGCCCACAAGGGACAACGTATCACAAACACTTGTTTTCTCCCTTTGTCCCCAAATCGCGGGGCCCTGTGCGGCCGCACCGTTTGCACACCTCTAAGGGTAGCCTTGACTTACTGACCTAGGTTACGTGTCACAGTTGTGCATCAAGCTCTCGATGGTATAAAAGCATCATACACCAAACAATGTTCACTATGCAAATCTTTGATTTTTTTTATCATTTTAATTGTTTTATATCAAAACTATAATTGTTTTCATGAATATATATATATATATATATATACATATATATATATATATATATATATATATATATATATACTGCGTCTACCCTTAAAAGTAGAGTCTTACTTTGACTGATCACACCATGACCCCGTGACTCGGTTTTATAAAATACAGCATAGTGTAACCTGTCAAGATAATTCTCCTACCTGTCAAGGTAAATGGGGGTACCTATATGCATAGGGCTCCAAATGGAGCTGTGCATAGGACCCCTTGATCCATAAATCCTCCACTGGAAACAACCGCTAGTAAAGCCAGTACCCCACATATCAAAGTGTTTATTTTTACAACCAACACTTTTCTTCGCTACTAATTACTAGCACAGGTCTATAATATATACATTAACAACAACCCCCCTTTTTTGTTTTAAGTGGTCTTACAAGCCGAAAGCTTTAGCCAATTTTTCAATTGGTATGTCTAACAAATAAATAAAATTTACGAATACTATTATATTCTCCTAAAATCTATCTGGAGTTTTTTTTATGGTAATAAAGGGTAGGTGCTGTAAATTCACACAGCGTCCCTTCCCTTACAGTTTGAAAATTTATATTGAGCAGTTCTTAAATAGTGGTGATGGAGGGAGAGGGTTACATACCCCTTGATATAAACTCTCTTCCCTCTAGATCTAGTTCTCTCCCATATTTTATTCTGGAATATGATAAGATTACAAGTAAACTCCAAATAGCTTCTAAAGGCACCTAAATTAAAGAAAAAAATCATGGTAGGGGCAACCAAATTTGCAAATTTGCAAAATAAATATGGGGAGGACCACTTAAAATAGCTTAAAGGGGCATAAATCGCTAAACTTTTCGGACATTTTTATGCATGGGGGGGACAAATCTCTCAAAACCTATATTTTGCCTCAACGCCACCTTACCCAACCCCCCCCCCCCCTACACAAACAAAAAGGTGCTGCTAAGACTGACCCGTCCTGGATAATTTTAAAGGTGAATTTGTCTTTATCTAATAAAGTTTGAGTTTTTAGTGCTTAGAGAAAAGGTCATCCCCACCCACATAATCCAAAATTGTACCCTTTTCAAATAAAGACCTTTCCAACTTGACCAAATACAAAGAAGACTTTCTCTTATAAATATGAGACAGAGATACTGAGAATGGTGGATGATTAAGGAGAGTCGAATGAAGGAGAAGAGGTAAGGGTTATCTGTTCCCTGGGTAGGCAGCCCGCTCTTCCTATCACCCTGGTTAAAGTCAGATGCAGAAAGGAACACATTTTTTTGACAGTTACTAAAGTTACTAAAACAATGTTCATTTATTCATAAGTTAAGCCATGTGGTTAATAGATGTCACTTTTGATAGATCGTATGAATATTTATAAAATTGTTGCCTCAAAATAATACGTTTACATTTTTTAAAAGGCCCTTCTTAGAAAATTGTACTGTATTAATGTATGTACAATACAATTGTAGCATTTGGCTACAAGAAAAAAGAGAACAAGTCAACGATAGCAAATACTCACCCATTTCACCATCCTTGTGGCGCTGTACACCGAACCGAGAGAGACGACAACACTACCGACCACAATTCCACCACACAGACAACTGACCAGCTCCACCTAAGAATCGAACCGCGCCCACTAGAAGTCGCCATGTGCTCAAGTTATTCCAAAGAACTTGAGAAGAAAAGAGATGCCTGTCTCACATAGTGCCCAGACATTCCTATTGCTTCGAGAAAAGAGTAGAAGCTCGTCTTGTCACTCGCATTTTCCTCCCGGTGTAAGATACTCTTTGGTTCCCCTCCCTTTTTTCCCCCTTTGTTCCGTGTTCCCTGAGTTTGGCGAATCGTATATAAGATCGGCGTAGGAAAGCGTCCGGCACTCTTGGACATTGCTCGGACTTAATCGGACGAAGCCGAGGCTTCAGCATTATTTAAAAAATGTAAGGGTAAATTTATTTTCAGTGTAAATATTTTGTATTGTTATTTTTCAAAATTCTCTTTTGGCATGTTATTATTTACACTTTAAATTAGTAACTGTTTGAATCTTATATAACTTAAGTTTTTCACGTTGTATTTATAATGGTCTGATTTATTTATATCAGTCTAGTTTGTAGGGATACATTTAGGGATATCACTATTGAGCTGATAGATAAAATAAAAGAGGATCTAAAATATAAATTTTGAATCTCGCCCTTTTTTATTATGCTTGTTAGAATTTTCTTGTCTACGTAATGTTTAAGTTAGATGTTCTTATTAATTTTTCTTGCTTACTCTCCTGTATGGTTAATATTGTGATTGATAAATTTAGGGTAAATGATTTTAGGTTATTATGGAATATATTAGAAATTTGTGGACGATGCTCATTTTGATTATGTTGAATAATTATGAGTAATAGAATGCAGATGTTAGATAGTTACATGGTTCGTATTAGGATAGTATTGAGTAACTTCGTATGCAAGGTTCAAGCGAAAAATAATAAGCTAAATGATTCTTTGTTGTATATATTCTAAAAAATGATTGTTTAATTGAAAGTAAAGACAATCTTAACTTAAATCCTTCTAGCTCATTGCAGATTGTGAATTTAATGAAGATCGTAGGAGAAGTCATATTTTTCTACATAATACTTTTAGCTTGTTACATATATATATATTGATTTATTTAGTTTTGATATTTATAATAAACATATACATGCACTTCTTGCAATATATTTAATGTTATTGTTAGTGAAAATACCCTTAGGTTTAGAAACTATCTCTGTCCTTCCTTAATTTCAAATATTATCATTGTTATATTTATATTTGTGGAGACCGACCGTCATGTTATTCCCGCCTGGATTGAGTTGCGTGCCCTGGGATCCTGTTGTGCACCCAACATTCAAAACTATTACTCATACAGCTCACTCCTATTGCTTTCGTTATCATATTCATTTATTTTATGAGATTTGGACCCTCTTTTGTAGGATTTTGAGAAATTTAGGGTTCACAATTATATGATCTACTTGTGGGGGAAATATAAACTTTTGTTTGATTCAAGTGTGAAAGTTAAGGTGGAAATGTAGGGAGCGTAATTAAAAGGCAGTTATTTGCAATTTTGATATTTGGAAAAAAAATGTTCCAGGTAGATCAAATTCTGAACAAACATAGAACTTAATTTTCTTCACATTGCGATATCAACAGTTCTTGATAATGTGTCAAGAATATCCTGGAATTTAATAACAACTTTTTATCTCTATTTAAAAAGTTTATCATCTAATGCCGCTATGATCATGACAGATACTCAACTACGGTTGATATCACCATGTGAAGAGGATTAAACACTATGTTTGTATTGAAGCGATATTTTACTAATTTTGGCAAAAAGTTTCTAAAAAACTGCAAAAAAAATTACCTACTCTCGCGTACCCTTCATTCCCACCTGAAAGGAGCATCGAAGTCAAGTTAAGTAAGGTTAAAAATAGCTAAGACTATTCCCCTAAGAGATGGGGCTTAGAATAGTCCCGCAGTATCCCCTGCTTATCGTAAGAGGTGACTTAAAGGGGAAGCTTCTGCACAGGACATTGAGTCTTGTGCAGAAGCTTTTAGGACCCCGTTAACGACCTTAGCAACACATATGGCATCCCTCGGAAAACAATTGGCTATCATTACACTTGAGCTCCTTCATGGAAGTCCGCCGGTTGTAATATCTTAGTAAAAGGGCCTTAGGGATGACAATAAGCGGGTACCCTACCTTGAGTAAAGGCCGCTTGCGTTTATGAGAGTTCTAGACGTAAAATTGGGCCTTTCCTGGACCCATTTGTTGCGATGACCTCTCTCCTGGCATTTCTCCATGCGAAGATTATCATGTTTAGCGTCATATGGGGTTCCGCGTTTGGAGAGGTTTTTTTTTTACATTAACTTAGATATATTAAGGCCAGCAGTCACCTATATTATTTAATACTGGCCTGAACTCCATCATTAAATTATTACACTTCTAAAACGTCTAACCTTAAGAAAAGAAATATTAAATTTAAGTACATCTGGTTAATAACAAAACAAAAAACCAGAAATACTAAAAGAAAATAATAAAGTTAATATATGACAAAAGAGATTAATAACATAGAAATAAAAATAATAAAATAAAATATAGTCAAATACGAAACTAACTAACTCGCCCTACCACCTGTTTTCAAGTTGGTCCACCCCGGGATGTACCTGGTACCCCCTCCCTTCAGGAGTCCCAGTGACCCCCTGGGTCCATGTTTTCAGAGCCCATGGGTCCTCTGAAAGAAGGGTGCATCCCCCTACTCACTACCTGGGGAGGCACCCTATCGGAGATGGTGCTCCACCTATAATCCACAAATAAACTTCATAATTGCCACAATTACCCTACCAAAAAATCAAATTAACATTCTAATCTACTACAATGATATATTACAACTATTCAATCTACTAGAAAGTTTCCAACTGACTGTATGGAAATGGATAGAGGCAACTCATCTTTACTTTACTTACCTTAATGGCGTAGGTCGTGTCTTGGATCAGTACTCTTCACCATTCCCTGACACACACAAGAATACAAGAGCCTTGTTGCGCTCCCAGGGGAAAGTTCACGGAACCTTTCAACACACGAATGACTGAAACGGCAGTGCTAAAAAACCGTGCCAGTAACACTTGGCGGGAAATCTATGCCCACCAAACTATGGTTACACAATAGGCCTAGAGATTTACAGGTAGGTCCTTGTTGCCTCCATGGGTGAGGAAAGGTTAAGGAAAGGTGGATTGGCTTAAGGAAAGGTAAGAAAAAACAGAAAACACTCCTAAATTTGGCTTGTATGGGACTCGCCAGGAACGACCCAAGCTAGAATTAAAACTTTGTTAATTTAAAGTATCAATTTAATATAATATTTTCCTGTGTCCTAGCTACAAATGCTAAATTTCCCCAACTAAAAGGCATGGGGATTCTATAATCTACTTATATAATTATATTTGAATTTTCCTTAAAAACTACAACTGCTACAATTACAAGATTACATCTTAATAATAGTTAAATATAAAAGGAACTTATTTCTCTAGATTCCCCTTCATGCCCTTTCTTCTGAACATGAAATATATCAAGCTGCGCGACCCCATTTCATGTTTCTTTAATCAGCGCTATCTTTTAGGGACGTAGTGGATTGGTTTTGGCCCATTGGTGGGAGAGTGACATCACCGAGGTCCGTTAGCTAGCGCTTCCTAGCGTTGGTTATCTGCCTCGGTGGCTAAGTAAGAGCACATTTGGGAGATGGATCATCGAAGAGCTGAGAAAAAAAAGGGGGAAGCTTAACAACCTCAACAATAGAGTAATATACTAACACGCGGCTTCCTTAGAATCCACACCAACTAGCGCATCCTCTAGTCCGCTAGCAGTGGAGGACTCACCACAATCTCTCTCAACACCACTGGATCAGGTACTCACAGGTGACAATGCTGTGACACCCAGATGCCTTCAGCAACAGCACAGCCCAATAGTAAGCTGAATAAAAGTATTGACGTTTGTTCGTAGTGAAGAATCTACAAGTACGGTTATGGGAAGTAATGATCAGGTCTTGGCCCTGCAAATGGTTCCTCAAAATTCAATGGAGGCCAACAAATAAAGTTTCAGAACACTGGAAGCAGAAATATGAGAAAGATGCGACACCACAGGTCAACAAGCAAGACCCGCCTTGGCGGCGTAGTTGACTAACGTACTAGATTCGTGTTGAACTAGACTGCATAGGACGGGGAGATCGAGTTTCGAGTATCAGTCGGGTGAAATGGGGGTGGTTTTCCCTAAATGATTTTCCACTCTCAATCCACGCAAATTTGGGTTCAGTTCCTCTAAATTCAACCTTCCCAATTCTTAAACCATTAGCGTGATTAGTACTTAAGCGTATGGCCCAAATTGGTAGTAAGACGTGGTGCTAAATAAATAAAAATAACAAGCAATGGTACCAGTGAACCTCCTGTCAACGGCATTGGTTCCCCTGCCAGAATACTGAGCATCAGTTCTGCATCCAGATATTAGACGCTGGACCTCGATGAAGCATCGGTGCTTTGGTTTATTTTGGTTCTTAAGGCCAAAGCGTCTTAATTACAGCCATGAAGAGAAAAGCACCAGTAAAATTTCCTACTGACTGTCGCATCAAAATATTCACAGTTTTCAAGAGACGCCGAAGATATTTATCCATAGGATCGATCTTTTATACATAGTCCTGACCAAGGGTTGGAGTACGTCAATTTCAGTAGGAGAAAGGGACAGAGGAGTAGGAATCCACTCACCGGGATTCCAAAAACCGGTTTTGCCACCAGTTCAGATCATCTATAGCGAAAGAGGTACGGGGAAAGGTGGCCCACCCAGCTCAAGATACCAATCTCTAAGAGGTAGATTCTCCGGCAAAAGTCAACGGCGCTGATTCGTAAGGTGGCCTTGGTTAGCCAAATTGTTTAATTATATCTGCTCCACATGTATTTCTATAATTTAATGCAACCCCAGGGTATATGTACAGTCAACTCTCAATTCTACGACCTTTCACAGTTCCCTGGAAATGGGTCGTTATTTAGAAGGGGTCGTTATTGGAATTTTAACACATTTTGTTCCACCCCTGACCTTCATACGAAAAAATTGCATTTTTAGACAACAAATAACGTAGGGTCATCAAAAATCGTTCACAAAATCCAATCAAAAACGTAACCAAATCAAAATAACAATTTTAAACAATAGCATGGGTCGTCAAAAATTGTTCACAAAATCAAACCAAAATAGTAACCAAATCGAGAATCGAAATAACAATGGCAAAAGCAAGCCTGGTGCGTGATGTAGCGGCAGTCGCACGCGGGGAAACATTGTCTTGCTTGTGAGAGGGGGTGGACAGAGTCAAGTGCTATTGGCTGGCATTGATGAGGTGGTGTCTATTTTTATACCGGACCCACCCCAGTTACTAGTATCTACAGCACTCACAAAGATAATTGCAACGCAGCGACCTAAATAAATTCAACAAACACATTTTACAGCAGATTTCCTTAAACTTTTCATACCTTTCTTCCCACATTTTTCACGGTTCCCCAAAAAAGGGTCGTTACTTCGAGAGGGACGCTATTCCCGGGGTCGTAGAATTGAGAGTTGACTGTACATGTTTGTATAATAGTAATAAAGTAATGGATTCGACTGGATTTTCTCGCCGCTACCTACTGTCGTTCCGACTTTCTCGTCTGTACCCTAAAGAAGTGGCCTAGAACTATTATACAAGTAGGAGCAGGTAGGAGAGTAGAACTTAGTCGGTCGTGTTGCGAGATACCACCCTATCCCGACCGAGTCCCGAGCCTACCCAGGACCACGCTTGTATACTCGATAACGCATTGGTAGCCAGGGGATGTCCAGGAGGTCAGTCGGAATTGGAAGAGGAGTACCGGCTCATTAGCCCTTTATTATATATGAGATACATAATATAAAATAAATTTTAAAAATTTACAATAATATGTCCAGAACATGATCTACCTCATTATTCCTATGTCGTGCAGGTTTGTAGTCAATGTTGCTTGAAGCAATGCCAACCGAGTTCAGACTATAAGGGACCAAATAAACGTCCAGTTATCAATATCGTACTACGTCCATGTTCCATAAGTGTAGTCTGCACAATGCCATATTATTGAATAGCAGTCCCCGGATGCTTAGTAGTCTATGGAGTACTATGGAGTGGTCCACTCCAACAATAATCGCTGCTGGTTGCAGCTCTCTGTCCATCCAGCACATAGTCATTTCTTCTGTATTTATTTTCAAGGCCTCATGGAAATATTTGACCATTGCTTGGCCTCGTTCAAATAAGTAGACCACTGCCGTTCACGGTGTCGCATCTGTAAATACTTGTACTGATTCCAGGTGCTCCTTGGTCCACCTGTGTTGTTTCCATTTGGGTTTGTTTATCAGCCTAAATGCTAAGTTTGACAAGCCCCTGTAAACTCTGGCTGTTACGTGCCCTTGCCAGGACAAATTTTATCATAGCCAGGATACGTAAGCACCAATCCACTGCAGGACCCCTAATTTTGAAACTTGCGAAAATACTCGCAAATTTCAGGCTGTATTAAAACAGAGCTAATTTTGAAAGGTTTCTACTGTCGTGCGAGTCGGTGTAGTGTTGTTTCGCTTGAGACCGAGTTTTCAATCCGACAACACTGTAAAACCATGACGTGCCAAAGGGTTGGGGCGATGAAATGCCACAACACGCCATTATACAAGATACGTAACTGAAAGTAAACACTATTATTGTATTGAGTGCATTATATACAACAATTCGTTTAGTTTTATTAGGAAACCATCTTCCAGTTGTATACATCTAAGCTTGTCTCAAAATTTTCTCAATTTATATCACTAGATGTAAAACCATTTATTCAATCAATATCCTCTTTAGCTTGGTGGCGTACTTGACCCAAACTCAGGTTTTCCCGAGTTCAATCCCATTACAGTTATGATATTTAAATGTTTTGTCTGAATTTAAATTACGTTTTAGTAATTAGAATTCAGTAATATATTATTTTATTTTCGCAACTGTTTTTAAAACATAAATATGCACTAAAGATTTTTACTATGCGAATAATAATTAGCTTTCTTAGCCTTATTTTAAAATGTGTACAATTTTATGTCATAAAACCCATTAATTTAATTTGTAAATAATCACCAACATAGAAAATTTCAAAATTAATGTAGGCCTAGCGTTTTTAATTTAATACCTTTATAAATTATTTTAATGACTATTATGTTGGTCTACTTAGGCTCAAATACATTGTATACTTCTATAACAAATATTTAAAACCAATTATATGCTTACTAATACGATAATTTAAAATTAAAGTTTAAAGTCTGATAAATTAAAAAAAAAAAGAAGAAGATTGGAGACGACAGGATTTGAACACGTGAACTTAAGATTATGAGACGGTCACTTTACCAACTCAACCAAATTGACGCCTAAAATATTTAAAAAATATACAATATATAATTATGTTTTCACCCAAATAAAAATATTTTTATTGAAGGATTGCATAAAGTGTACGAAGCAATCATATTTTTTTCTTCTGTAAAGCTATTTTGTGCAGTGGTAGGTTTATTTAAACAAAATTACTCTCAGAAAGCTTCAACCGAAGAGGGAGATGGCATCCATTTTGTTATTTTATTGACTACTCGATAGACAAGGCCTCGCACAGTGTGAGGCTGGCGAGTAGAATCCACTCGCTATTCGATCGTATGACGTCAGTTTTCGCAGCGCAGAAGTTTAAAAATTAGGGGTTTCACTGGGGGCTAACTCCGCGGTCTTTAGGCTCAAGTTAGGTGTGATAAAGAATTCGGTCCATGTACTAAAGTCATGGATTATCTGAGTTTTCCTGTTGACTTTGGTATCAGAAATAACGTAAACGCGTAACATACGTATTCACTCTGTATTAAGAGTCCTGAATCGATCCAGTCTGCTACTACTGTGTCCATTGTAATAGATGGTGATATCCTTTGGAACGCTAGCCATTTTTCAACGAAGCGAACAGATTCTTAACCCGGAAATTAACTGGTTTAAGCACTAGAACTGCGAAACTTTTATATACACAGTCTTGCACACGCACTACCACTGGCGCCTCTAAGTCACGTTAAGTTTCACTCGTAGGTATTCGAAGCACTGATGTTGGAGACGCGTCTGGCGGATCAATATCTTTTTCTCTAATAGTATCTGTAGGGTCCACCAAATTCCTGATTATCTCGGCCCATCTCCTCGCTGCTGGTTCCAGATTTGGTTCGTTAACAGATTATGATGCTATGTTAACTTCATCCAATATGTTAATCTACGGATTGCGGGATGGGGCTTATAAAAGTCCTGCAGTACTCCCTGCTTGTCGCAAGAGGTAAATTAATTGGGAAGCATCTGCGCAGGATGTACCTCGTGCAGAAAAATGCTTTCCTATATCTTAGATTTCACCTACTTGTCTTTTTCCTTCCCTTTCTCTTTCCTTACTTATACTCTCTTCTCTTTCTCTTCTCCTACATCTTTCTTCCCTTACCATCCATCCAGACCTGTGCAGAAGCTTTTAGGTCTCCGTTGACAACCTTGGCAACATACATGGCGTCCCTCGGATAATTATTGGATTCGATCACACTGAAATCCATCATGGAAGAGCGCTGGTTATAATATTTTAGTAGAAGGAAATTGAGTATGACAAAAACAAGTTACCCTACTTTGTGAAAAGATCATTTGAGTTCATGAGTATTCCAGACGTATAAATGAGAGTTTCTTGCGATGACCTCTCTCCTGGCATTGTCATATATAGCGTCGTATGGGGATCCCCATGGGGAGAGTTAACAGAACCAAATAGGGTAGAACCAGCTTGGATCACCCTGGATATACGATCCAACTACTGTGCAGATTGTCCCAAATCAAAATGACAGAATTTACTGTCAAAGCTGACACCTCACTGTCCATGGTACCATTCTGCCAAACAATGCTGGTAATTTACTTGTAGCATGTCAATCAGGCAGATTGGACAGCTACAAATGAATATCAATATTTTGATAATTTACGACAATAGAAACGAAAGAAAGAAGTAATATTAACATATTTAAAAGTAATCTACCTCAAAGTTTATTTTCCCTGACTAGGTGAAGTCGGATACATTCACGTGTCTCTCTAAATTGAAACACATGGTTGTTCGAAAGATATTGTCTTTTGATAAATACTGTAGCGGATATCAAAGAATAGGATTAACACTATAATATTTATGAATAAGATGCTTTGACGCATACCCCTTGCCATTGGATGATGTCGGATAGATGCACATGTATTTGCCATGCTGCCTACAAGAAAATATTGTAAAGGACGTCTATATCGCTAATTCTCATAAAAATAATAGCTGAACCTAAAGAATGTAATCAAAATGGATATATTTAAAGAGAAGATGCTTCGGCATCTACTCACTATTTCAAGGGATTCTTGGATTTGTTCGCCACGTGTTAGAAAAGAAAATTATTCAATGATGGCGGCCTGACTTCAGCCACACGTGCTTTCATTACAACATCTGATGAAGAAAGAAGTGTAAAATGAACTCGACCCAGTGACCCGCTTGCCCTTCAGAGAAGACTAGCGGCCGTCCAAGGAATCATGTTTTCCCCCTTCCCCGCAAGCGTTTCTCACTGCTTCGTTTTCCTTTCTCCCAGCCTTCGTCCCTCTCTCTCTTTTTCTATGTTTCTGAGTTTATCACATATTTTGTTTTATTCCGTTCAAGTCAGATTTTAGAGTATAAAAAGGCTGCTTCTCAGATTCACATTATGGCAAACTACTACGACCCAGCGTCGAAGAAGGAAACTCTACAACTTTACTCAACGAAGGAACCGGTGACAATGGAGTCTCGGTCGTCGGATACACCGCCGCGCTGGCCAGGAGGATATACTTCAAATACTTAAGTATACTGGCAAAATCTTTAAGTCCATCGGACTTAGAGTCAAGTTTTTTTGTAAAAAACTAGACAATGTCTACCTAGACATGTTTGATATTCTTTATGTTCTGTTTATATAGTCGAAGGCGACTTTCATTTGTTGGATAGTTTTATATTATGTCGAAGTGACAGTTAAAACCATTTCAAGTCTTGTTGGCTTCAGAATTAAAAGGTTAATTTAATTCATTAAATATTGTGTCCTCCTGTATGAAGGATAAGTGTCATTATGACTAGTATTTAGCGAAACTCTTAGACTTGGTATATCAGTCCTAGCGGCTATGCTTCTCTATATGATACAGCCTTTAAATTGTGAGCCTTTGACTTCAAATGTAGTAAGGTCTTAGTCATAGACTTACTAACCTCCACAAGCTCCATTTATTTATTCTGAGCCAATGTTTCTCATGACTCCGTGGACGTCATGTGCATTGTTTAAATTTTGTATTGCTACAACCAGGCTGTCTGTCTTGTTTCCAAAACCCAGTTGGGTTAATAGAGTTCTATGTTTTGGGTTGTTCAAGTAGTCACGCTTCACGTGAGGTATTAGCTTGGGTTAGCAAACCACGGAACTCCGCTTGTGTCATAATGGGGTCCGCACAAATAATACCTTTTGTCTTTGCCTGTTTTTTGGCACCTATTGTTTTGGTGTTGCTTTTTAGGTGTATTTCCTATTAGCATTGTTTGTACTTTTGAATGCTCTGGCAGTACCACTAGGGAAAGGGACCAGCCATAGTACCTGTTAATCGACACCTGTTTGCTAGCCATCAACCACTGTTATCTACAGATCTTTCTATGTTTTTTACTAACAAAAACTGTTTAAGGATATTGTCTTAAGAACCAGTCAAGCTAACTGATTAAAGTATATATGTATATCTTGTCCAATACCGTTATGTTAATTACTACTTAATTGTTTTCTCCTTTAGAAAACATCTACCTGTAGCCTGGGTCCAGCTCAGCCCTTGTAGATACAGCAAGGCAATCAAATTTCACAAAGTCTTATTAATTTAAACAAGCTTCAAACTTGTAATCTTGTAACATTATTGCAAACCTAATTCTTATTATTTCTGTTTTTAATAAATTTATTTATTGTTAAACAATTTATCTTTCCATTTAAATTTCACCTTGTTTATCACGTTACCAAATTAGCCCAGTGAAGGATGTTTGTAACATATTGATCGGTCCTTTACCGGGCCGTAATACAGATAAGAACGTAAGACCATTCAGCAGCACTTGGAAAAAATCTAGGAATCGGTGAAGCCTTAGCCCTCCTGTTTGGTGGAGTCTAGATTAGTTGACAGTGATAACATGAAACGTGTGAGCCTATTTATCCTAGAAATATTGATAAATGGTGCTGCCGAGTCAGATATATGTATCCATGAGAAAACTGTGTGTCGGAACAGATCTTATTCAGACATAATTTGACATTTGAACAAGTAGCATAATGGCTCTTACTTAATTAAATACCCTTGAAGAACACGACTAAAATACAGGATAAAGTGGAACCGCACAGATTCCTCAATGTTTGCAGCAAAGTGGACTTTTTATCACCTCGACTACTTGAGCATTGAGGAGATCTGTGAGATACATGTCACCGAAGTTTACGGGATAGTTATAAAAAGAACAGAAATGAGAAAAAATATGGATACGTATAACCTCATTTTTGCGACACCTACCTTCTAAAGGAGGTCCGAGCAGATTACACGTGCTCAGGGTCCGGCCGTATGTCCCTAACACTCGGTGCTGTTTTCAGTGCCAGGAATTTGGGCATACGAGGCTGCGATGCCGTGGGTAAGCCGACCTGTGCAGATTGCGGACAGGAGGCTCACGATACACCGTGTGAGTCTCCTAAATACTGCGTCAACTGCAAGGGTCCACACTCTGCTTGGTCTCGGTCCTACCCTAATTAGGAGGCAGAGAAAAAAATCCTGGAGATTCAATGTTAAAAGAAGATTCCGTATGCTCAGGTATTCAAAGAATACTTATCTGGTAGGCTCCGGTATTTAAAACCTCATATAGTAAAATTGCTAGCGAGAACATCGTTTGTCCCAATCGACATTGCACAGTTAATCTTTTTAAGACGTCTACACAACCCATGACATTAGTCCCTATTAGAGACAATACCAGATATCCCAAGCCAACTACAGTGGAGCCGAAATTTGTGCGAGTGGCAACACCCTCTCAGAGGTGGTCTCCACCACCCGTAACCCCAAGGATTCTTCCTCGGGAACCTCCGTCGAGTCCTCCTTGGGGAACACCCCCGAGTCCACTTCCGGGAACACTCCCGGTCCTAGCTCGGGGGAAAAACTATCTGCAGCCATCGTTGAGCATCCGTTTTCTCCTCTGAGACTCCAAAGGCTGAGTTGGGGGGGGGGGGGGCATGTGAGGCTGAGAAGGCGAGTTCCACTGGTGCTCTGAAAAAAAGCCCAGCGAGTGACCACCGAAATAAAAACCAATAAAATGCTCTGAAGGCCGTTTCCAAGTCTTCCCGAATGGACGCACCACCCTAGTCTCTTCTGGAAAAACGGGAGGTCAGGCACGTGGACCTAAGAAGGTCCTAAACCAATTTATGCTTTTAAAGGATCAGTATTTACATGCCCCAAAAGAATATTAGATGGAGAGCTTCACAAGTAACTAGTATTTACGTCCCCTGAAAGTGTCATCATACAGATTCGCTGGTGTAAATAATGATATATATTTGGCGGACATTTCTATGTGAGTTGTGGTGATATTTCACCCCATACTGCGTCATCTTGAGACTCTGTTGAAACTTTATGAGTAAACTTATTCAAACAAAATCGAGAACAATGTTTAGAAAATATATATAATAAGGTCATCATGTTTTATAAAACGTTAAAACCAAGAACTGTCTCGGGTTGTATTACCATTTCCTAGTTTGAAAAATACTTGATGTCATTATAAACTTGAAAGTACATTTCCGAGCTTGCAAAAATACGCCACCTACCACTATCTTGAGCTAGCTTTATCCAAACTTATTATATCCTATCACTATCTTGAGATAGTTATATCCAGTCCACCTCATTACAATATATCCCTATCTTGAACTAGTTCTATCCAGTCCAACTCATTACACCCTATCCCTATCTTGAGCTAGTTCTATCCAGTCAACATTAGTACAGCCTATCCCTATCTTGAGCTAGTTCTATCCAGTCAACATTAGTACACCCTATCCCTATCTTGAGCTAGTTCTATCCAGTCAACATTAGTACACCCTATCCCTATCTTGAGCTAGTTCTATCCAGTCAACATTAGTACACCCTATCCCTATCTTGAGCTAGTTCTATCCAGTCAACATTAGTACACCCTATCCCTATCTTGAGCTAGTTCTATCCAGTCAACATTAGTACACCCTATCACTATCTTGAGCTAGTTCTACCCAGTCAACATTAGTACACCCTATCCCTATCTTGAGCTAATTCTACCCAGTCAACATTAGTACACCCTATCACTATCTTGAACTAGTTCTATCCAGTCAAACTCATTACACCTTATCCCTATCTTGAGCTAGTTCTATCCAGTCAACATTAGTACACCCTATCCCTATCTTGAGCTAGTTCTATCCAGTCAACATTAGTACACCCTATCACTATCTTGAGCTAGTTCTATCTAGTCAACATTAGTACACCGTATCCCTATCTTGAGCTAGTTCTATCCAGTCAACATTAGTACACCCTATCCCTATCTTGAGCTAGTTCTATCCAGTCAACATTAGTACACCCTATCCCTATCTTGAGCTAGTTCTATCCAGTCAACATTAGTACACCCTATCCCTATCTTGAGCTAGTTCTATCCAGTCAACATTAGTACACCCTATCCCTATCTTGAGCTAGTTCTATCCAGTCAACATTAGTACACCCTATCACTATCTTGAGCTAGTTCTACCCAGTCAACATTAGTACACCCTATCCCTATCTTGAGCTAATTCTACCCAGTCAACATTAGTACACCCTATCACTATCTTGAACTAGTTCTATCCAGTCAAACTCATTACACCTTATCCCTATCTTGAGCTAGTTCTATCCAGTCAACATTAGTACACCCTATCCCTATCTTGAGCTAGTTCTATCCAGTCAACATTAGTACACCCTATCACTATCTTGAGCTAGTTCTATCTAGTCAACATTAGTACACCGTATCCCTATCTTGAGCTAGTTCTATCCAGTCAACATTAGTACACCCTATCCCTATCTTGAGCTAGTTCTATCCAGTCAACATTAGTACACCCTATCACTATCTTGAACTAGTTCTATCCAGTCCAACTCATTACACCCTATCCCTATCTTGAGCTAGTTCTATCTAGTCAACATTAGTACACCCTATCCCTATATTGAGCTAGTTCTATCCAGTCAACATTAGTACACCCTATCCCTATCTTGAGCTAGTTCTACCCAGTCAACATTAGTACACCCTATCACTATCTTGAGCTAGTTCTACCCAGTCAACATTAGTACACCCTATCCCTATCTTGAGCTAGTTCTACCCAGTCAACATTAGTACACCCTATCACTATCTTGAACTAGTTCTATCCAGTCAAACTCATTACACCTTATCCCTATCTTGAGCTAGTTCTATCCAGTCAACATTAGTACACCCTATCCCTATATTGAGCTAGTTCTACCCAGTCCACCTCATTACATCCTATCCCTATCTTGAGCCAGTTCCATCCAGTACACCTCATTACAATATATCCCTATCTTGAGCTAGTTCTATCCAGTCAACATTAGTACACCCTATCCCTATCTTGAGCTAGTTCTACCCAGTCCACCTCATTACATCCTTATCCCTATCTTGAGCCAGTTCCATCCAGTACACCTCATTACAATATATCCCTATCTTGAGCTAGTTCTATCCAGTCAACATTAGTACACCCTATCCCTATCTTGAGCCAGTTCTATCCAGTCCACCTCATTACACTCTATCCCTATGTTGAGCTAGTTCTATCCAGTCCTCCTTATTGCACCCTATCCCTATCTTGAGCGAGTTATATTCAGTTCACCTTATTCACCCTATAGTTTTAGATCCATTCTAATGTTTTCCTCTCATATGCATCTAGGCCTTTCTACTGGTCTCTTCCCAGTGGGTTTGCCAGACAATACCCTGAATACTCTTATAGTTTCTTCCATTCACCTTGCTCACTGTAACCTGTGGGATTTGATTAACCTAACATTTCTGGTGATAGGTCCAGGGTATGTAGCTCATCATTATGTAACTACCACTGTCTAATATCATAATTTATTTTTGGAATAAACATTTTCCTAAATGCTTTGTTTTCGAGTACCCTGAATCTCTCATTATGTAAAGTACGATGCCATGTTTCACAACCATAGAGAACGACAGGTTAAATTACTGTTTTGTTTATTCTGAGTTTTACATTTATTGACAACAGGCGAGAAATTAACAACTTACTTACCAGAAAGTATTATTTTCCTAATTTACACACTAATATCGTTATTGCTAGTTAAATTTGTCCTAAATATTTGACTCATTAACATTAACCAAATGAAATGTTGCTCAACGTAATCTCTAAATTGTCATCCTCATTCCGTGTTCTCTGTGTGATGACGTATTTAGTCTGCTCAGTGTTCACTTCTAAACCTATTTCCTCACTAGCCTCTAATAAAATATCTGCATTTCTTACAGCAGCTTTCTTACTATCTCCCAACAAAGATAAATATCTCCGTACCCTCCTACCAGCTGCATTGCCGTTTATTTCCAAGCCTTGCATTATCCTAATAGCATACTCTAAGGCTAGATTAAAACGTATTGGGGAAAGTGCATCTCCTTGTTTCAACCCATTATTATTGCGAAAGTATCTGATAAGAGACATCCAACCTAGACCCAGCACGCGTATCTGTCAAACATGACTCAATTAAGGATTGAATAGCTAAGAAATAATAGTTTTTAAGTACACTTATAGCCGCATATAAATATCACATTTTCTAAATTGAAAAAATGACACCTAGACATGGGAATCGAATTCTGAACCTTTGACTCAGTGCGACAAAGGTCTGCCACTGAGCTTCCAGGAGTATTCACTCATATTCTAAGACTGGCAGAGTAAGATGTATGTGAAGAAATCATCAGTTACATATGAGCGATCATTTAATATGACGAGCTATCAGATAACTCAGCCATCTTATACTCAAGAGGGCTTTATGCTACCAAATGTACGGAGAATATGGTTGTACGAGTGCGCTCAGCATAACCAGTTTGACAAGTGTTTTGGTATAACATTATTCCAATACCCTTGGTTGTTCTTGATATTTATTTTTTGTAATTGTAGGCCTATCAGTGATATAAAACTGGCCGTGCTCCCTTGGGTCTGCAGCAGACGTGAATTCATTTGGACGCTCTCAACTTTAAGCAATAGCCATGTTCACAGCACTCTACTGACCAATTGCTTTAATCTTTCAAATAAATTATAGAAATGAATTTATCGGTAATGGAGAGGTAGGGGTTTAAATCTCGGCTAGGTACACCGAGGGTCGTTTTCGAGGACAGCCATTATAAAATCACTGTAGGAAGCGGAGAGGGGGGATGTTATTTAAATGGTACATAACACATCCTATAGCAGGAATGGCGAAACTCTTCCTACCAGTGTGCCACTAGTTACAGTTTTAAGAAGTCAAGTGCTCCTCCTATTATTTACGTTTTTAAGTTACTATTAGAAATTAAAAAAATAATGAAGTGTGAAATGTAATGAATGATTCAAGTCAAATATTGTAAATAATAATAATAATAATAATAATAAAATAAAAATAATTAGCATCGCGTCTTACTACACGTTCGGGAACGATGTACACATGCTGCTAGGGACAGATATATTCCGATAGAGTGTAGTACTATCGGGTTGTCGTGCTCGTGACGGCCCGGTTAAAGAGGGAGACAGTATCATTACCTCTCACTCTTACTTAACTTCTCACTTTGAGTACAAATAAAAGTAAGGAAAGAGGGGATTAGTAGCCTAACAGGGAATGTTTACAGAGGGTTTGGTGGAATACAATGCTACCGTTAGAAGGACAAATACTTTTAACTACGCTAGCTCAAGGGTGGATCCAGGGCTAGTTGTAGGGGTGAATTGGTTTTTACAAGGCTCCTTCAAGGATAAATTTAATAATTTTGATTAATAAAGATTTTAATTAATAATATTTTAATTATAATATTGCGAGTTTAAAAAACTAGTTGAAATTAACAATTAATATAATAATAATACTTTAAGAAAGAACACAATTTGGATTAACCAATTTGTAATTTTAATACAAAAATAACATAAAACAAAAAGTCGCCGTCACAGTAAAAGTAATAAATATATACTGTACATAGATCTAAAGTGATTTAGTAATAAAAGAAAAAAAATGTGTATTTTAATACTAAACTTAATATAAATATTGCAAAATTTTTGTTTTAATCCCCTTTCTTTGCTCTAGAGCTAAGTTGAAAGAGATGTTGCCTAATTTTGATTAGGTCGTGTAGGAGATAGGATGAGGAAGGTATTAGTCAGTCATTCTTTACAATTTTAAAGTATTGGTTTCAATATTTATGATTATTTTCCATGCAAGAGGGGACGATTGCACCCAACCCCACCAGGATCCTCCCCTGGCCTAGCCAAGGAAACTCGAATAGATATATGATTTTTAATGTTAATGAGAACAAATTCACTGTGAGGTGTGTAAAGATGATTACATATTCCAACAAGTTAATATACAAAATTAAATACACTTTTTGGAATATGGGGGATAAAAATGACATTAACTAAAGGTTTTTTTAATTTTAAGATAAACACTTTTTTTTTAATATGATATTCAACGAAATAAAATAAGTGTAATGATCTTGATATTTTTTGAACACAATTAAATATAACTAGAACTGATTGCCATTAATGATATGATTTAAATTTCTAGGCCTAAGTACTATAGTTGTATTTGTAAACAAAATTAGTTACAGGTTCATATTGTTTACACTGTCATAATACAAACTGGTCGTTAAGCTGTAAAAAATATCTCGAAGGCTAGATGAGGCATGTGGCCGACACGATTTGGAACAACTGGTTGACAAGTTCATGCTTAGGTGGACAAAGTGACTGCAAACTGGCCGACCCATTTGAGCTCCAGCTAACTGATCGACAGCACACTGGTTAACATGTGTGGAAAAAGTGGTCGACAGACAAGTGACTGTCATGCAAAAGCAGTGTCGATTACATGGTCGATGTGAGTAGGACCATGTGATAAAGAGCCAATTGCTCGACAAAAAGTATATAAATATTTGGAATGCTTGGTGGGTTAATTATCTGACCCTAGTATGACCTACTGGTCAACTAGCTCTTGCATACGAGGACAAAGTGATATACACACGAATAGTTGACCAATTTGGGTGCATAAAACTAATCAACAATAAACTGGTCGATACGTGTGAACAAAGTGATCGACAGACAAGAAATCTACCGAAGGAGTACTTAGACCAAGTTGTTGATAAGGGTAGACCATGTGCTAGACGACCAACTGATCGACAAAATATTAACAAACATTTTATAGACTAGGTAACTAGTGGACGTCGACTCGTCGAAAAATACGTACATAGAACAATAAAGTGATAGATAGCCAACTGGTCGACAAAAAAACAACTGGCGGACAAACGTTGAGATGGTTCCATATAATAGTGGACCACAAGTTAATACATAGCGAATAAAGAACTCGCTAAGCCAAAAGCTAGGTGTTTTATTTTTGTATCCAGGTGTTCTTTTTCCACTATATATTTAGTCACATTACAGTGAACGTCTGTCATCCGTTAATAATAACAATGTCAATCGATTAAAATAGTGCGCTTTACTTAACATTAAATAAACAATGTCCCTCCTGTTTAATGTACAAATAAAAATAATTAAATATTGGTAAATTCACCAATCATATACATAATTTACAGCGAAAATGTTTACCAAATTATTGTAAAATAATAGCAGGAAAGGTATATTCTCTAAGAAGAAAATACAAGGAATTCATACAAATATTAAAGTTATTATTTTTATTACGATAAAATAATCAACAAAAATATACACAATTCTCTAACCACATCACTCACAAGAGGCCTTATTAACGTTGTTATCTCCTAATTAAATATTACTTTATTTGGAAAGATTCTCACCTGGATTATTTTTTAATTGAATGTATTTAGAATTATTTGAGAATATCAGAAGGTGTGAACTACATCTAGAAGATGTCTAATTTATTCCAAGAAGGGCAATCACCCCTCTCTACACTCCACTTATCGTTTATTCTGTCCCTAATTTGAAGTGGTCCTTTCCCACTTTTTTGAAATTATACTCTTTTAAAAGATTTTTAGAATAGTCCCCCCTACAAATTATTTAGAACTTTGGATGTTCCTAGAACCTATTTTGAGTAGCGTCCTTAGGAAATTTTTAAAAGTTGGATACCTCCAGAAGCTATTTTTAATAGTCCTCAACCAGTTTACTTTTTTAAATTTAGATCTCCTGAAAGCTATTTGAAGAGGTTCTCCTCCAAAAATGTTTAAAATTTAGGTGATTCTAGAAGATATTTAGACTGCTCCTAGCTTGAATCTTTTTCGAAAATTAGATGGATCTAGAAACTTTGAAGTGGTCTTCTCTGGAAAACTTTTGATAATCGAATGTATATAGAAGTTATTTTGAGGTTAATGCAAGATCTTTCAACTTCATATTCGATTGTATCAGAGGATTTAAAATATATTTAGGGGGGTGGGATTTATTCCAGCTGAGATTATTTTCAGGGGAACGAGGCCCTTCTTGCCCCCACCCCACTCGGTTCTACCACCATAGATTGCAGTACAACACAAATTTATTAGATGAGTCCATGCATAAAAAAAAATTCTGACCATCTCCTGTTGGGAGACTTTATCACGATCCATCATAGACAGGACCTTACTCTCCCCACTAAAAACGAGGGTAAATCCATGATATTACTCTACATTCTCAGCGTAAAAAATTAAGGTCTGGATCAAAAGGCCATTATTGCACGTGTGATGTGTGCTCAACTACAAGTGGAGATTAGGCAAGATAAACAGTAGTATTCATAGGCCTATACATTTACAGAAGGTGCTTCACCCAGTGGCGGTGTAACTTTATTTATGTAGGAGTGTGTACAATTTTTTTTAAAGTAACTTTCTTTCAATTAATAGGAGATCCGGGGACTCAACACCATATATTTTGTGAAAATTGAATACCCCTAGAGTCCATTTTGAAAGGTCCTTGTCCAGTAATATTTTGAAAATTAGACTCCTTCTAAGATATTTGGAGTGATCCTCCTCTAGAACTGTTTTGAGATTTGGATACCCCTAAACGCTAATTATAGTTTTCCTTATCTATAATATTTTTAATTTAATTTTTCCAGAATATATTTAAAGTGATTTTCCCCATGGCATATGTTTATATGTGTATGCCCAAAAAACTATTTATAGTGGTCCTCACCTTTAAATTCTTAAATGATGGCAAATTTTCAAGAACATTTCCCGGGATTTTTCCCAATTTTACTGGTGAGTGGCCACCCTTAAAATATTATTTGCGGTATATCCCTCACAATTAACTACAAATAACACTCATATCACCTACTGACAAAATATTAGTTTAGCTCTATCTCTCACAATTCATTACAAGTAACATACTTAATTCACGTCCTAACAAAATATTACTTTGGATATATACCTCGCAATTAATTACAAGTAACATTTTTAAATCATTTATTGTCAAAATATTACTTGATATAAGCAAATATATCTGTTGCCAGCAGCAGTGTGTTGTTTTAATCTCAAACAAGTTCAAGATACCTATTTAGAGCCAAATCATCAAAGCCATTTTTTCCCCCAAGTAGTTGAAAAAGCACTCATCCATAAACTACCCACAATTGACAATGTATTAAAAAAAACAAGTAAACTTATAAAATGTTATTTGTCATGTTAGACATTCCCAAGATACCAATATGGAACTGAATCATCGACTCTCTTTTTAAAATATTTCAAGTTTTTGAAAAATCACTCATCACACTTCAAAATTTTACTGACCATAAACCAAATAGCCTCTACGTTGTTATTTGTGAGATAAATTACTCCCTATGTTTGCATTTTAATCAGAATCTTTAGATCGAGTTTTGAAAAAAAAATTGCATTTAAAAATCTCTCATTTGTAAACTATCCTAATTTGAAGGCTAAGGTCAAAATAAAATAAGTTATAGATATCAAGTTTGAAAAAATCAATCAAACCGTATCCGATCCGTGGCCAGGGACAGGTTGACAGATAGACATGGGGACAAAAATAATTGTGAAAACTAGTTTTTTGAGTTCGAGTTTATAAAAAAAAGTAAAAATTCATCAATATCTTGAAATAAATTTTATTTCAGGATTACAATACTTTATCTTTATATTAGTAAGTAAAAGAGTGGTTACCCTGGTATGTGTTTGGACACTACTCAGCAACTAGAAAACTGCTCACTGATGGCTGTCTGTCAATTTATGTGTAGCTAACATTTTATCCCCTCTCTCCAACACCAACAATCCTTATTGAGGACTGTCAGGTTTATTAGCAATGCATGCGTAGCTAACATTGTATCACCGCTCTCTAACACCAACACTTGCTTCGTGAGGAAGTAGACTTGATACTTCCTAGTTTATAAACTAAACATTTTAATATGACAAAGTTTATACTATGCTTCGTAACCTTGAATACAATCACTTGAACTAAGACGCTTTAGCTTTGTACTCTTTGAAACACATTTATTGTATGTTAGTATTTTTTTAAATATATTACTAATCTAGACACCTACTACATCATGCCTGTTCCATTCTATCTTGGTCCATCAAATTTACCCTTTCGTTAAACCAGTGGTGTGCCTAGACATTTGCATCAGGGGGGCCACTAGGATTTTACCAAGTTCCCTCCCATATCATAGTCGGATTTAAAAAAAAAAAAGATGTCTCTAAAAGCTATTTGGAGCTTCCCACCCCCAGATAAAAAAAATGGATACCTCTCTCATTTATTTGGAGTTATTCTTATATGGGTTTATTTTAATTAGATGCTTCTAGAATCTATAGGTTAGCTTCATAAATATTTTCAATTGTATTAGGAGTTCAATGTGTTCTTCTCCCAACAAATAGTTAATTTTTACGAGTTGTTTTGAGGTAATGCATTGCTTACCATCACAATTGTCACAAAAATAAACCAGAGTAAATTTAAGCCCATTTCTTATTTCCTTTTCTAGTTTATAGTGACCTAACGTACATGATTTGGAGTGTTCATATAATCTAATTATTTGTTTAGTAAGAGGCATTACATCAATAATCGGTGACCCGTAGTGGAAGAATCCTGTGTTCTTTCAACCTTTCAATATTTTCTATGAAAAGTGGTGGTAAGGTATTTTCATTACTATATTCATATTTTGAAATAGTGTTTTCACTAACGAGTGAAGGACGTTTCACATTCGGTGGTAAATCCTCCAATTCGTCATCTTCATCAAAAAATTTTACATTGTTATTTATTTATTACAGAACGTCTTACCATTCATCTAAGCTATTCGCATTTAGTTATTATAATAGGGTAAGAGTGAGTAAAGTAGAATAGAGAATAAATATACCGCGTTTGTGTAGAGGAATTGTGGGAAACTGTTACTAAAAGAAGCTTTGGTAGATTACACCAAGTCGGAATTCAAACCTTGACCTCCCACTCTCTAACAAACCAGAAAAACGTGTAATTTACTCGGCACGCATAATGATTAGGGCTTATAATCACTAGCCCATAACTTATAAATTATATTATAATACAATCAACACCTTATATTTTGTGTATATCTAAGGACTATTTTAAACTTTAGGTAGCCAACACACTCGATTACAAAAACTTGCCATCATTTCCGTTTGGAACCAATTTAACGCAGCCACATTTCATGTACAAGACTGTAACTTTTTTTTTACAATTTATTTATCAACATAAATATATTTGGCACACTTTTGGCATATTCGCAGAATTTTTTTTTAGAAAATAAACAAATAAAATACCCCTAAATATACTTTAACAAACACAAATTACAAATATTAGTTGTAATATTTTCAAACTACAGTTACCTTTTAAGTTATTCAAATTTGTTTCCGGATAATTATGATTCTTCTTTCTGGATTCTTCATCTCTTTAAATCTCTTGATCGTTTTCTTCTTTTGCATACTTTACTTGGAAATGAACGAGGCTTAGACATTTTGTACACAGTAAAATTCACATAAAAGTTGATTAATGTCAAGGCCATAGTCGAGAAATTTTATGAACAATATATATTGCTTTATTTATGGTTTAAACAATACCAAAATTAATGTACAAGTTCAAATTAGGGGGCTGTGTTACCATAAAAAGCACTTCAGAGAGCATCCAGAGGTGTTTAATAATTATAATTTTTTCTAGCCTTCGGCAGTTATGGTGTTATGTTTCCATTTAAAAAATGCTTCTAGAGGAGTTTAATACTTAAAATTTGTCCTAGCCTCCATCAATTGGGGATGGGCCACCCCTGAAATTATTTGCTGGCTACGGCCTTGATTAATATAATTATATTTATGCCAGTTAAATGGTAGCCTACGCTCAAACTAAAATATAAAACTAAACAATGTCAAAGAATACTGGTAACAATAGACTGTACAGCTTTCACACATTAAATAGCTAACAGGCAAGAACAGTTAAAATATCATAATATTACTGTTGGTATGGTTTTGTAGCTCAATACTTTTCTCAGCTGGTTTTGAAAAGTTTGCTAATGATCTTCATCCACCTCATATCTCCCCGCCCGCCCGCCGCTGTCAATCAAACACAAGCGGTCACTCCTACCTGTGTTTGGTTCTCAACGGTACGGACCGGTTTGGCTGTATTTTTTCTGTGAAAATCACATAATTTCGGGCAGTTTCCTATCCAGTTTTTAAAATATGATAGTAACGATTGTATTAAAAATGTCAAATGAACCAGTATTTATTGCTCAATAAGGAGAGCAAATTTAATTCCAAAATACAAAGTTGTTTTCTAATAGGAAATTTATTTGTAAAAGAATGAAAAAGTCTGCCGCCGATTCAGTTTCATTATTTATTAAATTAAAATTAAAATCTTAGAAAATATGGTACAGACCGTGCCTAAAATATGTTTACCATATAGTGCTATACTATCAGTACATCCACATTAAAAATTAAGGCTTTTGCTTGTATTTCTTAAGACTTGGTTACGAATTAGTATTATCAAGTTAAATTAAGCATTATAACTATTTAAACAAAAAATACATAACAATTTTGCTCTATTATTACTTATTTTAATATTTTTATTCTATTAAAAAGGCTCACAGCCATAAAAATAAGAAAATAAAATAAAATATTTCACTCTTGCACAGCCTTAAGTACTAATTACGCTAATGGATTAGGAATTGGGAAGGTTGAATTAGAGGAAGTGAACCCGCATTTGCGTGAAGGGAGAGAGGAAAACCATTTAGGAAAAACCACCCCAGTTCACCCGACCGAGATTCGAACATATATATCACCGTCCTCAGCAATCGAGCTTAACACGACAAGCGCGTTAGCCAACTACGCCACAGAGGCGGGTTGAATATTGTAAATATTTTAATAATGCATACATTTTAAAGAAGGAAAATTTATTATATTGTAAAATTGAGTGTCTTAATCAATATTAGTTTCAATGACTATTAGTTAAAACATTGAAATTAACTCAGTCGGTGTTTCAAAAGGACTATGGATTTATGTTTTGTTCATAACTTGTCTTCAGGAACACACAAGACGCACTTAATTGCGAGCAAAGACGATTTATAGCCGTTGACTTCACAAAGTCCATTGTGACATGTCGTTGAAATATTGACTTCAAAAAGTTAAACTAAGCCGGGAAAAGTTTTATTTGATGTTTATTTGAATGTTGGCATGGCCCCCAATTTATGTCACTTGTGCCACTTTGTGGCACAAGTGACATAATTTGATCATCCCTGCCCTATAGCCATGGTTTTATTATTTGTGTTATTGGACAGTAACAATAAATTCGGAAAGTAAAAGTATGTAGTTATAATAATTATAGCTACCTACTTTTACTTTCTTAAAAAAGTGTGTGATATATTACGTTACATATGGAGGTAGTGTACTAGCTCATAAAGGTCGTTAGCTCTTATTTATTGTGATATGTTACGTTACATATGGAGGTAGTGTATTAGCTCATAGAGGTCGTTAGCTCTTATTTATTGATATGTTACGTTACATATGGAGGTAGTGTACTAGCTCATAGGGGTCGTTAACTCTTATTTAGTGTGATATGTTACGTTACATATGGAGGTAGTGTACTAGCTCATAGGGGTCGTTAGCTCTTATTTATTGGGGTAGTGGGAGAAGGGGGGTTTCTTGTGGTGGCTCGTTGCAAAGTCCACAACTAGAGCTGCCAACAAAATATATTTTAACGTTAAATCCTTGATGAAGATATTGTATATGTTCTAATACATCATCACATCTCGGTCCTCCATAGAGCATAGCAAGCATTTCCCAAAGTTATGCTTACATAATCATATTTGCTTACAGCTCACAAACTATTGCTTTTATAAACATATCTTTCAAATATTTTATTTTATTTTTGGCATTCATACATATTTGCTATGATAAGTTATTTCGTATCTCAAATTGTTGGGAAAATATGTTCAAAATTGTAGATATCCACCTTTGCCCTCTAAGTCATTTTCCCGAATCGAAATCGTTAGAGCCGATTTCAATATATTTATTATTATTATTATTATTATTATTATTATTATTATTATTATTATTATTATTATTATTGGCACCACATATTACTACCCGTTCGGGTTATACGCACTTACGCTAATGTACAATGGTAGGGTGATTGTGAGATGAAATGAAGGACCTACAGTTTAACGTGGGATCCCAACCACGGTGGATGTGGGGAATGCCAGGCCTCCACCGTGGTTCGGATTCCACGTTAAACTGTAGGTCCTCCATTTCATCTCACAATCACCCTACCATTACACAGCGTAAGTGCATATAACTTGAACGGGTAGTAAGACGCGGTGCTAATAATAATAATAATAATAATAATAATAATAATAATAATAATAATATATATTTCATTCTTGAGTAAATTACCGGTACCCTTAATTAAGGTTTATGAATATCGTAGATACCAAGTTTTTTCCCGATCGATAAAATGGCTTGGACTCTAGTCTGACAGACAAACAGACTGTATCATGAAAACCCCTTTGTCGGCGTCGGGGGGTCATCAAACATTGACATCCATCAAAATCTCGAGTTAGATCATTTTTACGATCACAATACTTCTTTCTCCGAGGGGTTGAGAGAAAGTAAAAGAGAAAAAGACTCGCCGCTGGCAATGTTGATGTGCATTGTTGTCAGATTTTATAGTGAAACTTTTATTCAGCCGGTTTTTTTAAATGTATTTAATTACTCATAAAAATGTCAAATTACATTGTTTCGTTAACATTCTGGACAAGTAGGAAGACGTGGCACAAGAACAGTATGAGACTTGTTTTATGTTTTGTAGGACTGGTCACCTTGTGTATTTGGTTGTTTGTAAAGCTTGTCGGTAAGTGAACAAAGCGTGGGTCGTTTTGGCTGACGTAGAGCCGACCAATGGAGAAGAGAGGGGAGAATGACTCCAGTTAACCTAGTCCTCACGACCTGGCGTGGCTTCAGTTCGCTGCAAGACTTCGAGCACATCCACACCAACTACTACTCACCAACATGGACCCTCGACATTCCGTCATGGCCGCTGTGCTAGTTCTCGTGTTGGCCACCAGCTTTGGTGAGTAATACACTCACCTTCATTCAACATTGGGACAGGTTCATATAGTCGGTATAGTATTGTCTTAAAACGATACTAGTGTGTTTATAGACAAGAACCTAGCTTCCGGACACATTTTAATAATGAAAACTGTATACAATACTATTGTGTGTTTCTTTATTGGGGGATATTGTTTGAAAAAAAGATTGATAAACCTAGGTCTCGTACACTCAAGTACAAAAAACTATGAAAATAGATTAATTCAAAAAGAAAAGAGAAAAAGGTCATTAGTTAAATACGGAAGATGAGAATACTGACTAGTCTTGACTTGAAACAGTTTTTTGGAATAAACTTTGTTAGTGCACCCGGTCGGATTCGAACCCCCATCCTCGCGGACTGTATGTTATTCTCAAGTTATTTAACTCTATATGTCTGTAAGTCTACTTACGGCCTCATATAAAATATAAATAACATTAATTAGTTAATCAGATGTGAAGTTAAACTAAATTAAGTGTAAGTTTTACCACATTTCGTCCTGACTACACACCAGTAGTGGAGCAACTTTCCACACATGTACACCACATGGTGCTGCAGTAATCTCTCCATGTGGTCCCTCGTTCGGGGTTCTGAGCCGGGTTGGAGTCTAGAATAGTCCTACAATACAGTTATTTTAGTATTTTCTCACAATTTGGCTTACGATTCTTCCTCAAGAGCAATGCTATTACAATTTCTCTAAATTCGCTCTCATCATGTCTCCTTAAAATAGATGTTTATTAATTCGTTAACTAGAGCGCACCTATGAGAAATAGAGCTGTGATAAATGTTTAAAATTGTTCGACGCCATTCCTATTTCAAGACCACACCTGGGAGGATGAAGTTGCTGTTTTAATTACATTTCACTTGACGTGAGCGGGGACACATTTTATAATGGACTGGGTTGGTGCAGTATTATTGTAACTGTTGTTAAAATGTTGAGCCATGCTATGGTGTAGAGTCGTGCAAATGAGCGCCGGACGTGTTGTGTGTTGTGGAACTTACGGGCGTTGCCCGGACGGACGCTCAGGGCCATCGCGGTCTCATATAGGCGTGACCCACACATTTTCCCGCCCGCGTGTTGGCAACATTGAATGGTTTCCAACTCGCTCGGGAGACTCTGGACACTTCCCATCGTGACATTAATAACAACAACAAATTAGTCATTAGTTCATTGAGTCTCAAAATGATTACCTATTAAATTATTTCGAGCGTGATACTTGTTGGATTTCAATTTTATTTTTAAATCACATCTGACGACAGCCAGCCTTGATTGCACATTTATTCTTATGGTAAAATATTCAAAACGTAGATTTTCCTTTTGGAATACAATATTTTAATGCATTTAAATAAGAGGCAATTTCGCTAAAAATAAAATAATTTCGGTAGACTTTGCCCCCCCCCCCACCCCCCTCAACATCCCCTCACCTAAAAAAAATTAGCTTCTTACGCCCTTGATGGTAGCCTACACATATATTTAAAGTAGGCCTATATTTTCTTATAATACTATGTTTGTATTTAAGAACTATATGCCCAGCTGTCCGAAATTTAGACAAAGCTTCAAAGTTGGGTAAAAACCAGCTTCATGCTTCATAGTTGTTTTTTAACTTTATTTTGGCGTGTGTCTACTATAGGAACAAAACTATTAGTAAAATATGAACTATGTTAGAATATGTTTAAATGGATGAGGGAGATTAATTTTAATTGAGTGAAATTTAAACCAATCTGATATTTAATCTGAATTCACACATTTTGGTAAAACTAGAAATAAGAACTAAAAGATCATATTTGGGTTCAAAAGTTTTCTTTCGCAACTAATCTGTGATCGTGTAATAAAGAGAGAGAGTTATTTCCTCAATATATGTGATATGCTATCATGTAACTACATGTGGTTACTTCTGTAGAGGCTGGATGCACTTTGGTAACACAATTGTCAAAGAAGGGGCTAAGAAAATAATTAGTTTAGTTGAGGGAACATACGTAATTTTAAAAGAGATAATATTATTGAAGTTTTTTAAAGGGAAGGGCGATAAACAGATTTATCACGTTAGCGGTAAAGTAGATATTACATAAATATTAGTTCGACACTAGGAATATTGGCATTTAAATATTGTAAACAAGTAAAAGCTACTTATAGTCAAAATATTAGTACTATTATTATTATTATTAGCCCCGCGTCTTACTACCCGTTCGGGTTTTACGCACTTACGCTAATGTGTAATGGTAGGGTGATTGTGAGATGAAATGGAGGACCTACAGTTTTACGTGGAATCCAAACCACGGTGGAGGCCTGGCATTCCCCACATTCACAAGTTGTGATTAATACACGTCTTGTCAGAGGTGAACCAGACAAATCTGTGCCGGGACCGAGGATTGAACCCCGGACCACCAGCACAGAAGTCTGACACCCTGCCCCTAGACCGCCAGACCACCTCTAGTTAAAATAAATGTTCACAAGTGATTCAGCATTAAGATGGATATCTGGTAGTTAGCGGGAATATTCTAAAAATAATAAATAAAAACAGTTGAATATTTTTTAAATATTCTGTTTGATCATATCAACATATTCAACATAATTTGACATAAACTTCAATCCAAACACTTCTTTCCAGTTATATTATTTTCAAATTTGAATATTTAACGGGTTTTTTTAAATGAAAGATTTAATTTTATTCGAAGTCAATTTTATTAATTTTATTATGACTAGTAAAATTTTCCAAGATATATCCTCATAGTTTTCTTTGGTTTTATTAACTAATACGTGTAATTAGCTTTCTTTCAACTGCCTCCTAGTGTTATTGGTATAAAGCGGATTAAAAGTTTGTAAATATCCAATTTCTCTTGATACCTACTCGACTAGTCCACCAGGCCTTCAAGTGTTGATACTAATATTACCTATATAATGACATTATTAAAATATTAAAAGGTTATCAATTTTGACCGTAATAAGATATGTTTGTTTTTTATAAAAGATTGTTTCTTTGAAAATTGGTGTATTATTTCCTGTACTCTTCATTTAAGGGGCTACATGACAGAGCACTGAGATCGTTTCAGACGTTTATATATACCATCCTATTTGACAAGTGGTTTCATATATTTTTAATATAGTTTTAAACAAAATGTAGGCGATAATTATCAGCAGGCTCATGATCAGTTAAAAGGTTTACATTTTCTAGTTAGAAATCACATTCTTTAAAAACAAATTAAACTTTTTAACTGGTCAGAACTTAACTCTACATTTTAGCAAACACAATGTTTAAAATAGAATATTTCTAAACTTCTGCAAGGTATTCCGTGCTCTCCCATTTAGCGCCTTAATCTCAGAGATTGGGTAATTTGTGTCAATATTAGTTGAAAATTAGCGAATGTTATATTTTCACAAATATATTTTAGTTTATTCCGCCAAAAATAGGGTTGGCTATGATATAAAGCAATTATGGCATCTTTCAACTTCATTTTGGGGTAAAACATATGTTATAATAACAAATCGCTATTAAAAGATATCTTTAACCTTTATTTGGGAGTAAACAATATTGTTAAATAACAAAGTGCTATCAAAAGATATCTTTAACCTTATTTGGGAGTAAACAATATTGTTAAATAACAAAGTGCTATCAAAAGATATCTTTAACCTTATTTGGGAGTAAACAATATTGTTAAATAACAAAGTGCTGTCAAAAGAGACAGTTGAACGTTGGATGAGCGCCAAGACGCTCCCCTCAATGCACAGCTAAACGCGCGTCGCAGCTCCTTGTGCAATGTTTATTTTTGAGAGTGACCTAGGATGATCACTTTGTTTACTACGCAGTTGGAAAAGTTTCGAGCCACACCTCCTGTTCTTACATCACCTGCGCGTGACGTCAGCGAGGTAATTGTGTATTCCAGAGTCAGGCACATCCTGTCCGTAATAACAGGCCCAGTGCCACACGAGTAGACTCATGTGTGAAGGATTGTAGGAGAGTGACCAGTACCAAGGACA
>JBCFYV010002255.1:42598874-42613687 GCA_039000515.1 Timema cristinae
GGGGAAACTGTCCATTTGAATGGATGAGTTTTGGGTAAGAAAAATGAGGGAGGAAAAAAAAATCTGTCTTGGGGTGAAGGGGGGGGGGGGAATCTTATTGTTTTGCCCCCTTGTATATGAAGGTCACAAGGTTTGTTCCCCAGCACTTGCCCTTGTTAATGTTGGGTGGAAAAAGATTTTCTTATTTAGATTTTTTTGGCATGTAATTATAATATTTTTGTTGTTGATTTTTGAAGCCGTTTTTAGTTTACTATTGGGAAAATTTTTTTTTTTAAAATAATTTTGTAAAGTAAGTTAATTTTGTTTTATTTCCCCTTTTGGTGTAAAAAATCAACGGAAAATTTTAAATTGCTTAGTTTTGGATCATCACAATTTTAAATTCATAAATGACTGATTTATTAAGCAGGTTATATTGAAATTTAAACCCAAAAAATAAGCTATTAAACGGGTTTTGGTTGGAAAACATTAGAAAAAAATTCTAACATATCTATTTGTGGCCACCATTGATAACATTTTACTATATTATTGGTGTTATTTTATAGGAATTTGTCAAGGGTTTTTGATGAAATTTCCTATCACCCTTAAGTGCAGAGGAGGGAAATTAACTGTTTGAATGCTTGGTCACGTTTATTTATAGTTGTGGTTATTGATAGTATTTACAATACGTCTTATGAATTATGTAAAACTAGTATACAAGTTACTTTCAAATCTTTTCTTTCCCAAGATGTATATAGTACAGTTCACCTAAATATACTTGTTTGGTTTAAGCCAAGGTCATTTCAAATTTTAATCTCTGAAATAAAACTTGGTAATTCGTTTACTTATCATCAATGTTTTAGCATAATTTTCTAGTGAAAACAGAATAGATTGTTGTTGATATTTATTTTGAGAATACTTATCACCAAAATTATGGATAGCAAATTCAATAATGTATACAAATTAATGTGTAGCTTTTTCAGTTGGTTAAAGTATATGTGTAGAAAAACTGATTGATACTATGTTTTGTTATATGTATCAGCTATGATGTAAAAATAGAACATATAATTTGCATTGTATATATATATAATATATATATAATTATATATATATTATATATACCGGTGCCTCACGACTCTCACATACTCGTATATAGTTAACTGAAAGAGAGCTTAAGATTTTTATCAGTTTATGTGATTCACATTTTTTTTTACTAAATATGATAGTGGAATAAAATATGAATCCTTGTGCTGTAAAATATTTCCAGGTCATTATTTTTGTGGTCTGTCCCCCTCTATCCCCCTCCCCAAAACATAAATCTTGGATACGGGTCTGAATCAAGTGTACAGCGAATACATGTGTTACATTTCTCACGTATTCCATCAAAATATATACAATGCAAATTGCTATCTTGGTTTAGTCTGGATTATAAAGACAGTCTTTAGTTAGATATTATTTTTCAAATTTCATATAATCTGCTTAAGATTGTGATGTACTATCCTTAGAAGTTAGTTATGTTATTAGAGTAAGTAAAATACAAATTGAAAGCTCTCTCTTATATTAGTGTGTGGTTTCCCCCTTAAAGCTGATAAGGTACTTCATCATTTCCACTCCCACTTTATATAGATGAGAGTAAATTGCCATTTAAATTATTATCTCATACTTCTAGTGTTATTTATTTATTTAGGCTGATTTCCAAACCCTTCCTTCACCTCTGACAAGACATCTTGTGAATGTGGGGAATGCCAGGCCTTCACCGTGGTTCGGATTCCACGTTAAACTGTAGGTCCTCCATTTCATCTCACAATCACCTACCATTACACATTAGCGTAAGTGCGTATAACCCGAACGGGTAGTAAGACGCGGTGCTAATAATAATAATAATATTTATTTAGGGGAGTTATAGTTTGTTGTTTGGCAACACTGATGGCTTTTAAACACATTATAATATGGCCCTATCTCCCAATACCATTTATATAATTAATACAGTAATACATGATCCAATTTGCTGGTTGAATGCTCTAGGGCAGCGGTTCCCAAACTGTGGTACATGTACCACCAGTGGTACATACAATTATTCCTGGTGGTACGCCGTGAGAAGCCAAACAAACTAAAAAGATTAAAGTAGTAAAGAGATAAAGTAGGGGTTAGCAACTTTTTTTTTGGCCACTATCAATTTATAAACTTATCAAAGGTACCGGTCACCCATTGTTTCTTCATTCTGTTATAACATTTTTTTGTCCATACATATTATATAAAATCCTTAATTTCAATATTTTCTCAAATGTTTGTGACCCAACCTTTCTAAAACACAGTTTACAGAATAAATTAAATGTTCAACTATTTGATTTTCTCAGCCTATATTATTAACGATTATGATCGATCAAGGCTATTTTAGTCAAAATCATATTTTATTTGAACGTTCTTTAGCTATTTTTGAGATTAGAAGACTCAAAGATCAACTGAAAATGTCTGTGAGATAGACCGGTCGATCACGATCGACCAGTTGCCCACCCCTGGGATAGAAAGAGCTTCATCAAATCTTGTAAATATATCGCGACATAGTCCAACCAAAAGGGAAGCAGATTTAACCAATGGTTGGAGGGGTTCTAGCCCAGACAGCCACGCCACCTGTGTTTTTATTACGTATAGCTCTGTGCACCAATAAAAATGTACTGAAATAATAAATATTCACCATTATCTTGATGGTACTCCAAATTACGGAAATTGTTGGGGTGGTAAGCCATTCAAAAAGTTTAGGAACCGCTGCTCTAATGTGTTTGTTCAACTTACAATATACTCAACTGCAGATAATGTGGAGATCAGGTTTTGAATCATGGCCATATGACCTGAGTTGTTTAAAAAAATATTTCCCTGTTCTTCCTTCTTGCAAATGTGGGTACTTTTCCTTTAAATTATACTTGCACAATCCTTATTCTATAAGTGTAGTAAGCCCAAATTAGTAGAGAGACATATTGGAAAAGCAAAAACCTTCTCATATCCGGATTGCAATTTTTCAACAAAATTAACTGTGTAATTCGTAACTCTACTTTCCCAATAATAAATTAGTTTCTCATAAGTAATTGGATATTTTGTGCAAGTTTGACTCTCTTGCCATTTAGTTGCATGTTTATATTTAATCCCAAGCCCCGACATAGTGTTATCCTTCAGTTACTGTCTTCTCTTGACTCTAATTTCTTTTCTGGCCTATGTGAAGTAGGTTTGACCTTTAACCGACATTTGACCGGTTAAAAGGATAATTAGTTGCCTTGATGACGCACGGGCACAAGAGACCCCTAATGAATGTAGGAGGCGTTGCTGTGGGTGGAGGCGGGAAGAGAACACAATCTACCAACTTTACAACATAATATAATAATTTGTGTCTTTGAGACTAATTTTTTTTGACAACTATTATAGTAACACAACAGACCTGGCAGATTTCTTAATAAATCACTACATATTTCTTGACAAGTTTTTGAGGAAATTTAGTGCCGTTTATAATAATCGAAAAACTTAGATTACTCCCTTATGTCTAACAGTTAATTTTGACATATATTTTACAGAAAACAACAGACAGAGTTTAATTAGCCGCGCTTGTGTTTGGGCCAATGAAGGCAGTAAGAACACAATCTGCTCTTCTCCTTCGTCACCTTACCGCAAGCAGGAGCACTGCTCCATCTGTGAGACCGACGGTTGCAACGGCTCGCCCGGTACTATGGTGCCATCACTCATCAGCTGTCTGGCTCCCGCCATGTTGTGGTTCGTTATCAAGGGCCGTTGAAGGGAAAACCGGGGATTTATTTGAAAAAATAAACATTGTAATTTTGTAAAAAAAAAATAGCGTTGTGAAAGATTTAAAATTAACACACTTGTATAAATGCTGCTGAGATGAGTCGACTTTTGTTGGGTATTTACTATGTGCTAGTTATCTTATGTTTTAATACTCTATTTAAAATAGAGGGTAATAATTGGTTTAATTATCACTAGATATTAACACTTAACAGCTATAGGCTTGAGATTTTTTAATTTTTGAGAAGATTTTGTATAAACTTATTTGTGATGTACGCATTTGTGACTCCTTATGTCAAGAAAATTAAAATTTCTGGAAATATATTTTTAATTAAAGTTGTATAGAATATGTGTGTATGAACAAGTTGTATGTGCTGAGAATAATATTGTGTGTGACTATTTTATAAGAAACCTTTTATTTTTTAAGAGGTTTGTTTTTAAATCATGTTTGAAAATATATTAATGTATCTTTCAGATATTTTATATTATCATGGATTTCTTTTATTCATTGACAGATCAGTAATGTTAAAAAAAATCTAGTTATTAATGTTTCCTTACGAAATTGACCCATGCACAGCAACTGGAAATTTGGATTTTAGCAGACGGCAGGGGATGACATCTTGTCAGAGCAGAAGATTGGTCAAAGTTACTTGCAGTTCACGCTTTTGAGGAGTTATTTGGTATTGCATGGTATTTGTACAAATGATAGAAAATTATTAAGCTGTGTTCATGCATATGTTAACGATTCCCTGTATTGTTATTAAGGAAAGATTCTCTAACTGATGTTTGTAATCATAATTCTGTTCAACAAACTGTCAACAAATATCGGACAGATGATAATATATATATATATTTTTAACTATTCATCTAAGTATTCTGATAAAACAATATACTCAGCTCATCATAGAAGAACCTTTTTGAAAATTTGAAAATAAAGAATATCCAAAATTGAATATTTTTATCCTTGCTGCTGTATAAGTTGATTGCATGTGTCAAAAGCTGCAGATTCAGAACACTTTTATTGGCGTGCAAATACATAACTAATAAATATACTCTGATTTAGTTTGGAAGAACAGTTTAAAACATTCAAACGTATTTCTTTGCGATCAACAATAATAACATTTTACTATATTACTTATGTTATTTTATAGGTATTGATAATATTATCAAACGTGACAGCTGCGGATCACATGACTTGATGTATGAATATATTAATATTACTTTAGTAGATACTATTCTTCCTACCATAATTATACTATAGTAGCTTGTTGGACTGTCAGGTTGTGTTCTCTTGAAGCTGGTCTGAATATAGCAGAGGCCGCGTTTCTCCATTTTAAATGAATCTAATTGTCAGCCATTGCACATTCTATCCATGCTATGCTTTGCACATTGTTTATCGACAGCTTGGTATAAAAACATAAAACCATTATATTGACACTGGAAGAGTTAGTGTTCTTGATTCTTATTAGAAGGCTGGAGTTTGATCTTGGCTTGAAGCACTTTAATGATTCATATCCCTGTCGAGCTGAATGATGGTATGTTTCTTAACAGCTCTACCTTCAAAAACGATAATAAAATTGATACTTTTAACAGTAAGAAAGAAATTTACGAATACCAAAGACAAAATTACTTAACATATTATTTAAAGGTGTTCAAGACTACTTTTAAATTCTATTGTATTTACACCATTTACTAAATGTCTAGCTTATATGTGTGCTGTTAATATTATGGCGATATTACAGGTGTTTTACCATTGAAATATCCAACAAAAACTTGTCTACCTTAAACACAAACATATTTTTAAGTACATATAGTTAGGCCTACTTTTTTTTTTAGGAAAGCGGTGCTCTCATAAATTTCTTGCAAGTAAAGTGAGCAGCCTTTGAAAATTAATGTTGTTCCGCCACTGGAACAAATATTGAATATGCCTAGTACAATGATAAATATGCATTTTTTTAGTTTGAGACAAAAATGTTTGCTGAAAAAGAGAAACCCTTGGTTAATAAAGATACATGTTTTTTAATGTATTAAGATTTGAATACTCTTCACCTTAGATCATTCTACCACTGCAAGACATTATTTTATATAGTATCATAAAACTCCCTTAATAACATTAAACCATTTTGTGTACGAAAAAACCGCATACAATTGGCCACTGCTGAAAACGGGCTTGGGCATAAACATACGAACCATGCCCAAGGTTTGACCTTGTAACTAATTAATAGTTATTGAGAACACCAGTTTAACTGGGAACAACCCCCATCTCACAACAATGGGGATGCCAGGGTTTACAGGTGTCAAATCGGTTGTCTGTAAGAAACAACATTCCCTCAAGATAAGCTGCTAGAATTGTTGTATGGACTGTCGGTTCCATTACATAGGCCCTGTTTAGTATTTACATACACAAGGAGTATTATTAAACTACGGTACCTATCTTTTGTAACAACTTACATTGTAACAACACTCACCAACTCGGACAGACAACTGGGACAGCGATGTAACGACTTACATGGTAACAACACTCGCCAACTGGGACAGCCAACTGAGTCAACACGCGGCACTAGCTTGACCGGCGACCTACGCTCTCGCCAAATACATCGGACTGACTGAAGGCGTGTCCGCGCCTGCCGGCAACGAGGCTCGACCACGTGTTCGGCCAGCAGAGAAGATGGATAGAAGAGTTCCGTTTCCGCCTTCGCCGAGCTTCGAGAAGGTGCTAGGTGTTCGATATGAGTCTCGAACCTCTCCTCCCCCCTTGTTTGTAATGTTCTCCAACCTTCCTTTCCTTCGATCCGCCCCCCTTCTCTGAGAATTATATTTTGTATAAATACTAGCGGTACCGGAATCTCAGGGCACTTACTACCCCACCGGCTCGAGGATAAGAGGTGAGGGCAGCGACTGGGTTTCGGGGGATATTACTTTCCTACCAAAATTACTATTTCGGCGTCATGGGGGGAACTCTTTCTAAATTACTATTTGGACTTTGTTATTAACTTATGTTTATTTGAATATTGACTGTGCTACGCGCTTATCGCGGCTGGGAGTTAGACCGTCGCTTTCGCCACCACTTATATTCAGGGTCTGGGCCCTATTCAAACGTATTTCATACATTTGCCAATATTAGCTTTTAACCTGAGATTGTCAGGTCCTGGGTTCGAAACCCGGCTTATGTTATTTTCAAGTATAGCTGTTTCTGGACTCATCTTTGTTCGCCAAGTTAAACGCCTAGGGTTGTTAAGTTATTATTACCTTGTGGCCTTGTTTAATTGCTATGACGTCACGTTTGCTACGGGCGTCTGTAAGAAAGATATATATTTATACTAGGGTGGATAACTTAAACGCTAGAGTAACCAGTTTAGGAACTAATCAATTTAACGAAGTAACCAAAGACCATGTCACTGAGATCCCGGACCGTTACCTTTGATGGATTTAATGTAACGTGATTTGTTTTGAGGAGGTAACGTTTATGTTTACCTTTGATGTAAGTGATTTCCGCGATGGACGGAAAAGCGCGCTTCACGCGGTGTTGATTGTTTGCTCAGCTTGTTATTGTTTTTTTGACTAAATAAAATTGTTATGTTCATTCAGGTAACTCTTTACCTAATTTACTGCCTCTCTCACCTTATAGATATTAAGGGGGGGGTTGCAAAATGGTAGCAGAGCGTAGTTAACATGGTTAACGTGGTTAACGTGGTTAACATGGTTAGCGTGGTTAACAGTGGTTACATGATTGATGGTTACTGGTTAGTAATTATTGGCTTTATAATTTCGACGTTTATGTCTATATTGTGCTCTTGGTCCTTAGTTCATGCCTCGAACGACTATGGCTCTATAATGTATGGGCTTGGAAAGATGCCGAGAAATTAAACAAAAAAGGGAAATATGCCAGAGGGTTATATTTTATGTAATACTTTGTACTAATACCTATTTGTATCTTTTTTCATACTGTCATTGGCCATGGCTCCTCCGCTGAAACCAGGCGACAAGCCATCAACCAAACTGACGAGATCTGATGTCTACAGACTGAACCGTGAACAACTCATCGCCGAGCTCCAAAATTGGTCCACCCCTACTCCACCCAACGCAACGGTGGGTGAGTTAAGGTCTATTTTATGCGAACTAGTGAGTGAGGTTGGGGAATCTCCGGCAGATTTTGGCATGGACACAGTTGCGAGTGGTGAACAACCGATGACGCCCTCCCCTCCCCCCGTCCTCCAAACGCCAGCGGTATCTGTTAAATGTCATAGTAAGGTCCTATTGGAAATATTAGGTCGCATTCCTGTGTGTAGTGGTCAGAACTACACGGAGTTATTTAACTTCTTGGTTGAAATTAGCCGGGCATCCCGCCTTAAACTCGTTAGTGAGCCCGAGTTTTTGACATTGTGTTTGTCCAAAACGTCGGGATTCTTAACCGAATTATTTTCCGGGGGTATTCAGGCAGGTTTATCAGTTAAGGCAGTAACTGACCAGATTCTTAATACGTTGTTACCTAGTAGAGTTAGACAGAAGTTATGCAGGGAGGTTGTGCATAGATTTCAGTTTCCTTGTGAAACTTTTAGGAACTTTGTTCTATCTATCACGGAGGCAGCTCGCGTACTCAACGCCGATCTTAAGGAGCCTGAACTTGTAAATATTATTTTGGAGAATGTGTCGCCGCTTACCAGGCGCCATTTTGTGTTCTCAAGTAAACCAACTTGTATACTTGATCTCTATGCCTTGGCTTCGCGCATTGAAGAGACTCTTCTCTCAGAAGAGGAATATCTCAATGCGCATACGCCTGAGGTTGTAAGCCGCGCGCAGTCGGGTTCGAATCCCGGAGCAAGTTCTCCTGTGCCGCTTATCGGCGCTCGTCCGCTCGGGAACCGTTCTAGGTACTTGGGGGGTAGTAACCCTGTGGGTGCTAACCAGGGGGGCCGCGGGCCTCGTGACATTTCTAGAGTTAGATGTTTCCGCTGCAATAGATTAGGGCACGTTCAGAGGGAGTGCAGGCAGGTAAACTATTAAGGCGCGTTCGCGACCGTGGTACGGCCGCGTCTGTAAGTTTTATGCCGCGGATTTTGAATCCCATGGTTAATGTTTGTATTGGTCCTGTGGGATGTTTAGGGTTATTTGATACTGGGGCGAGCAACTCCTTCATTAGTGAGAAACTTCTTGGTATTATTGGGGGCAAAGTTAACATTATGTGTGAAGATATTGGCCCGAAATCGTACACTGTTGCGAATGGGCAATGTTTAATGGTAGACCATAAGGTACGTCTCTCCTTTAAAATTGACAGGTTTTCTTGGAAACGTTCCTTTTACGTAGTGCCGACCCTCCCGTTTGACATGATTTTGGGGAACGATTTTTTGTTTGAGACCAACGCTAGGTTGGATATGGGAAAACGTATTGTCTCCTTTAGTTTTGCGCCAGGGGAATTTGTCTCGTTTGCGACCGAGAAAACGCCGCCATGCTTGTTTCCTTTGGATAGGGATAAAGAGGCCATTCAAAGGGTAGTTAACCGGTTTTCTGATGTAATCACTGATAGGTGGGGGAAATGCGACATTCTCCCTTACGACATTGTTGCTCTTGACAACATCCCCGTACGGTCAGGGCCATACTCATGCGCTCCTCCCAAAATGGAGATTTTTAGAGATCTGATTTTCGACTTAGAAAAAAAAGGAGTCATTCGCCCGTCTAAATCACCTTATGCCAGCCCCGCTTTCATTATTCCCCGCAAGGGCAAGGGGCATCGCCTCATTGTTGACTACAGGAAACTTAATAAGAAACTTGTTTTCGATCCTTATCCGATGCCTAGCCTAGAGTCGGCATTCCAACACCTTGGTAAAGCCAGGTACTACAGTCTCATTGATCTTAACGCTAGCTTCCTCCAATGCGCGCTCTCAGAGCCATCCAAGAAATTTACCGCCTTTATAACTCCGTGGCAGGTTTATGAATTTAACCGAGTCCCGTTAGGCATTAGTTGCGGGGGACAAGCGCTTAGTAGAGTGTTAGATCATATTCTTGCCGACTTAAAATTTAAATTTGTTTTCAATTATCTCGATGATATTTGCATTTATAGTAATTCACTTCAGGACCATTTGCGTCACGTAGAAACTGTGTTAGAACGTCTGCGCTCTGCTGGACTCACTGTTAATCCTGAAAAGGTTACATGGGCTAAGGAGTCTGTCCCGTATCTGGGATATGTTATTTCCCGGGGAAATTTGCTCGTTGACCCTGAGCGAGTCAGGCCTATTCTTGACTTCCCTACCCCGAAGAATTTAAAGGGAACTTCTAGGTTTTTGGGGATGTGCGCATATTACGCCAGGTTTATCCCCTCCTTCTCTGAGTTAGCTTACCCGCTAAACAGCCTTAAGAAAAAGGGAGCTGTATTTGCGTGGGGTCGGGAACAAAATGATGCCTTTCTCGCCCTCAAACGGCACCTTGTCTCTCCGGCGGTATTGCGCATGCCCGACTTCTCCCTCCCTTTTATTTTACATGTTGATGCGTCGTCAATTGCCCTCGGCGCGGTGCTTTCGCAGCGAACCCCTGATGGATGTAGGCCGGTAGCGTTCGCCAGCAAGACCTTAAATGCTGCTGAGAAAAAGTACAGTACGTACGAAAAGGAATGCCTAGGTTGTGTTTTCGCAGTAGAAAAGTTCTCAAACTACCTAGAGCTTAGAAAGTTTGACCTGTATACAGACAACATGGCGCTGACCTGGCTATGGAACCACCCCAAACAGTTGGGTAAAATAGGCCGCTGGATCTGGAGGCTTTCTAGGTTTGACTTCACTACCCATCATGTCGCGGGTAAAGAGAATGTTGTAGCTGATGCGTTGTCGCGGATGGCAGAGGATCTTGACCCTGTAGGAGATGAAGCGGAGGCGGGAACGCTAGGCGTGATTCACACCATCCCAGAATCTTTTATTTCAATTGGTGCTCATCAGGCCGAGGATGAATTTTGTAAACAGCTCATAGATAGGATTAGAACTGGGGAAGTAGTTGGGAACTATCGCCTGCGCAAGGGTCTCTTAGTGACTAATATTAGGGGAGACCCAAATACTATATTCCCGAGAAGCTCAGACCTATGCTCCTTAAGTATTTCCACGATTCTGTTTTGGGTGGGCATTGTGGGGTGCTCAAAACTGAGAGGAAAGTTTCCAAGGAGTTTTATTGGCCCAACTTGCCCAAGGACGTAAGGGAATGGGTGCGCAAGTGTGAGGCCTGCCAAAGGGCCAAACCCTCACAAAACTCGAAATTTGGTTTTCATTCTGCTGACGTTGCCACACGCCCCTGGGAGAAAGTTTTTGTTGACTATGTTGGGCCCCTTACGCGTTCCTCCCAGGGCAACACGTCTATTTTGGTAGTGCTGGATGCATTTTCTAAATTTGTGGTGTTAATTCCCCTTAGGAACATGAAGGCATCTACGACTGTGAATGCCTTATCTAGGCGGGTGTGGGGCGTTCTTGGAACCCCTAAGGTTGTGGTTAGTGACAATGGCCCCTGTTTCCGTTCCAAGGCTTTCAAAGACATGTGCTTCTTTTGGGGGGTCAAACACGTGACCACCAGCCCATACTACCCCTCCCCCAACCACGTTGAGCGTTTTAATAGGAATTTAAATGTGGCGCTAACTATTTTCCACCACCAGGATCACTCTCATTGGGACAAGGACCTCGACTTTCTGAACGTCGCGTTCAACTCTGCGTACCACGAGTCAGTCGGAGCCACTCCTGCCTCGGTCTTCTTGAATAGGGATTTAAACCACCCCCTCTTAACCACGTGGGATGTTGACCCGCTCTTATCTGACGCCCATGACCGCCCCTTTGAAGAGAAGTGTGAACTCGCCTATAAAAATTTGTTAAAGTCTAGAAGGAAAGTAGCTGCTACTTACAATCGGGGACGTGTCCCCGTCCCGTTTAATGTGGGTGACAAAGTAGTTTGTAAATGCTTCCCCTTGAGCTCGGCGATGGACAAGACGTCGGCTAAGCTGGCATTCAAATGGAGTGGGCCATGGCACATCGACAAGTTCCTAACGCCTGTCTCAGTCCTACTAGTGGACATTGCGGACCCTTCTGTAACCCGCCGCGCCCACGTTAGCCACCTCAAGGCGGTGACGTAGTAAGTCCACGTCCTGTGCAAGAAGGCAGGACGTGTTATTGGTTAAGAATTATTTATGTGTATATGGAGTAAAATTTAGGAATTATCATAGGTTATTTAGGTATATAGTGTAAAGTTTAGGATTTATCGTAGGTTATGCTTATTTGTTATATTGGACATTGATTCAAATCTTAGGGGTAGGCCTACCCGAACTTCTATATATATCTAATGGTTAGTGACTTATGTTTGAGTGTCGCTCTGGGAACTTGGAAGAATCCATACGCGTGTGTGCGCGCGTACTATATGAAAAAGGAAGATGATGCAGTGCTTGCCCTTGTAGAACACTCTTGTTCCTGTTGTGTCTACTTGGAGGCATAGCCTCATGTGGATGCGCACTAAGTGCCGTGATGAACTGGATTAGATGGACTGCGCCTGCCAGCAGCCGTGTCAGAGCATTGTAGACTGTACACTTATATTATTTTTGTAACTGTAGTTTATTTGTTCTCAGAGAGGTCTTCACCCTTCCCTCCCCTTCCCTTTTGGTTCGGGGCGAGATATCGAACGCATCGTCTACAGAAGACGGAGGCTGGCTGGGCCGACTGATATGTGGGACGAGTCTCAGCTTCAATGGGTCGTCAGAAAGAAGGAGAGCGAGAGCGTCAGTGCCGTGCGTGTAGTACTCCGGCGTGAGCTACTCCAGGATCTGTCAGAGCGCCACTACCGGGTGGGCTTACTACTTGACCATGAGGCCGGCTATCCAAGGACTGTCATGAGGGTTCGTGTGGATCATCTCCCCATTGTCTGCCACTAACGGCAGGGAAGGTACCGCCCTGCCGTTACGCCTACTGCTGAGGACTCCTTCTGACATCCCGTCAGGGGGGGAGGATGTAACAACTTACATTGTAACAACACTCACCAACTCGGACAGACAACTGGGACAGCGATGTAACGACTTACATGGTAACAACACTCGCCAACTGGGACAGCCAACTGAGTCAACACGCGGCACTAGCTTGACCGGCGACCTACGCTCTCGCCAAATACATCGGACTGACTGAAGGCGTGTCCGCGCCTGCCGGCAACGAGGCTCGACCACGTGTTCGGCCAGCAGAGAAGATGGATAGAAGAGTTCCGTTTCCGCCTTCGCCGAGCTTCGAGAAGGTGCTAGGTGTTCGATATGAGTCTCGAACCTCTCCTCCCCCCTTGTTTGTAATGTTCTCCAACCTTCCTTTCCTTCGATCCGCCCCCCTTCTCTGAGAATTATATTTTGTATAAATACTAGCGGTACCGGAATCTCAGGGCACTTACTACCCCACCGGCTCGAGGATAAGAGGTGAGGGCAGCGACTGGGTTTCGGGGGATATTACTTTCCTACCAAAATTACTATTTCGGCGTCATGGGGGGAACTCTTTCTAAATTACTATTTGGACTTTGTTATTAACTTATGTTTATTTGAATATTGACTGTGCTACGCGCTTATCGCGGCTGGGAGTTAGACCGTCGCTTTCGCCACCACTTATATTCAGGGTCTGGGCCCTATTCAAACGTATTTCATACATTTGCCAATATTAGCTTTTAACCTGAGATTGTCAGGTCCTGGGTTCGAAACCCGGCTTATGTTATTTTCAAGTATAGCTGTTTCTGGACTCATCTTTGTTCGCCAAGTTAAACGCCTAGGGTTGTTAAGTTATTATTACCTTGTGGCCTTGTTTAATTGCTATGACGTCACGTTTGCTACGGGCGTCTGTAAGAAAGATATATATTTATACTAGGGTGGATAACTTAAACGCTAGAGTAACCAGTTTAGGAACTAATCAATTTAACGAAGTAACCAAAGACCATGTCACTGAGATCCCGGACCGTTACCTTTGATGGATTTAATGTAACGTGATTTGTTTTGAGGAGGTAACGTTTATGTTTACCTTTGATGTAAGTGATTTCCGCGATGGACGGAAAAGCGCGCTTCACGCGGTGTTGATTGTTTGCTCAGCTTGTTATTGTTTTTTTGACTAAATAAAATTGTTATGTTCATTCAGGTAACTCTTTACCTAATTTACTGCCTCTCTCACCTTATAGATATTAAGGGGGGGGTTGCACTTTCAGTTTAGCTTGTATCCCTGAATGTGTCAAACTGTTTAAAAGCTGTACTGGATAGTTTCCATCTCCCCTCTTATCCTTACAGTCCACACTAATGTAACAAGGGACCTCTCCTTCTAAAACACTAAATACTTCCTCATTTATTTGTGCAACTCGGTCATTTCGGGGAGAAAGAATGGTAATTTGAAATATCATTTGATCTCAGCTTATTTCCAAATGTTTTGTGAACTACCTAGCCAAGGGTCAATATTTCCTATCTATGATATTATCTTTCAAGATGTATTTTTTCACTTTCCTATCACTAAATTACATTACACAATAACAGAAGTTATTGTAGATTTCCCGCACACTATTGTTTAACTTAAACTCCTTCCCCAGCTAAGCGCATGTAATACTTGTCTGGACGATTGCTGCCTACAAGCTAGTTAGCTATATTCCGTTCACGATAGGTTTTTACCTGGATGACAGTTCGAAAATCATATGTTTAGGTTTTGGGTTGCCAACACTTGTAAAAGATCACACTTTTGTTATAAATGTAAATATCTTTAATTGCCTGTTATATATTACGTTTAAAATAACGTAAACTTAATTTTTCTCATACTATTTCATTTTTTTAAATAATTTCTTTTCATCAAACTCGGAACAATATTTTAAACATAATTAAAAGTACTTATTTTTCGTTTTGGAACGTTACTGATTTTGTGTAATATAGTGCACACACCTTTTAATAAAGGCATCGTATTTATTTGGAAAAGAGAAAATTGTTGTCATTTTTTTACATAAAATAAATGATTTTGTGATTATTTTATTGTATTTTGAAATATTTAACTGAAAACAATATTTTCATCAATTGTGTGTCTGCATCATTGTAAAAAATT
>JBCFYV010002255.1:42613787-42646257 GCA_039000515.1 Timema cristinae
GGCCCTCTTTTCCCCTCAGTATTATCTTTTTTTTTCCCGGGGTCAATTTTGCTCTATGATCTTTTTCGAGCGGCTCTAGAAAAGCTATAAAAACAAAACGGGGGAAAACTAGTCACTGTTCAAAAGCCATGATATACAAACATTGAAGCTAATGCGTGTGTAGTGTATGTGTATGTGTATGTGTTTTGTGTATGTGTGTGTGTGTGTGTTTTGTGTGTGGGGCTTGTATGCGTATGTGTGTGTGTTGGGGCATGCGTGTGTGTTTTGTTTTGTGTTTTGTGTTTGTTTAATTCGGGATGTATACGAAATTTAAAGGAAAAGAGCAGTTTTTCTCTATGTACCATGACGTGATTTTTAAAAATCATTCAGTAAACTAATTGGGAAAACAAGGTTCAAAACCTTTAAATCGTTAACGGGGGGAGGAAGCTGCCCGCATATTAGCGTAATTATTCATAAGCGTATAACTCGAACGGATAGTAAGATGTGATGTTGGGAAACTGAATCCCTTTAATTTTAATTTAAACCCCAAAATCATTTTAAATGACTATGAGTTAAGGGGTTGGACTAAAAAAAATTGTTCATCAAGTTTCTTTAAACCCTGCAAAAAACCAAATAAAAAAAACACTATGGGGAAAAAAAAAACAAAAACACATCTATTGAAGCAATATTTGATTTATTATACCTAAAAATCGGGTTTTTTTCTTAAAATGGTTTTCCACTCTCCCTCCATGCAAATGCGAGTACATTTCCCCTATTACCCCTATTTTAGAACACAGGCGTATAAACTCGAACTTTGGTGCTAAACATTTATTTATTTCAAAAAAATTAGGTGTAGCTTTTAGTTTATGTTCAAAGTATAACCTATTTTTGAAAATATTGTTTAATTTTTTCTTGGGAAATCATTACTGATCAACAAAAAACTACTTTAAGATAAGATATGAAAAATTTAAATTTGTGATTTGTCGGTTTATAAACGAGGGGTCTTTCTGTACATCCTAATTGAGATTAGAAAATTATTCCTAACAGTACTAATTATGAATTAAATGGGAGGGTGGACCCGCAGGGAGAGTTGAAAAAACCTATACTCAGGATGATTTCATCAAAAAAAGGTTTACGATTCTACTATCATGCAAAAGCGAGGTACACTTTTTAGAAATAAAACCCTTTTCTTATATCTAAAAATATTAGCGTATAACACGAACGGGTAGTAAGACGTGATGCTAGTACTGATTACTCTAATTAGATTAACTAAAATCAATATTAAAAATGTCATGACTCGAAAATACATTCGATTGTACCTGATGTAGACAGTAAGATTGGGGTTCGAAGTAAATTTGTTTAGAGAATATACATTTAGAACTTAACTCTCTAAACAGTACGTGATTTATAATAACACTTTTAGCCAACTTAATGCTAAAAAAACTTTTAGGAAATCTTCAAATTTTGCTTTCTATTGCAGCAACGCCTGTGAAACTCTATTCCATACTTACTTGTATAGCTTGAATGCTGTATCACATTATCTAAGCTTAAAGGTAATCTCAAGTTTTTTTTGTCTTTTTCGTCACATAAACAATTGAACACTTTGCATTACATTTTGTTATTATCTATGGGTTATTTAAACCTAACCATTGATAATGTTTTATAGCGCCATCATTCAGCATGACTAGATTTGAACGAATCACTGAGGAAGCGTAAGACATTATGATTATCTTACCACACCGTTCGGTTTATTTCACGCAATGTGTATGGTGAGATGAAAAAGAAATTCTACAGTTTAACGTGGAATCCGAACCATGGTGGAGGCTGGCATTACAAGATAAGCTGAAGGAAGTTTTTTTTGAGACAATATGCGTTATTATTTGTATATATATCACAGAAAATAGAGGAAAAGAACCCACATTTGCGTAGAGTTGAAAAAAAATACATCTTTCGATTACTGTGAGATGAAAAGAAAGTTCATACTAACATTTTTAACGTGGAATCCGAACCACTGTGGCGGTCTGACATCACAAGATAACCGAAGGAAGGGTTTTTTTTTAGGAAAATAGTCGTTATTATTTGTAAAATCACATAAATTAGAGGAAAAGAACGCACATTTGCGTAGAGTTGGAAAAAAATACATCTTTCGATTAAATGGCAAGGTGAAAAGAAGGATCCCCAGTGTTAACGTGGAATCCTAACCATGGTTAGGTAGGTCTGACATTCCACAAGATACCTGAAGGAAGGGTTTTTTTTGGAAAATATGCGTTAATAATTTTGAAAATCACAGAAATTAGAGGAAAAGAACCCACATTTGCGTAATTTGGAAAAAAATCATCTTTCTGTTTAATGGAAAATGAAAAGAAGGACCCTCAGTTTAACGGGAATCCGAACCACGGTGGAGGTCTGGACAAACACAAGATAACCTAAGGAAAGCGGTTTTTTTGAGAAAATAATGCGTTAATATTTGTAAATTACAGAAATTAGAGAAAAGAACCCACATTTAAGCGTAGAGGGAGATTTGAAAAACCCCATACTACTTACATCCTACCATGAAAAAAAACATATTTCGATTATTTGATTAAATCCCTAGAAATGAATTGGTAATTAAGACATACCTTCGAAGTTTATCAGGTGCCGTCTTGCTGTTTTTGGAAATACCTCGGTAGACTAGGGATTAGATCGCTTTGGAGAGCTCCTTCAGCTGAGCGTCGTAAGGCATGAAAATCGAGCGGTCACCACACTTTATATTTTCTCCAACAAAGAGCGAGCCACTCTCGTCCATATCTCGGAGTCACGCCTTTTATATATGTTGAATAAAACCTTGACCTATCTCTAAAATCGTTAGCTTCCTTGATACTATCTTATCACACTCCGAACCGATTGCTGACAAAAGCGCAGCTGAATATACCACTAGACATTCTTGATGATGTTGTAATAGATATAAAGATTTTAAAAGATAATGGATCTACTTTAAAAGGGGTAACTCATATATACGAAATAAACTACTCCCCCTGCTCCAGATGCGCGCGAAAAAAGGGTATGACTCCTCCTCTTTTACTGTCTGAGAAGTCCCCACGTCTTAGTAAAATTCTCACAACCATTTCCTTCCAAAATGAATCTGAAACCCACGCAGATGTTAACTAAACTTCCTGGCGAACAGATGTTAACCTTCCCGAGGTTAAAGCACTCTCTCGGTTAGGGGGAAGCAAGCCGACCCCACTAATTTCAGGAAAACTTTTTTCATATGTCAGCAGCCGAGTAGGGAAAGAACAAGGGACTAAGCCGCCAGGAAAAACATTCTTTCGATTTGTCAGCACCGGAAAGAGGACCTTTTTTCTCAACTCGAGTTTAGAGAAGCATGGATTAAAGGTTAACCCTTTTATAGTTCGGGGGAAAAAAAAACCCCTTATAAACGAATTCTTTTTTTCTCGACCAAATCTACCAGCCTTTCTCTAATTACCAACACACCCTTCTCCCACTCTCTTCAAAGCCGCGAAGTATTCTAACCTATCATACAACCCGTCCCCACCGCGACACCGTCTCCTCCGACAATACATCCCCCCACATCTCCTACAAAAACCCTCCCCCCTACCCTCCCAATGCCCTGAAAAACCTATGCAGCTATAAGCGCCTAAAAGAATACCCCTCACAAGAGTTAATCTAATTCCTTGCCCTGAAAACCCTAATAGCAGTTACACCCCCCCCCAACCCCTACTTAATGCCTAGTTGCTCATCTCTCCTCCCCTACTGAGGCCACGCGCTAGTTTTCCCATCCTTCCCTAGGCCCCCACTCGTCTCTCCTATCCTCCAGAGGCCCGCCGTCACTCGTCGTTCCTCTTCTGAGAGCCACGTCCCTCTTGTCTCTCTTTCTCTATATATTGTTGAGTGTAATGTCTGTTAAACAGACCGTCTATATGAAATCCAGGTCCACTGCGTTAATTGAGCATTAAATGTTGAGAACATTAAGAAAGATCACTGAATAATCAGCAGATAATCATGACTATAATGCATGCTGATACACAAATAAACACTTGTTTAAATTCATTGTACCGCGTATCGGTACACCTATAGAGGTATGGGAGGCTTAAGGGCCGTGGAACCTGTCGTTGCCCGGGGCGCCGCACATACTAAACCTAGCCTAATTAGCCTGGCATTGATATTAAAATAATCCCTAAGCCCAACATAGACCTAGTGGAGTTACAAACGTTCACTGTTTGAATATAGCATGAAATTTTTTATTCTAGTATAATTTTATGGGCGTAAATTAGAATTTAGTGTCATTCTCAAAAGGTTAATTTACATTTGCCATCTTGAAAAAATTGCACCCTACAACTGTTTGTTTTTTGCAATACAACGTAAAACCGTTTATATTGTCAAAGTAGTGTTTGTAAAATTTAAATTAAAACAATTGGAAGATAGCATTATCTACAAAATATTGTTAGGGTTTGGGAATTATTTTAAATATTCTTCCAGAGTCAATCGCTATGGGAAATGCGGTAGCTGACAGCTAGCTGAAGATTTTAAAGAACTCAAACAGAAAATTAAAAATAAATCATTTTGGTCAACGTTTTGACTGCCAAAAGTGACAACAAATCAAATATGGCCATGCAACTATTTGGTTTGTCGAATGGATACAAATAGTAGATCTGCTAATTTTACTAGCCCTGTCATTTATACGCGACCTCCTATGGTGGATGACCTAATATTATCCACCGTTTACATAGGGGACGCCTCAAAAAGCAATCCCACCTGGCACAACATTTTACCTCGGCCGCCCCTGTATAGAAGATATCAAGGAACTAAACTTTGGTATCACGCAAGGATAGAAACAACTCGGCTTTATTTGCTTCAAACCAGTGACCGTTCAGTTCCCATGATGTTACATAATAGCAGTATGTTTTCTTTTGAACAATATAGTGTTGGTTATATTGAAAATGAGATATTTCCCTCTAATTACCCTCTTTATTCAACTTACGGTATGGTAATTCCGTCTTTAAGAGGGCGAACTACCTTTAGAAAATACAAGCTAAGCTCTGGATCCAAATTATTTAAACATCACATATGTTTTTTTTCCTTAATTTGTGGTTTTTTTCAAAATATCTATGTGAAAAAATTATCAAAATTGTATTTTTATTCATCAATTAAAAAGTTTAAATTTTCAAGATTATACTTATACTCAATTTTAAATTAATAAATTTTGATTTAACCCTCTCAAATAAGTACGTCCAAACAATAGTTTCTTTTCAAATAATAGGTCAAAGCTCACAGTTCCTTTTATTTTGAAGATCATATAAGATATTGATACCCTAATATATTATTTATTCTGATTCATATTATCTAATTTGTTAATTGATTGGGCTGCTCTAATCCTTATATGAAAGTGGTGCATGTGGCCCACATCTACAAGTTCGCAGGGGCCCCAAATTGTGTACAATCTCATTCAGGCTCGGATGATTTTTCCTTAGTTGACGTGATCTGGACGGCGGGCCAAGCAACGATGAAAAGGGGGTAAGCCATGGAATATTTGTTGCGGGGAGTGTACAGTCGTCAGGGTACACTTGCTGTTTTGTCTTGCCAAAGTTTCCTTTCTCATTTGCTTTTCATAACACTTCTGCATTGATATCATCTTCATCCATGTTTATTTTCAGGATTCTTCCCATTGCAACACCACATTTCAAAGTTTTCCTAATCTTTTTCATTTCAGTTGCACAATGGTCCATGTTACACTTCATTAGGCTCAGAGCTGCAATACAAATGACACTGATGCTGGTCTAGTTAATAATGTCTTTTTGTATTGAAAAGCTTTCTTCCTCTTGCGCTATTATACTATAATATTTTTCTTGCCTTTCTGTTACTTACTCAACAATTACTAATTGTCATGTAAATTATATTAATGTAGAGTTAGTATCTTTTTTGAAATGTCAGATTCAGTCCTTCCTCCATGTTATTACTAATACACCTTGCAAGATACATATCAAATAATATAACGATTTGATAAATTGATAACGTTTAATAAGTTTATCTTACCCAACATTTGAAGATTAAGAAGAGAGGTAAAGGGAATTTAATTTATAAAGTTAATCATCAGGATTCATCGGGGAGGGAGTGACGAACTTAATTTTGAAGGAAACCAACAAACCCCAAGTCAGTCAACATACCTTGAACTCGAAACCAGAACTTCTGGTCTATAGTCAAACATTCCAGTGGAATACCCTGGCGTTTGAACTACAATTCCTGTATGGAAACAAAAGTAATTTACATAAGATGTCTATTTTACATTTTCCTACAAGGTAATCAGCTTGGGATTGAGTATAGCCACCTATCTATTGATACAACCCTCTATAATATCCTCACCCTACTTAACAATGGTAGCATTATGTATACAGTAGCCCCATGTTCTTTGGTGCTGACTGACAGCTCACATAGCTAGACTTCGGCAGTCAACATCTAGGTATATACCTAGATGTGACTGTCCAGAAGTGACAGCTGCTAAACACATGTTTTTTGCAGATAATATGGTTCGACGTAGGGATACATAATTTGGTCTGGTCACTTTTTCAAAGCCGTCAGCGTCAACCAGCACCAAAGAAACCATATGGCTACTGTAGCTTCATCTCAACAATGTACTATTTGCCAATGTCAAGGAGGTCAAGGGTTGAATATCGATGGAGGTTGGAGGTGGACTAGGAATGTATTTTCACATACGAGTTTTTTTCCATAGCTCTAACTTTTTTCTCATAATATGCGAGTGTCCAGTTTTATATAAATTACGGTGACCTGGTGGTCTAGGGGTAGATGTCAGACTTCTGTGCTGGCGGCCTGGGTATTCAAGTCCTCGGTCCCGGCAAATATTTATCTTATTTCCAAACCCTTCCTTCACCTCGACAAACATCTGTGAATGTGTGGAATGCCAGGCCTCCACCGTGGTTCGGTATTCCACGTTAAACTGTAAGGTCCTCTCCTTTTCATCTCACAATCACCATACCATATACACATAGGCGAAAGTGCGTATAAACCAACGGGTATAAGACGCGGTGCTAATAATAATAATATATAAATTACTACTTTCCATGTTTTGCTTATGCCTGAGCGGCGAACTCGTTAAGTAGCTCGCAGTGCTAGAAAAAGCGGCGAACATCGAGCCAATACATTTGGCGACCTATACAGGAAGGAGGAAACAAACGAACATTTTAGAACATGAGGGCAGGTATATTGTTTATTGGAATTGGTGCAATTACGTAATTTTACGGGGTAATAATTCCCAAACCTTAGTTGTGGGGATGGAACATTGTAAAGGAAAGAAAATAATATGTCGCCAAAATCTCTTCTGCATTCTCGAAAACATGGCAAGCTCTAGAAATTTTATAATGCGTCACGGGTCAGTTAGGTGCTTACCTGTTTAATCAACACTTGGAGTAGTTTTATCTTATGTCTCTGTCAGTCAGGTAGCTTACATGTGTAAATTCAACACTCAACATAGATCTATCTCATGACATGGGGTTAGCCAGATACCTTACCAGAACTACTTACTTTGTCAGATAGTTTAATTAAGTACTTATTGAGGTAAGAGTCATCTCACTTTCCCCATAAAGTTCCCATTACTGGAAACTTCGTTTCAATATTTTGCAGTCCCTCCCTAAAGTTGACTGTTTTATCAATATTACCTACCGTGTGACCCTTGTGTGTTCCATCTTGTTTGAATTATATCAATCTCCTCGATCAATAGCCACGTAATCAATAAATAAGCTTTATTATAAATTATATTTAGCGGGTTTATTCATCCTTATGGGCTAGGTTTTGGGCAATCTATTGGTTATTCTGCCGTTGTCAAAGATACTTTGTTATTAAGTTGAACTTATTAGTGGAGTTAAATTGATCCTAATGTACATATTTAAAAAATAACACACGGATTTTAACTATCAATATATTATCTACTTATGGGACGGAAAAATAAAAAATTAAAACATAAAACATGAAATAAATTAATCAAAAACCTGAAAATTAGTAGAGGAGAACCTATGTTCCAACAGACCCAACCAGTTGGCTAAAGCAGATACATGATGATGATGGTGGTGATCTATATGGCAAAAAGATCTTTCCTCTTCTTCCGTTTTTTAAAAAAATGGCAATATGTTCAAATTTACAGTAAAGAAGCAAGTAAAATAACTATTAAGGCACCTGATTCAATCATATCCAGTTTACTTGAAGGTGTTAACGTTTATTATAAATAATAATAATAATAATATATGTTTTTATACAAAAAATATTCAAATGGTTCGATTGTAAAGAAATTTATTTTCTATTACACAATTTGAAAAGTTTGGTAAAACCTCGTAGGTAATAGGCCTGTCCAATTTTACTTTTAAGTGTAAAATTACAGGTTTTGAAATAAGCATATTTAATTTTATTTAATCTTTAAACTGGTTTGTAGAGTCATCACCATAGTTTTGCATTTTTTATATCAATTATTAGGTATTTATGAAGATGTATATTATAAATCAATTGTTTTTCGTAAAGAATTGTGTGAAGCCTTTTCTAGCATACTGCATCTCTATTAGAAAGGGGGGTCGCTCCTAGGAGGTAGTAACGAATTCTTTCGGCCCGGCCGTGACACTAGTATCATCTCCTTAATTACATCTTCCTCTCGTTTTTCCGAGACACAGTATCATACCAGGGGTTTCAAGATAAATAACGTAGTTTTCAAGGAGCACATAATACCTCTCCTTTGGCATTCCTCTGACAAATTCTGATGGCCTCTTCCCCACCTCGAACGAGAAGCTAGAGAACGCATAGCTGATCTCAGCTCCTCATGACTCAGGCAAGGAAGTCGATTTCGAACACGTATATCAATTAAGGATTATCAAAAGACGCTTAATTGTTTTCAAAAGTGTTCAATTGTGTTTGAAACTGTACGACTTTCTTCCTACTTATGAACAATATTCCTGGCTATTTTCTCTGGCTTTTTGGGATGTCCTTAATTTGAACTGCTACTCAGAAGGTACATTTGATGAATATTTCTGTCTTGCTATTGCTTTGACTTCACGAATCAATCGGTATCCTCCCTCTGAATTCTTTCCAACCAATTTTTTTACGACGTTGATATTATCTTTTTCGTTAAGCTCATTGTGAAACTATAGTAACGATACTACACAAATTTTAGTTTTGCTTTTATTAAATAACAAAAAATTTGATTCAAATAACTAAACTAGACAATACAAACAATGTTTTAAAACAAAAGAGTAAAATAAACAAATGCTACTCTATTTGAAAAAACGGTAATAAAAATATAACAAGTCACACTATTAATTTTTTTAAACATTGAAATCCCTAAAATAAAAATATTATTACGAAAGATAATCTAAAGATTAAAAAAGTCTTGTTTCAACACCATTAGAGGTTTTTCCCTTTGGGTTTGGCCCGTGCTTAGGAGCAATGCCCGCCACCGCCCTAAAAAAATTTTAAAAAATAAGAAATAAATGTTTTTTATTTTTCATGAATTGAAACTTTTCGTAAAGTTGAGCAAATAGTAAACAGAGGAGATTTTGTAATCAAGGTCGTAGCCAGCCAAAATTTCAGGCATGGCTCGAGGTTGGGGCACAACCCTCTCAACTACCAAAGGCAAAGAAAAATTTCAAATATTAAATGACTCTAGTAGTTCATCTGAAGATTAATGGAAGGAGCTTTAAGTGATATCAATTTGTTTGACATTTAGAAACTTAAACGAGTATAGCCCTTTTCCCCTCAAATCAGAGAATGTGTATTGTACATTTCTTAAATAATGGCAAAAAGGGGTGGCAAAGCTATAAGTGGTGGGTGGCCCTGACCTATTAAAGTAGTGTTGACCCCTGGAATGAATCTCCCCCTTTTTTTATAGATTTATTTCACTCCCTTCTTATATTTTTGAACATAATATTTTAAAAAAAACACCTTTAAAATCTCTTATAAATACATCGAATTAAAAAACTATATCAAGGGAAGATCGTTATAAATATCTTCTAGGTGAATATTAATTTAAAATTATCAGGGGTAAGACCACTTCAAAATAAATTCTAAAGAAATATATTATCCAAAAATATTCCAAGCAAAGTCCTCGCATTTAGCGGCATTCAATTGAGAAATGTTTGCCGGGGAAAGGGCTTATGGAGTTCCTTCGGCTTGGGAGAAGAGTACCATGTCCCTCAAAACCCCCTTTTTTGGCTAAACAAGATATACTCCTTTACATTTAAAAAAGGTTATCCACCACCATTGACAAAACTTGGATAGTTATTCTAAAGGGTGATTTCTTCTTTCTATAATAAAGTTAGAGATTAATAATTTGTGCTTGAATAAAAGGTTGAATTACCCCTGCCCACATAGTCCAAAACTGTACACTATTCAACTAAAGACATTTCCAACATGACCAAATGTAATGAAGACTTTGACTTGTGTATATATATGAGATATACAGGGATCCCCAAAGGCACAGTTTGTGCCCTGGTGATTAGCCCAGCTATTCCAACAACACTGCCTGCAATCAGATCCATATAGGAAGGGCTTTTTTTTTGCATCTACAAAAATACCTTAAAACAGCTTTCATTATGAATTCATGCATCAAGTCATGTGTTTTGTAGCATTCACATTTATATGTATTATTAATAACTATAAATCAACATATCAAAATATGTTCAATTCATACCACACACAAATATGTTTGTATTTTTAAAAAAGGGCTCTTCATACTAAAATCGAAAGTAGATATTATTGTTATTTTACGTTTACTGTAATTCATAGTGCTAACTTAAGAAAACAAAAGTTAGCATCCAGGATCAGTAAACCAGTTTTGACTTTCTTGATAACTATCTTAATTGACACTAGTCTACACTACATTCTAAGCTAACAAAACTAAATCTCAGACATACTGCCACTATTCATATTTCGCAAACTATAACAGGTTGGGGTGGATAACTCAACTCCCCCCCCCCCCCACAAAACACACACACATACACCCTTTCTACTTACCTATCCCCCCTCCCTGATTCTGTTTTCTTTGTCGATTCATTTATGACGGTTTCCTGAATAGTTTCAACTTGAAAGGTTTGGTTGTTTCCCTAATCTCAAAGATTTACCCACTTGCACAGCTCTCCCCACATTCACTAACGTGTATTTCATATTTCATTAATTAATATACTGTTTTTAGTCTATCCAGCTTTGTGTCTGACTACTGAACGCAACCAAAAACTATTTTTTAAATGTACATAAACATTAAAATTGTGGGGGCAAGCTATTTCTGGTATTTATTATTTTGTCTAAACAGTAATAAAAAGGGAGTTTTTCTGTCAAATTTCAAGGGGGTTGAGGGGTTTAACCCCTGAAATACCCCCCCCCCCTTTGGTTTTCGGCTTTGTTTGTAATAATAACTGAACAAAACCTTTAAATAGTTACCCGCCATTGTGTAATATAAAAATAAACCTTAGGTATTTCTCTCTCTCTCTTTCAACACATACATGGCAATGTGAATGTTTCATTATTTTGTGTGAGTTTTTTAAAAGATAAATCAATGTAATATGTTGGGCTGGGCTTATATTCATGAATAAGGCAACACCCAATATGAAATACCACATAGTGCACCGGAAGTTGAAATACATTATTTTCAATGATAGCGTTAATAGTCGATATAATATAAATAGCATATAGTGCACAGTGGATAAAGATAATTAAACTCTAACTTCTTATACGCTATGCATGAATCAAGGGCTTATAAAAGTGGGTCCGGTCCCCCTGGAATGTGTTGGACCCCCCTTAAAGTGAGTCCACATATGGCCTACATAATTTTTTTTTACATTTACTAAAGTTTTAATTGTATATGTCATCAACCAAATACTGGTTTATATTTAAAATTCACCTTCAAAATGTAGCTCGTGAAATTTCTGATTATAAAATTAGCTTCAGCAACCTTTTGAATGCCTTTATTTTCTACATTCAATATGTTATTGTGAAGAAAGGAAAGGTTTCTTGGAATGATCTGAGTGAGGGAAGTACAAGAAAAGGAGACATAACCTTTTGCTATAGTCTGTGCTTACAAAGAATTAATACAAGGAAATAACCACTTGGTTAAAATAACAACTGTCAGAAATGTAGTTTCTCATTTCATTGATGCATTAGTTTACACCACTTGTGCACTTAGCTTGGAAATTGCTGAACAAATGTTCGTTGAAGATAAAAATTATAACGAATAGGCACAACAAAAACGTAAACATTAAAAATCCTCATAAGACTGATTGCAAAGTTTATAGATTCAGGATCCCAGTCATCAGAATCAGTTACGTTGCTCACCGCATTTCTTAGCTGTTGGTAATTATGTTTCATGGCGGACATATAACGTTAATTGTAGTTCTATCGTATTTGCGCTGGATGGGATAGTTGAAATCCATCTTTTGAAGTAATTCTGCACAAGATGTAGATCTATTGAAGAAGGAATTAAATGGAGTGTAGTTACAGATGAAAAATTTAACTTCTTTAATTGTTTTAGCACTGTATAATATTACTAAGTTCAGCTGGTTAGAAAAACCGTGCACCAAAATCGCTTTCTGGTATTTTACACGTGTGATGGCTTGTAACCCAGCATGCCAGCCCGCCATAACCGATGCTCTATCATATATCTGGCAAATAAGACTTCCCCCATATTGTATTGACGAAAATACATTTCTTGGACAGCCCCTTAGCACTTATATCACTTGTGACATCAAAAAATCCCATAAAACGTTCTTTAATGTTTTTTTACATAAACATAGAGTAGGTGTCCCAAATATCTCCTCTGTTACTAATATCGCCTACTCGTGTTTCCGAGGTACAATGCGCCCCATCTATGAGTAAATGCAGTAACCTTGAAGTTCTTGGGTTGTACTACAAGCAGCACTAGCGGCAACGCTCCTATCACTGACAACAGAAGCAGTATGACGTTTGAAGTTGTTTTGGTTAGTGCTATAGTATTTTTTGTCTCCCAACAATCCAGTGAATGACCAGGTAGGTGCATCCAAATTCTAATTATGCTTATACCATTTGAAAGTTCATTAAATGGAGAAACCAGAGGTGCTATTATTTTAGAGAGAAAAAACTGTGTTTTAGCCTCCGTTATTAGCGCGTGTGTGTTGACTGTGTTGTGGTCCTAATATCGCCTACCAACTTGATCCTAATATAGCTTACTAAGCGATATTTGGAACAGCTACTTTAATTTCCTCGAGTCATATCTACCATTCAACCACGAAGTATTGCAATCTTATTTCCTTCTTAAATTTTTGATTGTATTACACTTTCCGTTCTTTTTTGTTGTACGCCTTTTGCCTATGATGGGGAATGAACAAAAGAAGAGATAGACATAGAGTACGTCGAGTCTGCAGACCGCATGTTAGGCAGTTCTTAACAAAGAAATGAGAACGTTAAAGGTATCCAAACAGTTTGGTGTTCCAAGATCAACAATTCTAGAGTATATTTTAAAAAAAAGGTGTAAATGAGAAAAACAACCAACTGCAGAGGTAAGAACAGTGGTCAGAAAGAAACTTGAAAGAAAACCTGTACTGACGGACGGTTTAGAAAAGAAGTTAGTTCACTATTTCAAGGAAATGAAATTCAAATTTTGGCTTGACTCGGTTAGACGTTAAACAGATGGCCTACTAACTTGCCTTGAGGAACAATCTTCCCCACCCCTTCTCTAAAAAACAAACACGGCTGGTCGAAAGTGGTAGAATTTGTTTTTGAAAAGGAACGCTTCCCAATTGACAATCAGAACTCCACAGTCATTGTCAAGAGCCAGAATCCTAGGGTTCACTGAAGAAAACGTGAAATATTTTTTAACCATTCTTAAAGCAGAACATGGGAAAATTAAGTTCAACCCTACCAAAACTTTTAATTTAGACGAAACGGGCATTACAACTGTCCAAAGTACAAATGTACAGGGGATTTGCGCGAAAGGGAAATCAGCTGTATACAAAATGTCGTTGGCAGAGAGCGGGAAGCTGAATACGATAGTCACTTGTATGTCTGATTCCAGCCAGTTTGCTCCCTTGATGATAGTTTTTCCCAGGAAGAGGAAAGAAATAAATCTAATGAAGGGGGCTCCTCCTGGGTCTATTATAGGGTTTCATCAATCAGGCTGAATTCAGTGCGACTTGTTGTGTAAGTGGATGAAACCTTTTGCGACTTCTGTTAAACCTACAGCAAAATCCCGAGTTGTTTTGATCCTGGATGGCCACTACTTGCACACGAGGAACCTGGAGGTGATAAACAGTACCCATAAGATGCAACCCCTAGACGTTACCTTCATGAAACCATTCAAAACTTTCTACAGTCAAGAAATTGAGAAATGGCTTTCCAGCAATGAGGGCAGAATTGTGACGCAGAATGAAGTGGCGGAACTAATGGGTAAAGCTTACATCAGAGCTGATACAACGGCTAATGCTATGAGTGGTTTTCGTGCCACCGGCATTTACCCTTTTAATATCACAGGCGCTGATTTCATTGAGGAAGTTAGCAATATCCGCCAAGATTCCAGAATTGATCCACCGATTCTCCCACCAGTCAAGACCACACTCTCTCAACTTCACATGTCTGTTGAAGATAGAGCATCATCCGTGTCACATTCCCCACCAGGCTCATCCGGAACTGCTTCAGTCTCACCCAAGGACATACAAGCAGTACCAAAAGTGCAACCATCATCTCGAAAACGAAAGGCTGGAGAGAGTGTGGTATTAACTAGCTTTCCATATATATAAAAAAGCTGGAGGAATTTTATAGTACAGCAAAATATAATAGAAAAAAAATCTGCTCAGGCCTCAACAAGTAGTAGGACAGCATGAAAGCGAAACCGGCCTCCAACATAAAGAAAAAGCCAATTAAAACAAGAACGCGTAAAGTCTCGAACCCCTCTAGCCGTGAAGATTTAGATTAACCTCCTCTAGAGGACACTGACGATGACGATGACTCCATAGATGTCACCTACGCAGTTTATAATGAGAAGTATTCAGATGATTTTAGTGGTCAGGAATGAGTCATGGGTACATCGTGATTTAATTGGAAATATCAATTTTGTGATGCAGCCAGTGGAGAGCGCAGGAAATATATGTGTTCCTTCTGTTTGAACGATTAAGTTGCTGAAACATGTTTTTAAACTTTTTACATAATACATTTTTAAGCATGTGTGTTTTTGTTCTGTTTTTTATTTGAGTCTTTTTTTGGTAGGAAATGCTTGAATTTAGTTTCCAACATTTGTGTGTGTTGTCCCGTCTGAGTAAGAGTGAATGCTGGAGGGGGGGCCCGGGCGGAAAGAGGGTAGTCATCGCCCCACGTGATTGGCCTAGCTCTACTCCCCCACGCCTCCGGCATTCACTCTTGTTCAGAAGGACTTCACTAGCAACTCCTTTTAACAGGTGCTCCTAATTTCACCTGGTAGGCGGTAATAGGAACAGGGGTAGGCGATATTAGGAACCACCTTGGGGTTGACTGGAAGTTTCAATTTTTTCCAATTGAGCTACATAACTTAAACTGGCACGGGTTTTGAAGCGGGTTGATCTCAGTATACAAAAATAATATAGTTCTTTAGTGATATTTATTCGGTTTCCAGCTTAATTAGACAAGTAGAGGAGGATGAGATGTAGAAAAATAGTTAGAGTAGGTGATATTTGGGACACCTACTTTACCTAAAAATTATTCTGAGTTGTTCCTTTACAGAGACGTCAGTAGTTCTCCAATTAAACGGCAGCTTTAACTCAAGAGAAGACAAGGAAACAATCAAACGTGATCTTATGTACATGTATGTGATAATAATGTCACATCAGGACCAAGAATCTTGTCAAAAGAACTTAAGAATGCCTGAAAATGTGCACCTCAGGCGTTTTTTAAAGAAAATTACCTATATCGAGACCCTAACGTCTTAGGCCGCTGATATGCTAGTACGGGTTACTTCAAAATCCAGAAATCTGATTCTTTGCACTCTCATCATATAAAACTTAGAATTGTGAGATTGAGCGTTTATTTATTATATATACTTTTTGAGCCTGTTAACTTCAACCACTTGACCACTACTTCAGGTGTAACGGTGCCATCGCGATTTCTCCCTCCCTTCCGTTCTGAATGGTCACGTTGCATTTGTCGGGCGCAGATGGCTAGTTTGAAAGACTGGCCGCGGCCGGTGGGGAAGGGTTGGGACTCGCGAGTTACCACGGCATTCGATACACCGCTTGCTTGCGGGCAAGGCGTAACCATATTAAGGAGGCAGACTAGCTACAATATTGCTCAATCACTCTGTTTTTCAATCAGTGAGTATCAAGGCTGGGGTTTACCAAACAACAAATCCACTCCGAGAGTGAGTTTCAAAGTTGAAAATTCACACTAAAACCAAGAAAAAATACTAATATTTGACATAGATTTATGAGGTGGAGGAAACATTGGGCTGTGCATCCCGCATTTGTTGTCTTTACCCTTACATTATATTTTGAGTTTGACGCCTATGGTGCACGGGGATGCTGTTTTTTTATCAAAACTTTTTTGGTAAAAGAAATCAAATAATTCTCCAGTAGAAACATAGTTTAATTTTCTTCACATGGTAACACCAACAGTTGTTGAATATCTGTCAAAATTGTTCTGAAATTTAATGGCATTTTTATCTTAATTTAAAAGTTATTCATCTACTAACTCTATGTTAATGACCAATATTCAAGAACTGTTGATATCACCATGTGTATGAAATTAAACTCTTATGTTTCTACCGAAGCAATATTTTATTTATTTCAGCTATAAAAAAATTTGCTTAAAAAACTACAAAAACACCTTTTTTCGTATCCCCTTCCATCCTACCTTAAACCAAATGATGAGCTATGGGAATAACTTCAGAACTAGAAAACATAGAAAGGGAATTGTTTATCATGTGCACTCAGTGAAATTTAGAATGTTACACAGGCACTTATTTTACTTCTTTATTTATCTCTAGCCTTACTTCTAAGAATGTTTACTACTGCCACGGGTATCTCCGAAACCAAGAAAAATAACAAGCTGCATTTTGAAATAGGCCTACGTAATCAAATAAACCTAATGGTGTACGTCCCTTATTTTTTATTTTCTTTAACTATTATATATACTAGTCAAATCCATGCTTAGTGGACTCTGTTGTATTGAACACCCGACTACATTATTATTATTATTATTATTATTATTATTATTATTATTATTATTATTATTATTATTATTATTATTATTAGCACCGCGTCTTACTACCCGTTCGGGTTATACGTACTTACGCTAATGTGTAATGGTAGGGTGATTGTGAGATGAAATGAAGGACCTACAGTTTAACGTGGAATCCGAACCACGGTGGCGACCTGGCATTCCACACACCCGACTACAATATTTAACCTAAATAATTGGTTCTAATTCACATACATTTCTATAGGGCCTATATTATGTTAAAAATGCAATTTATTATGAACCATCAACTTCGGTTTCAGTGAGCTTAAAAAAACTAAAATTTCCAAGGAAAAACGTAATTTTAGCATTGTAACTCTTTGAAAACAAACCTGTTGGTTTAACTTAAGACTTGAACAACTATTTCTTTACCAGAGTTATTAATTAGGTAGATCATAGAGCAAATGAAATTATGTAGTAAAGGTGGACTAAAGGCTGAGTGCAGACAGCCAATACACCTCACCCTATGGGCTTTTAAAGCTTCATACTGATGTTGTAGCAAACAATGACAGACAGGTAGGTTACTTCGCTGTAGATCCTTTGCCGGCAACGCATGGAGGAGTGTGAAGATAACCACTATTCAGAAATACTTCCGGCACGTGGTTTAGCTACTGGATGTGTAACTTTCAATAAAGAGGATGAAATGTTACTCGAGGAACTGTTACAATTTATCAATGACCATTCTTTTTAAATTAACTAGCTTACATACATGGACTATCAAGAACAGGCAGAGTGCTGTTCCTTGCAGTTGACGCAGAATTTAGGAAACTCATGAGCCCCCTCTCCGCAATACGCACAGGTTGGCTTACCACAGCAGTGCAGCTTCGTATGTCCGAATTACTGGCACTGAAAACAGCGCCGAAGTTCGGGGACATACGGCCGGACTCTGCACCCTTGGAAGCCAGTTAGGACCTCCTTTGGAAGGGTAGGAGTTGCAAGAGTTAGGATATAAATGTAAGTTTCCTGCACTGCACCGTTCCTTTTGGTGATGATTCTATATAATTCGGTGACATGCTGAGAAGAAAGCTCCTCGCAAATTTACTCAATGCTCACACAGTCGAGGAAAGTGACCACTCCCTTGAAACTGAGGAACGTGTATGGCTCCACCTTCACTTTTATTGTTTTACGTAATCAATGGTTTTTAATTTATATTGAAAATGAAAATGTACGCATCGGTTAGAAACAAGATAGTGCCATCACACGTGGTTACGTCTTAAGAAAGTCATATCTAGATTCCTTGTTGATCTCTCTTTTGACTTTTGAGTATGAAAGCGTGTAGAATTTCTTCCATCTTCTAGTCAAGACATATCCAAGAAACAAAGCTGAGGCCTTACCAGTTCTTAGGTGTCATTCAACATCTGGCTGGAGGTCTTTAACCGCTTACTATCCCCTCTTGTCATCGTCATGTGACGGAATGGGTAGAAGTGATATGCCAGCAGGGTTTGGCAGTGTGGTTATAACGTTAGAATAGGGGGTTAACATTTCGTACTCATGAGTAACACAGGTAAAAAGAAGTTACTCTGGGCAGAACTTGCTATATCTTGCGAAGGCTGTTGAGCAGAAAATGAATTTTCTCAGCCTGGGTTTTAAAGACTACCCCTCCTGTCCTAAGGGATCTCAGAACATTGATAGGCCTACATCTTTTCTTTGGGGTTCTTCTTTTAGATGCCTCTTAAAACAATCAGGGAATTATACTAAGGAACCATTCTAAAACCCGTCCTGTAAGAAGAATCTGACGGTTATAAAAATAAGTTAAACTACCTTAATATAGTAATGTAGATTGCAGCTATCACTTTGAATAGTTTCATTGCCAATACAAGAATAATATAGTGCAATTTATATAATTTTGAGCGCAAAAAAGCAAGTTTGTTTTCTATAATCTGCCCTTCCTACCACAAACCTACCATATAGCTACCATTCATCCTGAAAGTTAACATCTTACCTTGACCGGTTACACGATGGTCATATCATAGTGGAAGCAAACAGGTTAGGATTACTACAGTTCAGAGTAAACGAAGAGTATTTGGAATATTAATTCGATTGATATTGATTGATAAGCACAAAAATGCCAAATATGAACCTTGTTTCCCATGTTCAATTAACATAGAAACTTACTGACATGGAATAGTTTTTCTGTCCAGTCAAGAAATAGGTTATATTTTAATGTATGCAGTCAAAACGTGGACGGGTGTTTCAGATAATGAGTTTGATGTTGAAATTAAACACGCACCGGCTATTTGAATACATGATTTACAAGTTTATAACTGGTGGAAATATTTTCACCATCAGACGAAGAGCGGGTCTGCAGAATCGAGTACATTAGAATGAATTTGGTGATTGCAGTGCAAAATGAGAATAAAGGAGTTGATACATTGTACAATAGACTATGTCTACATTCCAGAAAATTCTGAAAAATTAATGTCAGGTGGTGGTTACAATATTTCACACCTGACGTTTTCTTGTTACCGCTGGGATATTAATAAAAATATTAACTATATAATAAATGTCTACAATTGCACATTATTATAATTAGAATTATTAAATATGTCATAAATAATAATAATAATAATAATAATAATAATAATAATAAAATCAAATAGTTTTATAACATTGCTCTTATAATTCAAATAGCCATTTATACTAAATATAAATGTATCTGTACAAAATCAGAAATAAATCTATACTAAAAATATGAGAAACATTGCATTTCAGTTTAAAAAGAATTGTGATATTTTTAAGAAATGTAAATGTATACCATTATTTTGTTGTAAAAATCTTAACAAATACCCATTTTGAACCAAATCGTTAAAGTCATTTTAAAAATATTTCAAATTTTGCAAAAATTAGTCATGGTTAAACGACCCTCAAATGAATTTTTCTCCGAAAAAAAAAAATATATTTTTATTTTATGTATTTTGTTTTACTCTTTAAAAAATCATTTGATAGTATTTAACTGATGACAGTTTATTGAAAGATTTGAAATTTTGGGAAAACATTTCTAATTTTTTTTAAATCAGTACCTAGTGACTATTTTACTTGATAACTAATAAAGTAGGTACGTTTATTTATGACCTAACCTTAGAAAATTGAAATCTTCCAAAAATGGCCCTTAATATTTAGTTTAAAATGTGCCTCTGGGAATTGTTTTTCATGATAAGTAAAAATATATTTCTATGTTTACAAACATGACTTTTTTAATGTTTGATTTTTTTTAATGTTGTGGACAGTTTTGTTTTAAATTTATACATGGAGAGTTTTATTTTTTACCAACAAGATTGCATGTTTGTTTTTCTGAGGAACACTTACTGAAGGGCAATGTCCTAAAAACAATATTTTGAAAATCTTATTATTACAAAAGTTGTCATGGTTGTGTCACACCGTTTATTTTAAATATTTTATTAGCAGGGCCCGGATTTTGATGTCATGTCATTTAATTTTGGCTCACCACAGACACGAGCAGAGTACATTAGTCTAGTCTGCGAATAGCCTGTAACCTATAAAGATTAATTAAAAAGAATTAAAATTCGTGTCAAATGTATCATTGTTTAAATATAATGATCGTTTTAAAACAGGATTTTTTTAAATCAGTTCATAGCACGCTCACTATTTTCATAAATATATGATTTTTGGTTTAAATTTTTAGGTAACTTTTGTAATTTTTTAATAAAGTTTTTGATATCATTTTAATGGTGTTTTTTTTAAAATTAAGTGATCAACATCCAGGCCCTGCTTATCCAAACTTTATGCAGTATAATATTTTTTTAATAACCCTAATATAGTATCTGATGTAATATTTAGATTATTGTGAAAGCTCATTAATAGGATATATATTTTTGGGTGAACTTATTTCAATATCATTTATATTAAAACGTGCCACCTAAATCATATTTATAATAATGTAAGTTAAAATAGTTAAAGTAGATAAATCCAAAGGAATTAAGAGAGAAAAAAAAACACAAAAAGTTTCTTATTAAATAAAACTAAAAGCTATTTTATTCAACTAGAAATAATACTCTTTATTTGGAATATTTTTTGCTTTTATCAATCTCAATGGCTACTCTTAAGTATTGATATGTGAGCTAAACACAATTATTTCATTATTATTTTGAAAATTTCCCTTGTGAACTTCAAAATAAACGTTAGTAACGTTGGTAAATTATATTTGTGAGGGAAATTAATTCAAAATTAAACTTATACTTGATTGGCAATACACAATTTTAGGCATAGCTGTCGCATTAATTTTTATTTTATAGGTACAAAATATTATTATACATACAATATGTTCACACAATCAGTCTTTTCCTTCTCTGCAGTCGCATCTTTTGGAATACTCCCTTTAGCCTTTTCATTCTCGATACAACTTGGTCAATTTATTTTAATATCTTGTTTTGTTAATTATAACTTGTCCTAGAGATATTTTACAATAGTAGTATAATTAGTGTCAACTATAATTAAAATTTGAATAAAAAAATGTTGGGCCCTCACGGCCCACTTAATATGTACCGTACCACAACAATAAAATTTAAAATGATTTTCGTAATGGAGGATTATTTGAATATTAAATCATGTAAAAAAATATGTTTTGATTTACAATGGTGTACTGTATTTTATAAATCTCTTTAACTTATGATACATTTTATTCCGATTTTATTATAAGTTTAACAAAGTGTTGCCACTTGCTACACGTAATTAATAACTGTGCTCCTGAACGTAACAAGAGTGTTACTATTGTCAATAAGTGGCACCGAGCCATCTTGCCATTATCGCGAGCCTCCATTCGCGCTTCTCGACCCGACCATTTCATGTGACAGTGACGTCATCGGTACTTGTGAGCAAGATTAAGTTAATTGAAGCTATTAAAGACGTTGCGAAAAAAACAAGTTCTGTCTTTCTTTCAGCAGAAACTCTATTTTGGCTTATAGCTTATCCAATACGACATTCTTTGCTCCAAAATGAAGAGATCACAAATTTATAGTACCTAACACACGTCATAAAAATCTATATTGATAGAAATTACCTAATATTATTTCACTGAGAGCCGATGCTGCATTTTTATAACCAAGACCAAATATTAGCAACAGTAATTTTAGACATACTGTGTGTTGATATACTCTCACAGAATGTTCATAGACCAAGTCCATGACAGTGGGTCTAAGGCGTTAGTCTCACATCACATTTTGTTATCATGATGTCTGGGTTCTAAATTTAGCTGGGTGGATTAGGAGAAACTGTAAATACGGCGCATAACAGTTGGGTCACGATCACTGGCCAGGAGGATTGTCGTCATAGCTTAGTTGGTCCACGATCACAGGCCAGGAGGATTGTCGTCATAGCTTAGTTGGGTCACGATCACTGACCAGGAGAATTGTCGTCATAGCTTAGTTGGGTCACGATCACTGACCAGGAGAATTGTCATAATATTTTAGTAAGTCCACGATCACTGGCCAGGAGGATTGTCGTCATAGCTTAGTTGGGTCACGATCACTGGCCAGGAGGATTGTCGTCATAGCTTAGTTGGGTCACGATCACTGACCAGGAGAATTGTCATAATATTTTAGTAGGTCCACGATCACTGGCCAGGAGGATTGTCGTCATAGCTTAGTTGGGTCACGATCACTGGCCAGGAGGATTGTCGTCATAGCTTAGTTGGTCCACGATCATTGGCCAGGAGGATTGTCGTCATAGCTTAGTTGGTCCACGATCACAGGCCAGGAGGATTGTCGTCATAGCTTAGTTGGGTCACGATCACAGGCCAGGAGGATCGTCGTCATAGCTTAGTTGGGTCACGATCACTGGCCAGGAGGATTGTCGTCATAGCTTAGTTGGTCCACGATCACAGGTCAGGAGGATTGTCGTCATAGCTTAGTTGGGTCACGATCACAGGCCAGGAGGATTGTCGTCATAGCTTAGTTGGGTCACGATCACAGGCCAGGAGGATTGTCGTCATAGATTAGTTGGTCCACGATCACTGGCCAGGAGGATTGTCGTCATAGCTTAGTTGGTCCACGATCACTGGCCAGGAAGATTATCATCATAGCTTAGTTGGTCCACGATCACTGGCCAGGATTACTATAACAGATAATAGACCTGCGGGTAGATATGAATTAGGCCCCACCACTTTTTTTTGCCTTATATTAAGTTAGGCTTGTTTAGGTTAGGTTAGGTCGGGGGTTTCCAACATTTTGCATGGTTTGGCCCCTTTTTTTTTGTCTTTGAAATTATCGCGACCCCCACTGCCTCCTATAAACGTTCATATCCTAGTTTATAATTTATTATTTTCACTTATTCTTCTAACTATCCGTATTTAATCACACTTGTGGGCAGGTATAGTTTAAAGGAAATGTACCTTTATTTGCTTGTATGGGGGAGGGGGAAACCGTTTAGTAAAATTCAACCCCGGTTAGAATTATAATCTTGACCTCATCACTGACAAACCGCATGAGCTTGACGTTACGCCCAAGTGCTTAAATTATTATTATTATAAATTGCTTGTATATAAATTACTATACGAATCCAACTAAAATGTCTCAAAAGAGTCTCAATGATTCCAGCGAATATTTTGGAAGTTATTCTAGCCGTGCCCCTCGTCTGATCACAAAACTGCTACAGTAAACTAAGTCGGCAAGCTACTATCTGAGTTAGGTAACCAAAAGGAACCTAAACATTAACTCAACAGTTTATGTCATTTTAACCGCTTGCATTTCTATTTGAATTTCGCACCTTGCTATAATCCAAAAGGGATTTGAGACCCCCAGGTTGGAAACCACTGGGTTAGTTTCTACTATTTTAGGTTAGGCTAGGTTAGCTAAGCTTAGCATTTTGTTGTTCCTTACTATCCATCACTTGCTCTTCTTCACTCAGTTTGAGAAAACATTTACAACCATTCTAAATGAAGGGCCTCAACAGCCGGGGTCTAATTGGTACACCAGTAGACTTACCCCTTGTCTACAACTCCCAAGAAGGAACTCGTGACTTAACTGTAATGTGGGATCAACGCTAACTTTTTAAACGCAAGTAATTCCAAATACACGTGGCCCAACTGTAAAACGCCCTATGATAAATGTAATTTATGTTGTTTTTTTTACATCCTCTCTTCACACTAGTGCAGGTGTATTTCCGTTAAATTATCCTTTTACCTGAGACTGGGATTTAAGAACTGTTGCTCTCGCAGTGCCGGCTCTGGCGTGATGGTAGAAGGAAGTTTCTTTTTTACTCAGCGTATGCTGTGCTTAAAATCCATGTACCATATTCTTGAATGTAATAAAATGTAGAAGAATGTAGAGTTAGATTATTATTCTGTTTCCAGATATTCTATTTGATTAATTTTTTTTTCGGTTCTTTTATTTAACAGAAAGACTAACTGCGCTTGCAGTACTTTCAATGCAGCAACATTTCCTCAATTATCATCCAGAGATCAAGGAGAAAATTATTTAACTTTTTGCGCAAATTAAAACAAGAAGAATGGATTTCATTTTTAAATAAATAGATCAATCTTGAACTGTGACAATTTAAGTTAAAGTAAGTAAAAAAGTGTTTTTTGTTCAGATTTTATCAAGTTCCTGAATACATTTTCTTTTTATACTTTTTTTTCCTTTTACACAATTTTAAAACAAAGGCTAAGAATTTTCTGGAACAGCATCCCCACTAATTTTAACTACGAGTCGCCACTGCCAGTAATCCAAGGCAGGATTCGACCTTACCGTCGCCGGCAAACCAGACTAAATAAGTTAGACAGACTGCGTGCCCACCGGTGCAGGTGACAAACATTTTGGTAGTGTGGTCTATTATTAGCGGCCCATCGAGACAAAAATATTGAAACAAATTAACACGAAATAAATTAGTTTTGGTCTCGTGAAGTTGTATGTGACAAGAATATTTTAAAATAAATCCAAATGAACTAATGATAGTTAGTGTAGTGTGATTTGTAGGTCCATCCTCTGTTCATCCTACAAAGTGAAACGGTGCAAACAAGTGCTGTGAAGACAAACATTAAATGCAAACTCAGAATTGTACCAACATTCGTATTTTCTTCCCGTCATTTATATTCCAGAGTATAGCACAGGAGTGTTCGAGTGTCAAGAGGCTCGTGCTAGCGATTGTAGGAGGATAACAAGGCCTAGCAATGCCTGGTTCCTCATGATGGACGTTGAGAAGAAGCTCGGAGAGCCGTTGCAGCCATCCTGTGAACACACCCCACAGAAGTCCACACGTAGGTTGAGGGATGGGCACGACGATGCTTGGGGGTCGCTCTCATTGGCCCAGGCACAGGATCTCTCCGTCACAAAGCCAGAGTGGATATTAGCTGGAACAATCACATTCTCACACATATTGATGTATGTTCCGCTACCATGACATCTTCATTTCGTGGGCAGTGAATTGGGCCGGGGAGACTAGCTAAATCCTAATTTGGATATACAGTTGCTCCAGAAGCTCTTTAAAAGTATTTGGGGAGGGGGGGGGGGGGACTGTAAGTTCTTGACGATTCTAGAAGCTATTTTAACGAGACTTTCATGCCATGTATACCCATTTTTAAGGAAATAAATATGATAGCATGTTAAATATCTATTAATGTATTTTGTATGAAATAGTTTTATTGAATAAGAAATAAAAAAATAATTTCCATAAAATCTAAGAAGAATACAAATACAACACTACAAATATATCACGTTCTGAGGGTTAATGGACGAGATGACGAGCTGACGTCATATGATGGACGAGTTGATTTTCAACCCCTACATTATATTAGAACCCACCAAGAGGTACAACCAAAACAAGACGATCTCTATAGTACAGGGTTGGCAAACTTATGGCACATGCACCCAAAGTGGCACGCAATTTTTTTTTGTGCGTTGCATAAATTATGGTCCTTTTTTTCCCGCCTAACAAACCCCACTATAATATGAAGGTGTAGGAATACAATGTGATTATATTATTATTATTATTACTATCAAGTTCTTCCGAAGAGTTAATTTTTTTTACATAATAATTAAAACGCGTTACCTAAATAATTTTCTTACTAGTTATTTCAATTATTTTGCTGGGGGTAACCCAAATAAGTAGAAAGAACCATGTACATAAAAGTTTTTTTCCTCCATATATTTTTTAAATCGAAGCAATACTAAATATGTATTATAGAAAGTAATTATGATGAAAGATTCTCATGGTCCATTTATCTGTTCAAAATCCCCTAAATAAAGTGAGAGCTGTCTCCAAGCTTGGCCTACAAGTTGAGACAGGTGTGCCAGCCGTGCAGTGGAGTGACTTACGTTGCAACACGATCTTCTTGCAATACTGCTTGTGTCCAGGAGGAGGAGACGAAAGCTCGTGGTCACAATTCACCTTGTAGCCAAAGGACCGCGACACATTAAACGGGTCCTTGCAATCGTCCTGGCTGGCTATGATAGACGAACACGTCCAACATGTCACGCATCTACCTAAAGCATCGAAATAAAATCATGTAAATTATAAATACACTTTTCACACATCAATAGATATTTACTATCAATAGTTGAGACTTAGGACGTAGACACAAGTACCAATAACGAGGATGGGCTGGCAGGCTATCAGTGAAGCTGTGTTTCATTGTAAGCGCTGTATAGGATTACAATGAAGGGATTTAACATTGTGTGTTTGTATTTTATACTTTATACATTGATATTAGAAAATGACGCACCAAGTAGGAATATAGCGTGAAATATCATGACTATTGCATTTAAATGATAACTATAAAGTTAAAAGAAGAAAAAAACTTTTCGTTTCATTAATCATTTGCTTATGAAATAGGGTAAAGACCATATCAGGTGAGATTGATACCTCCCAGGGTTTTTTAAAACAAAATGTATTTGCAATTCAGACCAAAAATAGGTCTCACGCTAAAAAATGTTTAGCCTTTTTCATTTCCAAATAAATGTTTTTGTGCGCGTGCCTGTGTATGTGACTGTAGCTGCATGGTTATACTTCTGAACTGGTGAAGATATTTCAACCAAACATTGTACACACATCGGCCCCTACCGGAAAATATTTATTTGAGAATTTGTACTTCTCTTAAAAATCTTTTTAATAGCTACGAGGTCAAATGACCTAAAATAATAAAAATTAAATCGGAAATATTTGGCTCTCAGAAAGTGACACAAGTTTAGAGCTATAGGCCTACTCTAAAAAATTATAAATGTTCTGAAAAAAAATAACATCTAGATTTTTCCAAGTATATAAATTTGGCGTAATTTATTTTTAAAATGTGTAAAATAAAGACCCCCTCCCCCTCCTCCCTTATTATAAAATCGTGTTTTGTTAATTTTAAACCAATTTTGTAAATACCTTGCAATAAATGATTTAATTTCTTGGGTTCATAATATTATCTCTGTCCAAAGACACCCAAAACGTTAAAAACAATACATTATATATATATATATATATATATATACACACAATATATATATATACAACATATTATATATACAATATATATATATATATATATTGTATATATAATATGTTGTATATATATATATTGTATATATAATATGTTGTATATATATATATTGTATATATATATTGTGTATATATATACACACAATATATATATATATATATATAAATATATATATATACAACATATTATATATACAATATATATATATAGTATATATATATATATATATTGTATATATAATATGTTGTATATTATATATATATAATATTGTGTGTATATATATATATATATATGTATTGTTTTTAACGTTTTGGGTGTCTTTGGACAGAGATAATATTATGAACCCAAGAAATTAAATCATTTATTGCAAGGTATTTACAAAATTGGTTTAAAATTAACAAAACACGATTTTATAATAAGGGAGGAGGGGGAGGGGGTCTTTATTTTACACATTTTAAAAATAAATTACGCCAAATTTATATACTTGGAAAAATCTAGATGTTATTTTTTTTCAGAACATTTATAATTTTTTAGAGTAGGCCTATAGCTCTAAACTTGTGGAAATATTTAAACATTTTGACCATCGTTAGCAAATGAATTTTGAACCTTATGATCTAAATAAACATGGGTGTGGTTATATCCTCTATAAAAACTATTTGTTTACAAAGTTTGATTGAAATCCGCTGACATTAATTTCTTCAAAATTTTCGAATTGCCCTGACAGCAGTGTTCATATGATATATTCACTTTCCAATTATATATATATATATATATATTCACTTTCCAATTATATATATATATATAAAATATATATATATACACTTTCCAATTATATATATATATATATATATATATATATATATATATTCACTTTCCAATTATATATATATATATATAATTGGAAAGTGAATATATCATATGAACACTGCTGTCAGGGCAATTCGAAAATTTTGAAGAAATTAATGTCAGCGGATTTCAATCAAACTTTGTAAACAAATAGTTTTTATAGAGGATATAACCACCCCATGTTTATTTAGATCATAAGGTTCAAAATTCATTTGCTAACGATGGTCAAAATGTTTAAATATTTCCATTTTTCTTGTTTACATTAAAATGATAACACATCACCAGGATCCTCAAAAAGCAGGGCTGCCAAAACTCTACTAAATACTTTATCTTTAGTATTTGGTAATAAAATATAAACATAATATATTGAGCTCAAATCATTAAACGACATAATTTCTCTACGAAAACAATATTATTAAATTATTAAGTTTAAATTTAAAATACGATATTTTTGGGTCAATTAAAAGAGACGTAAATTTAGTTTAGAAATATAATTTAAGATTTAGTCCAGGCCCTAATGTGTAGGCACATTATATTTATTTCAAGCGGGTAACTTGTGGAGTTAATAAAAAAGTCAATTATTATTAATTGTCCTTTATTTGGAAAAAATATTATTATTTATTGAACCCATGTAATGAAAACACTAAATAAATCTAATTACTGCACTGTAGCAAATAACATTGTTTGCAAGCTAATTGTTACTAACTAATCTAATTACTGCACTGTAGCAAATAACATTGTTTGCAAGCTAATTGTTACTAACTAATCTAATTACTGCACTGTAGCAAATAACATTGTTTGCAAGCTAATTGTTACTAACTAATCTAATTACTGCACTGTAGCAAATAACATTGTTTGCAAGCTAATTGTTACTAACTAATCTAATTACTGCACTGTAGCAAATAAAATTGTTTGCAAGCTAATTGTTACTAACTATCTAATTACTGCACTGTAGCAAATAACATTGTTTGCAAGCTAATTGTTACTAACTAATCTAATTACTGCACTGTAGCAAATAACATTGTTTGCAAGCTAATTGTTACTAACTAATCTAATTACTGCACTGTAGCAAATAACATTGTTGCAAGCTAATTGTTACTAACTAATCTAATTACTGCACTGTAGCAAATAACATTGTTGCAAGCTAATTGTTACTAACTAATCTAATTACTGCACTGTAGCAAATAACATTGTTTGCAAGCTAATTGTTACTAACTAATCTAATTACTGCACTGTAGCAAATAACATTGTTTGCAAGCTAATTGTTACTAACTAATCTAATTACTGCACTGTTGAAATAACATTGTTTGCAAGCTAATTGTTACTAACTAATCTAATTACTGCACTGTAGTAAATAACATTGTTTGCAAGCTAATTGTTACTAACTAATCTAATTACTGCACTGTAGCAAATAACATTGTTGCAAGTAATTGTTACTAACTAATCAATTCTGTAAATATCTTGTTGTACTGGAATAAAATCACCCAAACGACTAAAAGTAAATAGATTCATCAGGCCTAAACCACCTTTTAGCACCGCGTTTTACTACCAGTTCGGTTAGTGTGCTTATGTACTAATTACATTAGTGGTTGTATGGATTAGGAAGGTTATATTTAAAGGACGTGTACCCGCATTTGCGTGGGTGAAGAGTGGAAAACAGTTTTTTTAGAAGACTTAGTACACCCAACCGAAATTCAAACCTCGATCCATTCGTCATAGGCAGTCTAGTCTAACACGAGTGTGACGCCTTAGACCATGTGTCCACCGAAGCAGGTTCCTAACATTTCACAGTCCGATTGTATCACTGTTGGTCCTCCATTTATCCGCTCCTGTGAAAGTTCGTCAGAGATGACTCCGTTAAAGGAGGCTTCACCAAAAAAAAGACTGTCGCTCCAAGAAGTCAATAAGAGACAAATTAACGATCAAAGAGGCCGTGTCCAAAGAAACCAACCATTAATTGTAACAATATTTATTTCGTTAATTTTTTTAAGAGTTTGAGTGTATTTATTCGGCAGTTGTAGTTTTGGGGGAAAATATGTACATTTAAAAAAATATGTTGAGTCCAGGTTGGACAATTCATTAGTACCTATCAATGAATAACTATTCATAAGTATTTAAAATAAATCAAATGAATAATACGTAAGGCGATCTATAGATCTTCATTAGAGATCACACGATCTCATTGTTGGAAGGCAATTTTTATAATATATGTGTTTCTTATTGTTGTTTGTACACCACGTCTTACTACCCCTTGGGGATATCCCTAATCAATTACAAAATGGAGTAGAGATTAGGAAAATAGAATTTAGAGAAAATGTATCAGAATTTGCTTGGAGGAAACAAAAACCCTCGGTATATCCAGCCGGTTTTTTTTTCACCCCAACCTCCCCACCAAACCAAACTAGACGAACCCTACATTAAGCCCGCATGCCCACCGATACAATTTGATTGTTTACTTGAACACATAGTAATTATTGTCTATCATAATCAATTTCCAAGCAATGTATCACTATAGTCCAATTTTAATAGAAAGGGCACCTTATAAAATACAAATATGTATTTTTGCAGTCAACATTGATAACATTTTACTTTTTTTATTATAGTGTTATTTAATACGTATTGATAATGTATATCTAAAGTGACCCCAGCATATCGAATGATTTGACGTATGGAAACTCTAAAACTCTAGAAATGTCTTATTTGATTTATTAGCTATAGAGTTAATCTGAAATGTTATCAAAAATTTCAAATAATACTTCCTTCTGGATAACTCTATAATGTATCTTTACATCACTAATTAAATGTGCTAATAATGTAAATACAATAATTGCAAACAATGTCAGCTATTACGCTCGTCTGCTATTTGTTTGATTGGAATGTTCCAACGTTTGGAACCAATGTAATTCTCCTAACACAAGCCGTGCACTAATCTCCCTCTAACGACACTTGTCACTAACATGTTCCCATCCCAAGTGTGGGCTGTGCCCCCGCTCACCAGAGTCCAGGTTCGCCACCAGGAGGCCAGTCACCACCAGCAAGTGCTTCACCCGATGCTCCATTGTTCTACTATCTTCTCCAACAACTGAGAGCACATCGCAATGAGAGGAGTACGAGGATCTTAATTCCCCGCTCCGACTTCTCTCAGTCCCCATCACTGGCCGCAGGGGTGACCCCGGGACTCATGGGGCCCTCCAATGGTCCTTAGAGAAGAGCCCAGGACAACAATACTCCCTCAGGGACTGCAGGGGTGACCCCGGGACTCATGGGGCCCTCCAGCGGTCCTTAGAGTAGAGCCCAGGACAACAATACTCCCTCAGGGACTGCAAGGGTGACCCCGGGACTCATGGGGCCCTCCAATGGTCCTTAGAGAAGAGCCCAGGACAACAATACTCCCTCAGGGACTGCAGGGGTGACCCCGGGACTCATGGGGCCCTCCAGAGGTCCTTAGAGTAGAGCCCAGGACAACAATACTTTCTCAGGGACTGCAGGGGTTACCCCGGGACTCATTGGGCCCTCCAGTGGTCCTTAGAGTAGAGCCCAGGACAACAATATTCCCTCAGGGACTGCAGGGGTGACCCCGGGACTCATGAGGCCCTCCAATGGTCCTTAGAGTAGAGCCAGGACAACAATACTCCCTTAGGGCCTGCAGGGGTGACCCCAGGACTCATGAGGCCCTCCAGCGGTCCTTAGAGTAGAGCCCAGGACAACAATACTCCCTCAGGGTCTGCAGGGGTGACCCCAGGACTCATGGGGCCCTCCAGCAGACCTTAGAGTATAGCCCAGGACAACAATACTCCCTCAGGGCCTGCAGGGGTGACCCCAGGACCCATGGGGCCCTCCAGTGGTCCTTAGAGTAGAGCCCAGGACAACAATACTCCCTCAGGGTCTGCAGGGGTGACCCCAGGACTCGTGGGGCCCTCCGGCGGTCCTTAGAGTAAAACCCAGGACAACAATACTCCCTCAGGGTCTGGAGGGGTGATCCCGGGACTCGTGGGGCCC